>JAVSCE010003633.1:0-92936 GCA_032199065.1 Smutsia gigantea | reverse complement strand
ATGCTCTAATCTTTATTATGTCCCTCCTTCTACTGACTTTGGGTCTCATTTGTTCTTCTTTTTCTAGTTTTGTTAATTCTGAGTTTAGACTGTTTATCTCTGGTTGTCCTTCTTTCCTGAGGTGGACCTGTATTGCAACATACTTTCCTTTTAGCACAGCCTTCTCTGCATCCCATAGATTTTGCAGTGTTGAATTATTGTTGTCATTTGTCTCCATATATTGTATTTGTCTCCATATATTGCTTGATCTCTGTTTTATTTGGTTATTGATCCATTGGTTGTTTAGGAGCATGTCGTGAAGCCTCAAGGTGTTTATGGGATTTTTCATTTTCTTTGCGTAATTCGTTTCTAGTTTAATTCCTTTGTTGTCTGAGAAGCTGGTTGGTACCATTTCAATCTTTTTGAATTTACCGAGGCTCTTTTTGTGACCTAGGAAATAATCTATTCTTGAAAATGTTCCACGTGAACTTGAGAAGAATGTGTATGCTGCTGCTTTTGGGTGTAAAGTTATGTAGATGTCTGTTAGGTCCATCTGTTCTAATGTGTTGTTCAGTGCTTCTGTCTCTTACTTATTTTCTGTCTGGTTGACCTGTCCTTCGGAGTGAGTGGAGTGTTGAAGTCTCCTAGAATGAATGCACTGCATTCTATTTCAACTTTTAATTCTGTTAGTATTTGTTTCACATATGTAGGTGCTCCTGTGTTGGGTGCATAAGTATTTAAAATAGTTATATCTTCTTGTTGTATTTCCTCTTTATCACTATGTAATGTCCTTCTTTGTCTTTTGTGACTATCTTTGTTTTGAAGTCTATTTTCTCTTATACAAGTACTGCAACTCCTGCTTTTTTCTCCCTATTAGTTGCATGAAATATCTTTTTCCATCCCATCACTTTTAGTCTGTGTATGTCTTTGGGTTTAAAGTGAGTCTCTTGTAGGCAGCATATAAATGGGTTTTGTTTTTTTATCCATTCAGTGACTCTATGTCTTTTGACTGGTGCATTCAGACTATTTACATTTAGGGTGATTATGGATAGGTATGTACTTATTGCCACTGCAGGCTTCAGATTCGTCATTACCAAAGGTTCAAGGTTAACTTCCTTACTACCTAAGAGTTTAATTTAATTCACTTAATATGCTACTACAAACACAGTCTAAAGGTTTTTTTCTCCTCCTTTCTTCATGTATTAGGTATCATATTCTGTACTATTTGTCTATCCCTTGTTTGACTTTGGGGATAGTTGATTTAATTTTGCATTTGCTTAGTAATTAATGGTTCTACCTTCTTTACTATGGTTTTATTACCTCTGGTGACAGTTATTAAACCTTAGGAACACTTCCATCTATAGCAGTCCCTCCAAAATATACTGTAGAGATAGTTTGTAGAGGTAAATTCTCTTAGCTTTTGCTTATCTGGAAATTGTTTAATCCCTCCTTCAAATTTAAATGATAACGTTGCCAGATAAAGTATTCTTGGTTCGAGGCTTCTTCTTCACTCCATTAAATACATCATGCCACTCCTTTCTGGCCTGTAAGGTTTCTGTTGAGAAGTCTGAGGATAGCCTGATGGGCTTTCCTTAGTATGTGATCTTATTTCTCTCTATGGCTGTTTTTTTTTTTTAATTTTATTTATTATTTTTTTAATATAATTTATTTTATTATCCTTAATCTACAATTACATGTGCAATATTATGGTTACTAAAATATCCCCTTCATCAGGTCCCCCTCACAAACCCCATTACAGTCACTGTCCATCAGCATAGTGAGATGCTATAGAATCACTACTTGTCTTCTCTGAGTTGTACAGCCCTCCCCGTGCCCCCCAACATTACATCTGCTAACTGTAATGCCCCCTTTTACCTCTTATCACTCCCTTCCCGCCCATTTTCCCCAGTCCCTTTCCCTTTGGTAACTATTAGTCCGTTCTTGGGTTCTGTGAGTCTACTGCTGTTTTGTTCCTTCAGTTTTTTTTCTTTGTTCTTATACTCCACATATGAGTGAAATCATTTGATACTTGTCTTTTACGGCTTGGCTTATTTCACTGAGCATAATACCCTCTAGCTCCATCCATGTTGTTGCAAATGGTAGGATTTGTTTTCTTCTTATGGCTGAATAATATTCCATTGTGTATATGTACCACATCTTCTTTATCCATTCATCTACTGATGGACACTTAGGTTGCTTCCATTTCTTGGCTATTGTAAATAGTGCTGCAATAAACATAGGGGTGCATCTGCCCTTTTCAAATTGGGCTGCTGCATACTTAGGGTAAATTCCTAGGAGTGGAATTCCTGGGACAAATGGTATTTCTATTTTGAGTTTTTTGAGGAACCTCCATACTGCTTTCCACAATGGTTGAACTAATTTTCAGTCCCACCAGCAGTGTAGGAGGGTTCCCTTTTCTCCACATCCTCGCCAACATTTGTTGTTGTTTGTGTTTTGGATGTTGGCCATCCTCACTGGTGTGAGGTGATATCTCATTGTGGTTTTAATCTGCATTTCTCTGATGATTAGCATGTGGAGCATCTTTTCATGTGCCTGTTGGTCATCTGAATTTCTTCTTTGGAGAAGTGTCTATTCATGTCCTCTGCCCATTTCTTAATTGGATTATTTGTTTTGTGTTTGTTAAGGTGCATGAGTTCTTTATATATTTGGGATGTCAACCCTTTATCAGATACGTTTTTTATGAATATATTCTCCCATACTGTAGGATGTCTTTTTGTTCTACTGATGGTGTCCTTTGCTGTACAGAAGCTTTTCAGCTTGATATAGTCCCACTTGTTCATTTTTGCTTTTGTTTCCCTTGCCCGGGGAGATATGTTCATGAAGAAGTTGCTCATGTTTATGTCCAGGAGATTTTTGCCTATGTTTTTTTCTAAGAGTTTTATGGTTTCATGACTTACATTCAAGTCTTTGATCCACCTTGAGTTTACGTTTGTGTATGGGGCTAGACAGTAGTCCAGGTTCATTCTCTAACATGTAGCTGTCCAGTTTTTCCAACACCAGCTGCTGAAGAGGCTGTCATCTCCCCATTGTATATCCAAGGCACTTTTATCAAATATTAATTGACTGTATATGTTTGGGTTAATGTTTGGATTTTCTATTCTGTTCCACTGGTCTGTGGGTCTGTTTTTGTGCCAATACCAAATTGTCTTGATTACTGTGGCTTTGTAGTAGAGCTTGAAGTCAGGGAGTGTAATTCCCCCTGTTTTATTCCTCCTTCTCAGGATTGCTTTGGCTATTCGGGGTCTTTTGTGGTTCCATATGAATTTTAGAATTATTTGTTCCAGTTCATTGAAGAAAGCTGTTGGTAGTTTGATAGGGATTGCATTGAATCTGTAGATTGCTTTAGGTAGTATAGCCATTTTGACAATATTTATTCTTCCTAGCCAAGAGCATGGGATGCATTTCCATTTGTTAGTGTCCCCTTTAATTTCTCTTAGGAGTGTCTTGTAGTTTTCAGAGTACAGGTCTTTCACTTCCTTCGTTAGGTTTATTCCTAGGTATTTTATTCTTTTTGATGCAATTGTGAATGGAATTGTGTTTCTGATTTCTCTTTCTTTAGTTCATCATTAGTGTATAGGAAAGCAACAGATTTCTGTGTGTTAATTTTGTATCCTGCAACTTTGCTGAATTCAGATATTAGTTCTAGTAGTTTTGGAATGGAATCATTAGGGTTTTTTATGTACAGTATCATGTCATTTGCAAACAGTGACAATTTGACTTCTTCTTTACCAATCTGGATGCCTTGTATGTCTTTGTTTTGTCTAATTGCTGTGGCAAGGACCTCCAGTTCTATGTTGAATAACAGTGGAGAGAGTGGGCATCCCTGTCTTGTTCCGGATCTTAGACGAAAAGCTTTCAGCGTCTCGCCGTTAAGTATGATGTTAGCTGTGGGTTTGTCATATATAGCCTTTATGATGTTGAGGTACTTGCCTCTATACCCATTTTGTTGAGAGTTTTAATCAGGAATGGATGCTGAATTTTGTCAAATGCTTTTTCAGCATCTATGGAGATGATCATGTGGTTTTTGTTCTTCTTTTTGTTGATGTGGTGGATGATGTTGATGGATTTTCGAATGTTGTACCATCCTTGCATCCCTGGGATGAATCCCACTTGATCATGGTGTATGATCCTCTTGATGTATTTTTGAATTCGGTTTCCTAATATTTTGTTGAGTATTTTTGCATCTACGTTCATCAGGGTTATTGGTCTGTAATTTTCTTTTTTGGTGAGGTCTTTGCCCGGTTTTGGTATTAGAGTGATGCTGGTTTCATAGAATGAGTTTGGAAGTATTCCCTCCTCTTCTATTTTTTGGAAAACTTTAAGGAGAATCTGTGTTATTTCTTCTCTATATGTCTGGTAGAATTCAGAGGTGAATCCATCAGGCCCGGGGGTTTTGTTCTTGGGTAGTTTTTTGATTACCAATTCGATTTCGTCACTGGTGGGTGGTCTGTTTAGTTTTTCTGTTTCTTGCTTGGTCAGTCTTGGAAAGTTGTATTTTTCTAAGAAGTTTTCCATTTCTTCCATGTTTTCCAGCTTGTTACCATACAGATTCTCATAATATTCTCTTATGATTCTTTGTATTTCTGTGGGGTCCGTCGTGATTTTCCTTTCTCATTTCTGATTGTGTTTATGTGTGTAGATTCTCTTTTTCTCTTAATGAGTCTGGCTAGGGGTTTATCTATTTTGTTTATTTTTTCAAAGAACCAGCTCTTGGTTTTATTGATTTTTTCTATTGTTTTATTCTTCTCAATTTTATTTATTTCTTCTCTAATCTTTATTATGTCCCTCCTTCTGGTGACTTTGGGCCTCATTTGTTCTTCTTTTTCCAATTTCAGTAATTGTGTCTTTAAACTATTCATTTGGGAATGTTCTTCCTTCTTTAAACAGGCCTGGATTGCAATATAGTTTCCTCTTATAACTGCCTTTGCTGCGTCCCACAGAAGTTGTGGCTTTGTGTTGTTGTTGTCATTAGTCTCCATATATTCTTTGATTTCTGTTTTGATTTGGTCGTTAACCCATTGATTAATTAGGACAGTGTTGTTAAGTCTCCATGTATTTGTGAGCCTTTTTGATTTCTTTCTAAAATTTATTTCTAGTTTTATACCTTTGTGATCTGAGATGTTGGTTGGTAGGATATCAATATTTTTGAAATTACTGAGGTTCTTTTTGTGGCCTAGTATGTAGTCTATTCTGGAAAATGTTCCCTGTACACTTGAGAAGAATGTGTATCCTGTTGCTTTTGGGTGTAGAGTTCTGTAGATGTCTGTTAGGTCCATCTGTTCTAGTGTATTTTTCCGTGCCTCTGTGTCTTTATGTATTTTCTTTCTGGTTGATCTGTCCTCTGGGTGACTGGTGTGTTGAAGTCTCTTAAGGTTAATGCATTGCTGTCTATTTCTTCCTTTAATTCTGTTAGTATTTGTCTCACATATGCTGGCACTCCTGTGTTGGGTGCATATATATTTATAATGGTTATATCTTCTTGTTGGACTGACCCCTTTATCATTATGTAATGTCCTTCTTTATCTTTTGCTACTTTCTTCGATTTGAAGTCTATTTTGTCTGATAGAAGTACTGCAACATCTGCTTTTTTCTCTTTGTTGTTTGCATGAAATATCTTTTTCCATCCCTTGACTTTTAGTCTGTGTATATCTTTGTATTTGAGGTGAGTTTCTTGTAGGCAGCATATAGATGGGTCTTGCTTTTTAATCCATTCTGTTACTCTGTGTCTTTTGATTGGTGCATTCAGTCCATTTACATTTAGGGTGATTATTGATAGATATGTACTTATTGCCATTGCTGGCTTTAGATTCGTGGTTACCAAGGGTTCACGGGTTGCATCTTTACTGTCAAATAATCTAACTTACCTTTCTTGTTAAGTTATTGTAAACACAGTCTGATGTTTCTTTATTTCTCTCCCTTCTTATTCCTCCTCCTCCATTCTTTCTATAATAGGTGTTTTATTCTTTGCCTTTAGTTGGTATTTGGATGGTCTGCTTTCTTTGCTATGATTTTTTTTTCTCTGGTGACATCTTTTTAGTCTTAGGTATGCTTCCATCTCGCGCAGTCCATTTAAGATATCCTGTAGTGGAGGTTTATGAGAGGCAAATTCTCTTAACGTTCGTTTGTCTGGAAATTGTTTAATCCCTCCATCATATTTAAATGATAATCGTGCTGGATACAATATTCTTGGTTCGAGGCCCTTCTGTTTCATAACGTTAAATATATCATGCCATTCTCTTCTGGCCTGTAAAATTTCTGTTGAGAAGTCTGATGATAGTCTGATGGATTTTCCTTTGTAGGTGATCTTATTTCTCTGTCTAGCTGCCTTTAATACCCTGTCTTTATCTTTGATCTTTGCTATCTTAATTATTAGGTGTCTTGGTGTTGTCTTCCTTGGGTCCCTTGTGTTCGGAGATCTATGAGCTTCAGTGGACTGGGAGACTACTTCCTTCCCCAGTGAGGGAAAGTTTTCAGCAATTATTTCTTCAAAGACACTTTCTATCCCTTTTACTCTCTCTTCTTCCTCTGGTACTCCTTTAATGCGAATATTGTTCCGTTTGGATTGGTCACACATTTCTCTTAATATTCTTTCATTCCTAGAAATCCTTTTATCTCTCTCTGCCTCAGCTGCTCTGTACTCCTGTTCTCTGTTTTCTATTCCATTAACAGTCTCTCGCATCTCATCCATTCTGCTGTTTAGCCCGTCGATCGCTTGTCTGATTTCTGTATTGTCTTTCCTCAGTTCCCTCACTTCCTCCCTCAGCTCTTGCACATTTCTCTGTAGGTCCATCAGCATGGTTATGACTTTTATTCTGAATTCTTTTTCAGGAAGACTGTGCATTTCCATCCCTTCAGACTCCCTCTCTGGGGTTGTCTGGTTGATTTTAGTCTGAACCATATTCCTCTGTCTTTTCATGGCTATAGAATTGGTCACTGATAGTTGCCACGTATGTCAGCTGGGCTCTTTAAGACTTTAAAAAGAGAAGAAAAAAAAAGAGAAAAAAAAGGAAAAAAAGAAGAAAGAAAGAAAGAAAAAAAGAAAAAAAGAAAGAAAAGAAAAAACAAAAACAAAACAAAACAAAAAAACAAAAAAATGCCCACCGGACGTAGATTCTGTGGGAATGCTGTAGGTGGCGCTATTGCCCCACTATTCCACAGCTGTGACTGCACCACCTCCACAGGGCCCTTTATCGCTCTGGCAGGGGTGGGAACGAGTACGAGGCTGTTGATCTCAGAGAGAAGTGTAAGTATGGCTACGCTCCTCAGTCACCAGCTAAGGCGTCTGAAACTCCCCCGGACTCCCAGCCTGCTGGGCTGAGTGTGCTGCGGTGATCCGGCTCCTCCTTTGGGCTCCTGTCTCTAAGACCGCTGAAGAAAGCGCGCCCCCTTTTTTTTTTCCTTCCCTGGAGCCTGCTGCAAGCACCCTGGCGCTTTCCCCGCTCAGATCCTGCCCCTCTGTCTCTCCAATCTCCGCTGCACTGCGCAATGTGGGTCAGCACTCCCCGCACAGATCACCGGGTCTGGCTACTTCGCAGGGTGTACTTCCACTCCCTCCCGGCTCTGAATCCTCTCCTCCTGCCGGTGCGCTGGGGTGGGGGAGTGCTCAGGTCCCCCCGGATCGCGGCTCCGTATCTTACCTGCCTCTTGGGGTGCCATGTCATCTCGGATGTAGCTGCGTGCTGTGCGCTTTCCTGTGTATTCTCGTCTCTCTTTTAGGAATAGATGTATTTGCTGTGTTTTCGTAGATAAATATAGTGTTGGGAGGTGGTTTCTGCCGCCCTGCTCACACCGCCATCTTCCCGGAAGTCTCTGGCTGTTTTTAATAGTCTGTTCTTATTCTTGATCTTTGCCATTTTAATTACTCTATGTATTGGTTTTGTCTTCCTTGGTTCCCTTGTGTTGGGAGATCTGTGCACCTCCATGGCCTGAGAGACTTATCTTCTTCCCCAGATTGGGGAAGTTTTCAGCATCACCTCCTCAAAGACACTTTCTATCCCTTTTTCTCTCCCTTCTTTTTCTGGTACCCTTATAATGCAAATATTGTTCTGTCTGGATTGGTTGCACAGTTCTCTCAATATTCTTTCATTGTTAAAGATCCTTTTTCCTCTCTGGGTCTCAGCTTCTTTGTATTCCTCTTCTCTAATTTGTTTCATTTACTGTCTCCTCCACCATATCTAATCTGCTTTTAAAACTTTCCATTGTATGTTTCATTTCTGATACTGTGTTTTGTATGATTGGATCTCTGACTGGAATTCATCCCTGAGTTCTTGAATATTTTTGTGTACCTCCATGAGCATGTTAATGATTTTTATTTTGAAATCCCTTCAGGCAGATTCATGAGGTCGATTTCATTTGAATTTTTCTTAGGGGTTGTATTTATAATTTAACTTTGGACCAGGTTCCTTTGGCATTTGGTATTTGTATATGGCGCCCTCTAGTGCCCAGGAACTCTACTCTCTGGAGCTGCTCAGTACTTGACGCAATGTCAGCATCACAGGGGAGTGGTATTGGTGCCTGGGGGGAGAAAAAGAGCTGTTTCCTGCTTCCTGGCTGCTATGCCTTTCTCCACTGCCTGAATCAGTGGGCCGAGCAGACAGGTATAAACCTCTATGCCTTGCATTTGTATTTGCTGTAGATAGGGCTTCCCTCTGGCTGGCCTAATGCCAGGGTTGGGTTTGCTGGTTTGTGAGCCATGTGGGGCTGACCGGGAGAAAGGCTCAGTAGGGTCCGTATCACGGAGGGGGTCCTTGGAACTCTTTAGCCAGCCAGGGAGCTGGAGCTCCTGAAGATCGTGAAACTTCCCAACCTGCTGGGCAGAGTGCACCTGGACAATTTTGTCTTCTTGTCCTTTTTTCTGAGCAGTTAGTTCAGTGCAATCCGTGCCCCTTTAGCAGCCCTCTTGCTGTTAAGAAGTCTCTCAAACTGCCCACCTTTCTTTTGTCCCAGAGCAGTCAGATATGGATCCGTGCTTTCCACAAGCAGCTGGAATCTCAGTCTCTCCAGGTATTCTGCCTGTCTTAGCTTTCCAACCCCCTAATCAGAGGAATACCATGAAAACACCGTGAAATGTAGGTTTGTGCTCCCACATCAGATCTCCAGAGTTAGGTATTCAGCAGTCCCAGGCCTTCACTCTCTCCCCACTCTGTTTCTCTTCCTCCCGCTGGTGAGCTCGGGTGGGGGAAGGGCTTGGGTCCCGCTGGGCCACAACTTTGGTCATTACCCTGTTTCATGAGGTTTATTCTTTTCTCCAGGTGTATGCAGTTTGGCGCAGTCCTCTTTCCTGTTGTTCTTTCAGGATTAGTTGTATTAATTTTATTTTCATGTTATATTCAGTTTTAGGACAAAGCCTCTCTCACCTCTCATGCCACCATCTTTAATCCATTCTCCATCTTTGCATTTTATATGAAATAATGATCAGAATATGCAGCTGAGTATAGACATTATAAATACACAGATAATTAATTTTCTTGTGGACATAAAAAAGTTTATTAAATTATAATTATACTTTAGTTATTTTTGCATTGTGGGAAAACAGACATAACAGTGCTTTGAACTTCACCTTTGCAGTGACATCTCTGAAGGTGGTGAAAGAGAGAAGGCAATGGACAGGGAACATAATTTTCAGTCTGTTACTTAATAATCTCTGATTTTATTTGTAGTCATTTGCTTTGGTGAAGGAATTCATGACAATCAAAAAGCATGCCTCAGAAGAGCTTATGAGGTCTGCTGTGAAGGAATGTGAGATGAGAAAATGGCCATTGTATGAGAATAAAGAAAAATTGATTCTCTTGGCTTAGAAAAATTTTTTTACTGTGAACTATTCATTTTGGGCAGTTATTGCCATATAAGGAAGCATAGAAACTAAAACTAAAATCACATTATGTATGGAAAATGAAAATATTAAATTAATCATTTTCATTTTTTTTCTTACTGTATAATCAAATCTGTTTCCACATGAGTTTAGGAATTATGACAACTACAGTAATTAAATAATGTGTTTTACATAATAAGAACCCTATTTAAAATTTCATGATTTCAAAGTGGCATCTGTATCATAGTAATTTTCTTTCACAGAGCAGAAAGATTATTGCCAGGAACATTTTATTTTGTTGAAAATGATAAAATTAAAGTGCAATTATCTTTTCTTACTTCCAAATTAAACCACCATAGGTATAAAATTGTCAATTGGACAGATAACTGTATTTTTGAAAATTACATTTTAGAGCACATGTAATACGTAGCAGACTTGAAATTGGATTCAATTTTCTATTAAAAAGAAAAAAATGATTTTTTCTCTTGACAGATAAGATTGTTTTATTTGGTCAAAATTATTTAGAGTAAAACATATATTTTCTTATACTCAAAGCTTATTTATTTTATGGAAATTGAATTATTTTTGTGACTAACATATATGTATTAGGGTTTTCCAGAGAGAATAAATAAATGATTTATAATAGGAATTGCCTCTCACAGTTGTGAAGGGTGAGAATTCCCATGATATACTTCTGTATGCTGAATATCCAGGAAAGAGGGTGCTGTAAATCAGTCTGAGTCCTAGGCCCGAGATCCCTGAGCACTTGTGTGTGAGAGCAGAAGATGAATGTCCCATCTCAAAGAAGGCACATTCACACTTCCTTCACCATTTTTTTCATTCAGGTTCTCAGCAGATAAAATGATGCCCACCACACTGGTGAGGGCAATCTTCTTTACTCAGTCTGCCAATACAGTGTTAATCTCTTCAGGAAACACTTTCACAGATCCACCCAGAAATGTTTTACCAGCTATCTGGGCATCCTTTAGTCAAGTTCACACATAAAATTAACCATCACAATATAGTACCAGGATAGTAAAATGTGTGAAGAGGAAAGTTTTCTTGATATCCTCCCTGGATTCTCCATTCTACCATTAAATCCCTTCTTGGATATCTAAGCTTGAATTTCAATTTAACTGTATTTCATTGAGAACTCATTCAATTCTCACATGGTTTGTTCTTATCGTCATACAAAACCTACTCCATGCAAAGAATTATCATTATTTGTTCTTTAATATATGTCCTTCTTTTCCTTCCCCTCCCTCTTCTTTTCCAGAAGATGATTTACACACATTGTCCTAAATTAACTCAATTGATTTTTGTTGGTTGAATATAAACCTAGGTGACCAATAGTTCCACTTTAAGGTATCTAAGCTTGAATTTCAGTTTAACTGAATTTCACTGAGAAATCATTCAGTTCTCACATGGTTTGGTCTTATCTTCATACCAAACATACTCCATGCAAAGAATTATCATTATTTATTCTTTAATATATGTTCTCCTTTTCTCTATGAACACCTTACTCTTGGAAAGAAATAAATTATTTTTCTGAGTGTACTGTACCAGAAGACCTCTGAATTTACCCAGTTGTGGAGGTATACTTTTCTGGGGTCTTAGCACCAAGTTTTATTGTGGCTTGTGTCTATGTGTGTATGTGTACAAATGTTTATAAGCACCTGTGAATTAGGAATAGTATACCCTTCATTTCACATTCAGGTATCTTCTAGACTATGTTCTTTCTTCCTTCTTTTTATTTCAACTAGACTATTTTGAGAGCAATTTGGGTTCATAGCAAGATTGCACAGAAGGTACAGTATCCATATACTGACTGTCCCCACACATGCACGTAGCTCCCACACTATCAACATCCACCCACCCCCTCCTCCCTGCAAGCGTGGTCATTTGTTACAACTGATGAACTTACATTGTCACATCATTATTCCCCAAGTCCATAGTTTACCTTAGGATTCACTCTTGGTGTTGTACGATCTATGGGTTTGGATTAATGTGTAATGAAGTGTATCCATCATTATTATATGATACTGTGTAGTTTTAATGCTCTCAAATTCCTTTGTGTTCTGCCTATTTATCCCTTTCACCCTCCTAACCTCTGGCAACAACTAATATTTTTACTGTATATTGTTGCCTTTTCAAGAATGTTATATAGTTGTAATCATACAGTATGTAGTAGCCTCAATTCCTTTTTTGACACATATAGGATCCCACATTTCCATTGATACTGTCTTTTTTAATAATAGTAATTATGCATTTAAATCATAGTCACACATGACAAAATGCATTATAAAATCATTCTTATATTTTTCTCTTTCCATAAGTAATAGACTCTCTGTAGAAAAAAAATGCTTATTTCTGTTTTAATCTCCCTAGACATTAATTAAGCAAACTTCATCATACAAATAAATACACTTGGAAAACAAAAAATTGGCCTTAAGAACAAGACATCATTTGGTATAAGGCTATTAACATTGAGCATATATTTATAAAGCATATATGAAATGTAAGATTTTGTGATAAGTAGCGTAGTTTAGGCTTTGCTAATTTTTTGGACTTTTCATGCTTGCAGAACGCGTCATTTTCTTCTCTAAAAAGTTAACCTTCTAGCTCCTCAATACAGAAAATATATCTATTTTCATGCTTTGTATATCCATTAAAAATAAGTGCAATCTTTCTTCAGACTGATAAAGATATCAACTGCTGTGTTTTATTAACAATTTTTATTAAGGTATTATTGATAAACACTTTATGAAGGTTTCACATGAAAAAACAATGCGGTTACTACATTTATGCATATTATCAACACCCCACCCATACCCCAATTCAGTCACTGTCCATCAGTGTAGTAAGATGACACAGATTCACTGTTTGCCTTCTCTGTGCTACACTGTTTTCCCCATGATCCCCCACACCATGTGTACCAAACATAAAACCCCTCAATCCCTTTCTCCCACCCTCCCCGCCCACCCTCCCACACCCCTCCCCTTTGGTAACCACTAGTTCCTTCTTGGAGTCTCTGAGTCTGCTGCTATTTTCTGATTTCAGTTTTGCTTCGTTGTTACACTCCACAAATGAGGGAAATCACTTGGCACTTGTCTTTCTCCACCTGGCTTATTTCACTGAGCATAGTATCTTCCAGCTCCATGCATGCTTTTGCAAATGATAGGATTTGTTTCCTTCTTATGGCTGAATAGTATTCCATTGTGTATATGTACCACTTCTTCTTTATCCATTCATCTACGGATGGACACTTAGGTTGCTTCCATATCTTGGCTATTGTAAAAAGTGCTGTAATAAACATAGGGGTGCATATGTCTTTTTGAATCTGAGAAGGTGTATTCTTTGGGTAAATTCCTAGGAGTGGGATTCCCAGGTAAATTAGTATTTCTATTTTTAGTTTTTTGAGGAACTTCCATATTACTTTCCACAATGGTTGAACTAGCTTACATTCTCACCAGCAGGGGGAGGGTTCCCCTTTCTCGGCATACTCGCCAGCATTTGTTCTTCTTAGGCTTTGGGATGGTGGCCATCCTTACTGGTGTGAGGTGGTATCTCAGTGTGGTTTAATTTGCATTTCCCTGATGATTAGGGATGTGGAACATCTTTTCATGTGTCTGTTGGCCATCTGAATTTCTTCTTTGGAGAACTGTCTCTTCATATCCTCTGCCCATTTTTTAATTGGATTACTTGCTTTTTGGGTGTAGAGGCGTGTAAGTTCTTTATATATTTTGGATGCTAACCCCTTGTCAGATATATCATTTACAAATATATTCTCCCATACTGTTGGATGCCTTTTTGCTCTGTTGATGGTGTCCTGTGCTGTAAAGAAACTTTTTAGTTTGATGTAGTCCCTTGAGTTCATTTTTTATTTTGTTTCCCTTGCTCGAGAAGATGCGTTCAGGAGATGTGTTATATTCAGGAGATTTTTGCCTGTATTGTCTTCTAAGAGTTTTATGGTTTCATGACTTACATTCAGGTCCTTGATCCATTTCGAGTTTACTTTTGTGTATGGGGTTAAACAATAATCCAGTTTCATTCTCTTGCATGTAGCTGTCCAGTTTTGCCAACACCAGCTGTTGAAGAGGCTGTCATTTCCCCATTGTATGTCTGTGGCTCCTTTATCATATATTAATTGACCATGTAAGTTGGGTTTAGTCAGGGCTCTCTAGTCTGTTCCATTGGTCTGTGGGTCTCATTTTGTACCAGTACCAAATTGTCTTGAGTACTGTGGCTTTGTAGCAAAGCTTGAAGTTGGGGAGCATAATCCCCCCAGCTTTATTCTTACTTCTCAGTATTGCTTTGGCTATTTGGGGTCTTTTGTGGTTCCATATGAATTTTAGAATGATTTTCTCTGGTTCATTGAAAAATGCTGTTGGTATTTTGATAGGAATTGCATTGAATCTGTAGATTGCTTTAGGCAGGATGGCCATTTTGACAATATTAATTCTTCCTATCCATGAGCACAGGATGTGTTTCCATTTATTGGTGTCCTCTTTAGTTTCTCTCATGAGTGTCTTGTAGTTTCCAGAGTATAGGTCTTTCACTACCTTGGTGTGGTTTAATCCTAGATATTTTATTCTTTTTGATGCAACTTTCAATGGAATTGTTTTCCTAATTTCTCTCTCTGCTAGGTCATTGTTAGTGTATAGGAATGCCATAGATTTCTGCGCATTAATTTTGTATCCTGCAACTTTGGTGAATTCAGATATTAGATATAATAGTTTTGGTGTAGATTCTTTAGGGTTTTTTATGTACAATATCGTCATCTGCAAACACGGAGACTTCTTCCCTGCCAGCAATGATGCCGTTTATTTCTTTGTGTTGTCTTATTGCCGTGGCTAGGAACACCAGTACTATGTTGAATAGAAGTGGGGAGAGTGGGCATCCTTGTCTTTTTCCCGATCTTTAAGGAAAAGCTTTCAGCTTCTCACTGTTAAGTATAATGTTGGCTGTGAGTTTGTCATATATAGCCTTTATTATGTTGAGGTACTGGCCCTCTATACCCATTTTATTGAGAATTTTTATCATAAATGGATGTTGAATTTTGTCAAATGCTTTTTCAGCATGTATGGAGATGATCATGTGGTTTTTGTTCTTTTTTTTGAAGTGGTAGATGATGTTGATGGATTTTCGAATGTTTAACCATCCTTGCATCCCTGAAATAAATCCTACTTGATCATGATGGATGATCCTTTTGACGTACTTTTGAATTTGGTTTGCTAATATTTTGTTGAGTATTTTTGCATCTATGTTCGTCAGGGATATTGGTCTGTAGTTTTCTTTTTTTGTGGTATCTTTGCCTGGTTTTGGTAATAGAGTGATGCTGGCCTCATAGAATGAGTTTGGAAATATTACCTCTTCTTCTACTCCTTGTAAAACTTTAAGGAGTATGGGTTTTAGGTCTTCACTAAATGTTTGGTAAAATTCAGTGGTGAAGCCATCTGGCAAGGCATTTTGTTCTTAGGTAGGTTTTTGATTACCAGTTCAATTTCGTTGGTGGTAATTGGTGTGTTGAGATTTTCTGTTTCTTTCTGGGTCATCCTTGGAATGTTGTATTTTTCTAGAAAGTTGTCCATTTCTTCTAGGTTATCCAGTTTGTTAGCATATAATTTTTCATAGTATTCTCTAATAGTACTTTGTATTTCTGTGCTGTCCGTAGTGATTTTTCCTTTCTCATTTCTGATTCTGTTTATGTGAGCAGACTCTCTTTTTTTCTTGATAAGTCTGGCTAGGGGTTTATCTATTTTGTTTATTTTCTCGAAGAATCAGCTCTTGCTTTTGTTGATCCTTTCTATTGTTTTATTCTTCTCGATTTTATTTGTTTCTGCTCTAATCTTTATTATGTCCCTCCTTCTACTGTCTTTGGGTCTCATTTGTTCTTCTTTTTCTAGTTTCGTTAATTGTGAGTTTAGACTGCTCATATGGGAATGTTCTTCTTTCCTGAGGAAAGCCTGTAGTGCAATATACTTTCCTCTTAGCATGGCCTTTGCTGTGTCCCACAGATTTTGTGGTGTTGAATTATTGTTGTCATTTGTCTCCATATATTGCTTGATCTCTGTTTTTGTTTGGTCACTGATCCATTGATTATTTAGGAGCATGTTATTAAGCCTTCATGTGTTTGTGGAATTTTTCATTTTCTTTGTGTAATTAATTTCTAGTTTCATTTGTTTGTGGTCTGAGAAGCGTGTTGGTACAATTTCAATCTCTTTGAATTTACTGAGGCTCTTTCTTTGGCCTACTATATGATCTATTCTTGAAAATGTTCCATGTGCCCTTGAGAAGAATGTGTGTTCTGCTGCTTTTGGGTGTAGAGTTCTGTAGATGTCTGTTGGTCCATCTGTTCTAAAGTGTTGATCAGTGCCTCTCTCTCTTACCTATTTTCTCTCTGGTTGATCTGTCCTTCAGAGTGAGTGGTGTGTTGAATTCTCCTAGAATGAATGCATTGCATTCTATATCCCCCTTTAATTCTGTTAGTATTTGTTTCACATATGTAGGAGCTCCTGTGTTGGGTGCATAGATATTTATAATGGTTATATCTTCTTGTCGGATTGACCGTTTTATCGTTATGTAATGTTCTTCTTTGTCTCTTGTGACTTTCTTTGTTTTGAAGTCTATTTTGTCTGATACCAGTACTGCAACTCCTGCTCTTTTCTCCCTATTAGTTGCATGAAATGTCTTTCTCCATCCCTTCACTTTTAGTCTGTGTATGTCTTTGGGTTTAAAGTGAGTCTCTTGAAGGCAGCATATAGATGGGTCTTGTTTTTTTATCCATCTAGTGACTCTATGTCTTTTGACTGGTGCTTTCAGTCCCTTTACATTAAGGGTGATTATGGATAAGTATGTACTTATTGGCATTGCAGGCTTCAGATTCTTGATTACCAAAGGTTCAAGGTTAACTTCCTTACTATCTAGGAGTCTAACTTAACTCACTTAATATGCTATAACAAACACAGTCTAATGGTTCCTTTTTTTCACCTCCTTTTTCTTCCTCCTCCATTCTTTATATATTAGGTTTCATATTCTGTACTGTTCATCCCTTGATTAACTTTGGAGATAGTTAATTTAATTTTGTATTTTCTTAGTAATTAGCTGCTCTACTTTCTTTACTGTAGTTTTATTATCTCTGGTGACAGCTATTAAACTGTATGAACAGTTCCATCTATAGCAGTCCCTCCAAAATACACTGTAGAGATGGTTTGTTTGAGGTAAATTCTCTCAGCTTTTGCTTATCAAGAATTGTTTAATCCCTCCTTCAAATTTAAATGATAATCTTGCTGGATAAAGTAATCTGATTCAAGGCCCTTCTGCTTCATTGCATTAAATACATCATGCCACTCCCTTCTGGACTGTAAGGTTTCTGCTGAGAAGTCTGAGGATAGCGTGATGGGCTTTCCTTTGTATGGGATCTTATTTCTCTCTCTGGCTGCTTTTAATAGTCTGTCCTTGTCCTTGATCTTTGCCATTTTAATTACTATATGTCTTGATGTTCTTTTCCTTGGGTCCCTTGTGTTGGGAGATCTGCGCACCTCCATGGCCTGAGAGACTATCTCCTTCCCCAGATTGGGGAAGTTTTCAGCAATCACCTCCTCAAAGACACTTTGTATCCCTTTTTCACTCTCTTTTTCTTCTGGTACCCTTGTAATGTGAATACTGTTCTGTTTTGATTGGTCACACAGTTCTCCCAATGTTGTTTCATTTTTAGAGATCCGTTTTTCTCTCTGTGCCTCAGCTTCTTTGTATTCCTCTTCTCTAGTTTCTATTTCATTTATCATCACCGTATCCAGTCTGTGTTCAATACCGTCCATTGTGCTCTTCAGTGATTGCATCTCTGACCATAATTCATTCCTGATTTCTTGAATATCTTTCCAAACCTCCGTGAGCATGTTAACGAGTTTTATTTTGAACTCCCTTTCAGGGAGAGTCTTGAGGTCAATATCATTTAAATCTTTCTCAGCAGTTGTATTAATAATTTACTCTAGACCAGGTTCCTTTGGTGTTTCATGTTTGTGTATGGTGCCCTCTAGTGCTCAGAAGCTCTACTCTCTGGAGCTGTTCATTCCCTGAAGCAATGTTAGGGATTGCAGGGGAGTGGTATTGGTGCCTCAGGGGAGGCAAGAGCTGTTTCCTGGTACCTGGCTGCTATGCCTGTCTCCACTGCCTGAACCAGTGTGCTGAGCACACAGGTATAAGCCTCTGTTCTTTGCATTTTGTAGTTACTGTAGACAGATCTTCCCTCTGGCAGGCCTAACGCCAGGGTACGGTTTCCCAGTTTGCAAGCCTGGTGGGGCTGGCCAGGAGAAAGTTGCAGCAGTCGGGCTGTCTCAGAGGGGTTTCCTGGAGCCGTGTATGCCGCCAGGGAGCTGGAGCACCTGAAGATCATGAAAGCTCCCCACCTGCTGGGCAGAGGTCACCCAGACAGTTTTGTCTACCTGTCCTTTCTCCTGAGCAGTAAGCTTTGTGCAATCCTTGCCCCTTTAGCAGCCCTCTTGCTAAGGGCTTCTTTATTAGGACGTCTCTCAGACTGCCCGCTTTTCTTTTGTCCCAGAGCAGCTGGATATGGATCCCTGCTTTCCACAAGAAGCTGGAATCTTAGTCTCACCAGCAATCCTGCCTGTCTTAGCTTTCCAACCCCCTAATTGCGAGTGTATCATGCAAGCATCATGAAATGTAGGTTTGTGCTCCCAGCGCAGATCTCCGGAGTTAGGTATTCAGCAGTACCAGATCTCCACTCCCTCCCTGCTCCGTTCCTCTTCCTCCTGCTGTTGAGCTGGGGTGGGGGTGGGGCTTGGATCCCACAGGACCACGGATTTTGTACGTTACCCTTTTCCGTAACGACTGCACTTTTCTCTAGGTGTATGCAGTTTGTTGAAGTCCTCTTTCCTGTTGCTTTTTCAAGAGCAGTTGTATTAGTTATATTTTCATATTATATGCGGTTTTAGGAGGAAGCCTCTGTCTCACCTCGCCCTCTGCCATCTTTCTCGATGGCTAACTTTTAAATGTTTTACTAATTTTGGCGTTTCCTATAGCATCTAGCACAAAATCTCTTTCCAAAAAATATTTAAGAATCAAATTATTGAAATATGAAGCCTTTATCTGTGTTTATCTGTTAAGATATATGTGCTCTATGTCATGTCATAAGTATCTGACAATTATGAACATTTGGCTTTAAAAAGTGTTGTTTCACTTAGATCAGGTATTAATTAAAAAGAGTTCAGTAAGTGGCATTAATCACCCACTGTCTAATTTAAATATGGAGTTCAAATTGGAATAAGACATGAACTCTGACCTAATAGGTGTACAACCTAATTAGGAAATAAAAATATAAGTAAATTACTATTAAAAATCATATGCCACATCAAGTCCAGGATATGTAATTCAAGTGTTTAGGGGTGAGAAAAGTTATTTTATTCCTTCATGGAATACTTTATTGAGGTCTGAAAAGAGATTGTAAGTATTTTTTCCTTGATGGACTCTCAGATTTACTTTATTTTCAATATCCCTGTTTTTGCATAACTTTCAAGGAAAGGCATGCTCGTCTTAGTCAATCTGAGATATGAAGAATTTGGTAAAACACTGTAATTATTCACCATCCATAAATATTTCAGCATAATTCCAAATATTCTTCCATCATAAAGTCAATGTACATTATTAATGTGATATATTCTTTTTTTTGCATTAAGTCTTTGAAATCCAGTATATATTTTGTACTTACAGCACCCATCAATTTATGCTACCTCCATTTCAAGTGCTCAATTTCCACATGCAGGAGATGTTAAATATTGCACAGTATAGTTTAATATAGTGTTAGTGGGTCAATATGCAAATATTTGTTTTTTCCTGCAGTCCTAGACAATTGTTGTTGTAAAATATGTTACCTTTTCTGTTTGTTTCTGTTGTCAATTTCTATTACATGACAAATGTTTCATGCATTTTCCTGCTCGGCTGTTCACCTAAAAAATGCATGACTCTTATGATTTATTAGGGATTACTTTAAAAGTTATTATATAAATATTATTTATTTTCAGTTTAACCAATTATGTTTTAAATTCTACTTCAATCTTTAAAATTATCTAATTTCCTTTGTGAATTCTTTGACCCATGAATTATTTGGAAGTGTGTTTTTGATCTCCAAATATTGGGGAGATTTTTCCCTGATTCATTTATTTTTATTGATCTGCAATTTAATTTTATTTTTGTCTGGAAACTTCCTTTGTATGATATCAATCCATTTAACTTCATTGAGTTTTTTTGTGGTTTAGTGCACACTCTATCCTGTAAAATGGTTCATGTTCAATTGAGAAAAATATGTTTCTTCATTTTGTTTGTACTGTTCTATAACTGTCAGTTGCTTAGGGTGATTTATAGTGTAGTTACATTCTGCTATCCTCCAGATAATCTCCTGAAATTATTCTTTTGATTATTGAATAAAGAATTGACATCTCCAACTAATACTGATGGAATATCTATTTCTCTTTTCAATTTTGTGAGTTGTGATTGATCAATTTCAAGTCTTTTTTCTTAAATATGTAAACATTTATAATTGTTAATACCTTCCTAATATGGTAACCATTTTATCATAATGAAATATTTCTATCATTAGGAATATTTATGTTAAACTCTCTTTTGTTGATATTGATATGATCACTTAAGATCTCTTAAGGTTGAGTTTACATAGCATACTTTTTCTTTTTACTTTCCACCCATTTTTCATTGTATCTAAGGTATACTCATATACAATACATATTTAAATTTTGCTTTTGAATTCAGTTTAACAATCTGTGACTTTTGATTTGGGTATCTGGACCATTCACATTTGTATAATTATTATACAGTTGGATTTGTTTTCCATTTGATATTTGCTGTATGTTTTCCATATGTCTCCTTTTTTGTTGTTCCTATTGACTATTCTTATACGTCAAATAAATAACTTTCAGAGTACCATCATAATTCTTCTATTATTTATTTTAACTATATATTTTGGAGTTGTTTTTCTATGGTTGGTTGAGGGATAAGATAGGCATGTTAACCATTCATAGATTACTTCAGATTAATGCTAATTCTATTAAAATATAGAAATCTGTTCAAATGTAGCTCCATTCTGACCCTCCCCTTTTCTATTATTGTCATATATACCATTTTTGTATATGATATTCACCCAGTAATAGTGTTATAATTCTTTTGTAATGTATCTTCAAAATGTTGACAATAAATGATTTTAAAATATATCTATATAGTCTTTTATATTAATCCACATGTTCACAATTTCTGATAAGTTTTATTTTTCCCCTTGAATTCGAATCATCACCTAGAGTCAATATCTTCAGTTCTGAAAGCCTTTCTTTAGTGTTTCTTCTAAGGAAGTTTTCAAGCAATAAGTTCTCTCAGTCTATGTTTCTGAAAATGCCTTTATTTCACCTCAAACTTGTAAGGATATAGATTTTTTGCTTGATAAAATTCTTATTTTATAGTTGTTTTTTGGGTTTTTTTTTTTGCTTCCCCTTTCAGTACTTTGAATATGTCACTCCACTGTCTTTTGGCCTCTGTTTTATCAGAGAAGTCAGCTGTTAATTTTACTGTTGCTCACCTGTACAGAATGAATAGTTTTTCTCTATTTTCAAAATTTTCTATTTACCTTGGTTCTCAACAGTTGACTATCATATGTCTATGTATGGTTCTTGGAAATCAGATAGTTTTTCCTAATATTTGAAAAGTTTTCAGCCATTTTTTTGTTAATGTTCTTTCTTTTATATCCTTTCTCCCCACTTTTCAATCCGATTACACATATATCAATACATTGGATTGATAACCTACAAGTCACTAAGGTCTCTTTTTCTCCTCTCTCTTTTAACTCTATTTTTAAGATTGTATAATTTCCACTTAATTATCTCTGGGTTCACAGATTCTTCTGCCAATTCAAAATGAGCCCCTCTTGAAATTTTTTTTTCAGTTTTAATTACTGTTACTATATTTTCAACTTGATAAATTTCATTTTTTTTCGTAACTTTTGTCTCCTTTATTGCTTTCATACTTTCCTTTGGTTCTTTACACATGCTTTACTTGAAATGTGTTTATAACAGCTGTTTTGAAGTGTTTTGTCTATTATTTTTTTAATTCAACATATGACAACATTCAGAAATTGATTCTATGGACATTTTTTTCTCCTTTTCTTTGAAATTTAAGTATTTTAGGTATTGTAGCAACTATGGATTTAATTTCCCCTCTGAAACTTATTTTATTTTATATTTGTTCATTTGTTTCTTTCTTTAATAACTTACAAACTAAATTTATGAAATCAGTCTCGCTGTGATACTAGTACTGATATCTCTAATTAAAAAAAATAATTATTCTTATTTTTATCTCTAAACCTGGCTTCATAGGTGTCATCCTTATGTGTTTGTAGATTAGGCCAGTTAAATATTAGAGATTTGTGCTTAACTACCTCAAGCCACTAAGCTTCCTCTCTAACGGATCTATTTGTGTGTAGGGAAACACATTCAGAGTTCAGGCCATTTTTATGTCATTCTAGTTTTTATTATCCATTGGGTTATTTTGCATCTTTTATTCATATCTGCATATCCTCAAGATCTGCCAAGCATGTGAGGATGACTGGGGCTCTCTCCATTACTTGCTGCACACATACAGAGGCTCAGACAGGCATATATTCATTCCAGCCATGCAACCTCACGCAGTTAGAGCTGTTGGCTGTCTCCACTTCCATGTCTCAAAGTTGTCAGTTTCACCAACAATGCCACTGCTTCAGTCAAGTTAGTTTCCTTTCAAACAGCAGAAAACTTTTCATTCCTTTGGCCTCCCCCTTTTCTGACAGAACCTTCACATCACTAGAGCAGTCTGGTGGGGATGGGAGACAGATGGGAACACCCTTAGGCCAGAATGCCACAGATTTAAATGTTCTTGCCTGAAGTTCAGCAGTTCTCAAACATGAATAAATGCTCAGAATATTGTATGTTTTTGGTCAATTTCCAGAGAATTTAAATGTTTGCTTTTGTCATTTCTGTCCAGCTTCTTATTTGTTCTTTTGGGGAAAGGCTTTGCCAATCTCCTCACTGGGCCATAGCCAGGAATTACTCTAATTATTCTTTCTTTCATGTGAAAGATAATTGTGACTGGACAATCTCTATGCATGTGACTTCTACCACTAAAATGCTAAATAGAGGCTTCACGTGTTTTTTCAAGTTGTGTTCTGGTATCCTAGATTTAACTTCAAAAATTATTCAAATACTATGTACCTAATGAATGAATATATTGTAGAAGATAACATTTAATGGAAAACATTTTAATGGAACACTTTTATCTGCCAGTTTTAGCCATCCATAATATGCACTTCCAATTCTAGATATCTGACACATTTTCTGAGTGAATATGGTGTGTCCAAAATAATTTCACTAACTGAAGTATTCATTAAATGATAATGGTAAGGAATTCATTAAGTGTAAATATCATATCCAAAGATATACCCTCATGTTTCTGAGACATGGTTGTCACTGCAGAAACAGTATTTTTAATTGACAAATTCATGAACTGAGCTGGAATTGAGCATCTGCTTTAGGCATTCCAGTTTAACTAAAATTAAATTTGTGAACCATAATGCCAAATGTAGTCATACTTTATCCAGGTTTTTAAAAAAAATAGTATATCTTAGATCATTTATTGTTAGATTTACCAGTGCTAACTTGCCCAATTGCTTAATAATTGTTCTAGGCTTGAAGAAGAGGGGTGTTTGTAATTGAAGCTGATTCTACCTTCAATAGACTAGCTAATAGATAGTGGAAAATCCCAGCAATGGGCTTAAGTCAGCATTGCATTATTCCCCCTCCCTGGTGTGAAACAGCAGCATACAAAGAAAGAAGGAAGAGAAACATCTGGACTTGTAGTATATATTTACTGTGTTCATTCATTTACAAGTTATTTTAAAGAAACTTGTAAATAAGATGCTTTGACAGATGCTAATAAAACATGAGAAAATAGCAATGTTTTTAGTGCTATAGCTAAAGAGAATTAATCTAGAAATATTTCCTTTTCTCAAATAATCAGTTATGCCTAATAATTAGTTGTAATTTTAATTTTAAAACCACTCAAATTGTGATGGTCTTTCTGCCAGTTATGATCATTGTGAAGTATTTAAGGATATATTATGCTTGTCATTGAACATATTCCCAAAAACATTATATTTAAAATAAATATAGGTTTACTACTCCCCAAGAATTTACATTTAAAATCCACCAAAATACTCCAGTTACCAATAGCGACCTTCTAAGAGCTGTTGAGTGATTATTAACATTAATCTGAAATGAGTTTTCCTTATCAGGGTGGAGCAGAAAGAACACTGGTATACAGTAAATGGAACAGGACTCTAGATCTAGTTCAGCCATTAACACCTTGTCTCATCATGCAGCAAACATACATCAATCTTTTTGAGGCTTATTTATTATTATTATTATTAGCACCAAGGACTGACTCATTATGGCCAAAATTGAGAACTGATTTTGAGACTTTTCTTTCTTTCACTTGCATATTCAACACATTGATAGATTTTATTTGCTCTACATCTATTGTATTTCTAGAATCCAAATACTTTTTAATATCTTCAGTATTAAAATCCAAGTCCAGAAAACCATCACATCTTACCTCAGCTACTGCAATCCTCCTCTAGCTGGGCTTCCCACTCCTCTTTTCCCATTTTATCCAATAACATCAATTTCAATTACTCTCATGTGGTTCTTTCTGTCCTTGAACATGGCCGACCTGATCCTATATCAGGGCTTTTTCACTTGTTCCTACTTCTAATCATAACATTCTTCCCACCCCTCCACTACCCAAAAGTCACTGTCTATCCCATTATCTTAATTTTCTAAACAGATTCAGAAATTGAAACCAGAATCGTGGGATATGCTGTGTTAGTGTTTTGTCTCTTCTAGAATATAAGCTCCTCAAGGGGCCTGGCTTTTGAAATGCCTAGCTCCTTGGTTAAATGTACTCTGCTTTGTTTTTCACTCTGTCTTCATTGCCTAGAAAAGCTCCAAACACGTAATTCATGCTCAACGATTATTTTTTGTTATTAGATGAATGGCTAATTCATATGAGAGATCAGAAAATACCTCTCAGAAGAAGTAATACTAATCTGTCTTAAAAATTAGTAGTAGTTAACCAAAGCTAATTTGGGATCCAAAGCAAAGAGATCAGAATTTGCAGTCATAGTAAAACACTATCAATAAAACCTAATAAAAATTGATGTTATTTGGGTTTTTCTCAAAACATGAAATACACGTAATAGAAAATTTAAACATTGAATTAAAATAAAGTAAAGCTGCTGGATAGGCATGTAAAATGCAATTTTACATGATGAACATGTTTGTGAAGCATATAAATTTAAAATTGGCCTGTTTTAATGAAAATAATCTAGTGTTCCTTAAATAGATTTTCTGAAATGTGTACAAATTCTGAGCAATATCCTTAAATTAATCTTAAGTACCATGCCTAATTATACTATGGATACATTTCTAACTGGCTTGATTTCAAGTCATTGTACATTTAGTCAGTAATCTATTCCTTGTCAACCCTATTATGCATCAACCTCATATTGATAACGAAAATTACCACCTGCTCTGCTGTCAGGAAACAGACTCAATCTCATTTAAATCATGTTTTCTTTTTTACTTAGCCCTTTATTTTTAGATGCCTATGACCTAGACAGGTGATTTCCCTAGGCCATAAAATACCCCTTCATGCTGTAACACTTTGATAGCTTATGTCTTTAGCTCAGTGTATCCCAGAACAATGACACTTTTTGCTTAGGCAGATATACACAGCTATGCTTATTATTTTGGCCCTATTTGTGGAGTCAGATGTTGTGACTTTAACCAAAACTCATTGATGACTTCCCATCACACTTAGGGCATATTGTTTCCCTGGCTTATAAGCATGGCCACTAGGTACATCTGATCCTTTGTCACAGTCCTCCCGCTTTGTTGCAGTCGTTCAAACACAGCAGCGCAGGGATTTTCACTTTCTATTCCCTCTGCCTAAATGCTCTTTTCTCAGATAGTCATTGAGCTCATTCTTTCACTTCATTCAAACCTCTACTCCAATGTCATCTCTTCAGAGACACTTTCAATAACCAATCTATCTGAAATAGATACCCTTCGTAGTCTCTTTCTAGCCTTATTTACTCTGTTTTATTTTTCTTTTTTGAACTTGTTACTACCTGGTATTTGATGCTTTAATCATTTAGTGCCTTTCTCTCCTATTGAAATATAAACTGCATGAAGGAAGACTGTGATATTCTAGCTCAAAGTTCTTAAAATGATGTCTTCTACTTGATAAGAATTGAATAAATATTTGTGAAAGAATGGATGAATTCAGTGACCTTTAACAGAAAATAATATTCAGAGTGAGGGTAGCATAGAAATATAGGAAATTGTGTTAAAGAGAACTGAAAAAGGTTAAGAATGATTGGGAAAGGGTAGTATCTGCTGTAATACTTGATAACATTTCTCTGACCTTCATTCTTTACGAAAACAGGGCCTCTTAAAGTTCAGGAACATCATCAATCTATCTGACTACAAATATTTAGTTCACCATCACCTGTGAAAGCTTGTCAACTCCATTCAGTTCATTCCTACACCCAATGATCTTATATTTTCCTTTCATTCTTTCATTTTATCTTGTTTCTGTGTTATATTTAGACTCTTATAAAGCAGTAGTTCATTTCCCTTCATATGTGCTGTGAATAATGTTATGTTTTCATGTTCAAATTCCTAGAAGGCAAAATATATCTAAAAATATGTTTTTTATTGAAAAACAAAGAAAAAGGTATATATACATATATATGTGTGTGTGTATTTAGATTTAGATTGTTTTAGATATTTTATTTTTATTTTTATGGTGTAATTATCCCTTATGTATACTCTTTCAAAAATCGGTATTTGTTTTTCTAAAATTAGATGATGGTGTTGTCTGCGTAACTCTTTAGATATATTAAAAATTATTGAATTGTGCACTTATAAAGAGTAGATTTTAAGGTATGTGACGCCTTGATAAATCTTTTTTACAAATCAGTATTCATGCTTGGTATTAACTCATTGCATCAGAGTGCCGAGGCAACATTTTTCCTGACTCTTGTGCACAGTTTGATTGTTTACATATACACACAGAAGATGTCTTTAATTTCTCAAAAAAATATCAGTCAGAAACAATTTCACTATCCCCTAATTCATGTACAGTGTGCCAGAAATTGGAAGGTTATTTTTGTCAGTTAAGGTTTCACCTAGAGAGCTATATTGTATTGTATTCAGTTGAGATGACCTGATTTCAAAGAAAAGTACTTAAACTAGCTCAACTGAAGCCCTGTTTCCATCTGGTAATCTCTCCAAACTGCGTCTCTGCCTGTCCATCAGAGAGCTGTTTCCCTGAGCTGCTTATACATCCTGAGTAACATTTCCAGTGATCAACTAGTTATATTTTGTCTCATTCCAAACTCTCAATATAAAGTATCTAATTGACCAGTTGTTACAGATAGAGGGAAAAACACAACTACATCAAGTGCTCTCTCCAGATGCAGTCAGTTTGTGTCTGGTGTGCGGTCCTTGTGGTCATCTAAGCGACACCTCCAGTGCTGGGAAGTTCAGAGGGTTCTCGATGCGGCACAGTCAGATGAACCGGTGGCCCTCCCCAGTGTGGTGTGGTCAGATGAATAAGCTGTACCAAATATTTAAAAAATCATTTCTCAAGCACAGTTTGTTGTCTGCTCTCAATCAACATGTGGACACAGTTTACACAGGGAAGAGAGTTTTGCAAATGATCTGCTTTATTAATTCAATAGAAAATGAGATCTGATAAAAAGGCTTTTGCCATTCTATCTGAGAAAGCATTTTGAAATCCCTCAAATTTTGTAGCACTTATGATCTACCACACTTATTTCACATTGGTTATACTTTAATTTCAGTATTTAATACTTACTTAATTTATCTAATCTTTAATCTGTCAGTATGATTTTCCAAATTCACTATCTGATCTTTTACAAGACTGATTACATTTTAATGCCTATATGTCTCCTAGAACAATGTTGTAATAAATACCTGCTAATTAATGTATTCATCATGAGATGTGTGTGGTGACTATTGGCCTCCTTCTGTCTGCTTTATAACTATATTCTCACCTCTTCCCTTTACACTGTGGTGGTCCTTTATAGGAAACAGAGTCCCTAATTCTAAGTTGTAAATTTTCTTCTACTTGCATTTCTAGTGATTTTAGTTATATTCATAAACAATAGTGAGATTTATAGGATGTATCATATTGACAATTAAGCAAACTGCAGTGTCCCTTGGCTCATTTAAAAATGATTTCTAATCTATCACCATGATAAAAGTTAACATAAAAAATACGGAGGAAAGAAATTACTACCTTGGGAAAAGAGTGTTTATTTAGACAATAATCAGTATGACAAAGAAAGAAAAATTAATAAAATACAGTTTTATCTGAGACTTTCAAAATTAGGAAAGGAAAGTGATGGTCTTTGGAAAAATAGAGGACACTGCTAATTAAATTGAAAGCTATGAAAAATGCCTTGAGAATTCAGTGCCTAAGAAATGAATATTTTTATCAATAGCTTTATATTTACTTCTATATCTATCTTTATTCCTGAGCTGCCATAAATTTTCTTCTTTTTCCTCTTTATCCTACTAATACCAACTCATTTTTTGTTGTTATTGCTAGAATATTAGTGAAAAAAGCAAATGTGGAGGGTGAAATAACCTTAAAAAATAGAAAGTTAATACTGAAATGTATTTTATGAGAAAAAGAAGTCTTTTCCTTATCCATCTTTCTAAGTGGGCAATCATAAATACAAATGCTAGATGAAAATCCACATGAGATATATGTAGACTTATGTTGGAGGGTATAGTAGTTGATAGCTGAGAACCCTCAGGATTCAGAGTTCTCTACTAGAATTCAGGCTGTATAACGTCTTAGCGCTGTGACCTTATCCAAATTACTAGCTTTTTCAACCCTGTGTTTTCTCAGTTGTGAAAAGGAGATAATGATACATATCTTAAAAAGTTAATTTGAGTAGTATATAAAATAATGCGTGTGTGAAAGATTGATTGTAAAAATGGCGGGGCGTCCTCTACAGTGGGATTTTGAAACTACTGTCTTTGGACAATGCTGTCTCCACCTCTCCTTGCTTTGGCCAATGTAGAATGGCAAGTGTAATTGGGTGCTGGATTTGAGATTTTGCGTAAGAAACCTTGTGTAATTTTTTCTCTGAAATCTGTCCAACTATGATGAGCATAAGCCCAGGCTAGAGACCTAGATAATGAGAGACAAGTTGCCCAGATGACCCCAGATGACAACCAATCGATGACAATACCTGTTGGTGAGGCCATCCTAAATCTGCCAGTCCCCAGGTGACCTACCAGGTGACCAGATGCATGAGTGAACCCCCCCAACAATAGTTAAAACTAGTAGAACAGTCTAGCTGAACACACCTTAAGTTGCCAATTAACAGAATCATAGGCTACTTAAATTATTGTTTAAAGGCACGTTAGGTGGCAGTAGTTAATTGGATAATCAAAGTATCAGAAGAGTGTCTGACCACATACTAAGTATGCAAGTAGTCTAGTTAGTATTATCAGAAGTTAAAATTTGTGTTTTAGCTGGTCTTTTAGTGAGTAATAAAGAAAAACTTTTAAAACTTCGTCTACTAAAAAAATAAGGTATAAAAATCAAAGTTCCTTAAAATTAATACTGTGCTTTGTTAGAAATTTCTTTATCCTCTTATGCATTTGTGAACTAAATAGCTGTTTGCACTCAAAAACTACAGGCCTCTTTTTGACTTAAAATACTGAACTTCCAGTGCTGTGTCTACTTCATTGACATTAACTTTCATATCTGGATTAACACTCTTCTCTGGTCTAACCTTCAGTATTGCAGTTCCGACAGTACTGTTTAACACACAGTACCTTGGAAGCCACGTGTCGTAAACAGTTCATGTTTAGTCCTTCATATTATCTAAAAACTGTTTAATTTTTAACTGTTTCATGTATAAGCAGAAATCCCAGGAGGCCAACCACCAGAGAAAAAAATGACTCTGGAATAAAAAGTCAATTTTCAAAGTTCTCTTCAAAAACTTATCTACCAGAAAACTTCAAATAATTCCAAAACACCTCTAGAGATATGAGAGAAAGTAAAATTAAGCCTAAGATTTAAAAATACATCATTTAACTAAAGTCAAAAGTGAAAAAATCCAAGCCTCACAATTTGCCTTATTGTCATTATAGTAAGACTTGAAGTCCTTGAGGGTTTCAAGGTGAGGATTAAAAAATAAATAAATAAGTGGGAGTAAGAACAGAATGGAGAAAAAGAGCACAAAGGAAACCTTAGAACTTGTTTTAGCCAGAGACCCCTAATTTACTATTTTCTGCTCCCCTAAACTTTTCTATTAATACAAATGTTATAAATGGGACATCATGGCATTTATCCTGAATGACTAAAAAAGCAGAATGACTTTTACCAGTCATGATGAAATGAATGCAAGTATATAATTGTAGAAAATAGAGCAAGATTTAGCAATTACCCATAGCTATAGTTAAACCTTTCTTTCAACATGACAATGAAGGTTATATACTTTGAAATTAGAAAAGTTATATGAGTATAAATGTAAAGAGTCTGAGATTTTACACTACTTGCAATTTAGCCTACCATGATTTCATAGATACTAGAAGAAAACATGAAATTTTTAATTAGAATCAAAGGACCGTTTATTGCTCACATCAGTAGCAATAGCCAGAGTATTAGCATTTTTGTGCCATCTCTGTAAGCCTCAATCCTCATAAGACAATGCAAGGACTGAAAATAATAGTTACGCAAAGTGGGTGGTATATTATTTGAGTTTAGGGAACCAAATTTCTGTAATGGGCAGTAGGTGACCTGCTTGCCTGTATAAGTTTTTTATTCCTGTGTAACAAATTACACAAATTTAGCATCTTAACACACAAATTACCAATTCAGTTTCCATAGGTCAGAAGTTCTGGGCACTTACAATCAGGTTCTCTGTTCTGGATCTCACCAGATTGAATTCAAAATGTCTCTGTTGCTGTTGGTAGTTGAACCCAAGGTACAATCTGGGATCCAGAGACGGGCTCCAGACATACTGGTTGTTGGAAAAATTCATTTCCTTGCAGTTACAGGACTGAGGTCCCCATTTTCCTGTTAGTGATTTGTGAGGCTAGCTCTCAGCTCCTAGACACCACCCACAATTTCTTACCATGTGGGCCTTGTAAGCAGTTAGCAAAATTAATGTTTGGTTTCTTTCAGATCAACTGGTATGTATTTCTCTTTCTTTCCTATGACCTCTTCTTTCAAAAGGCTAATCTAATAAAGTACGGGCGACTCAGAATAGACTCCCTTTTTCTGTAAAAAGTAGCATAATAGAAGTGATATTTTATTATATATACAGATTCTGCCTACATTAAGATGAGCGGGGCTTGTGAAAGAGGATGTGTCATTGGAGATCATCTTCGAATTCTGCCTACAACATTGACTTTTTCCCATGAGGGAGACACCGTTTCTAGCTTCCAATGTGGTAAGTAAACACCTTCTTTGCTTCTTAGAGAGATCTCTCTTTACCTTCCAGAGTGGTATTTGACCACTTCATGGATGTATGAGTAATAGCAGTGGGCTCTAAGAAGAAATCTGCAGTTGTTGTGAAGTGTGTGTATGGGAGGTACACATTCTGAGGCCATCTGCTCCTGATTCAAACCTTATGAGAAAGGTTTGAAGAAATAAGCAATCAAATTATGGTCTGAGTCATCTGGCAAGGAATGGCTGATTGAGAAATCAATTAAATATAAAGCAATTGAAACAGTTTGGGAAAGATGCACTCGGTAATTTTACTTCATAAGGAACGTTCTAAAGCAATTAGGAATTCTGAATAATAAATATCATTAACGTCCTTCTTTCCCCATGACTCCTGAGATCTGACATGTTCCTTCCCCAAGTTCTAAGATTTATGTTTTCCCCTGACTCCAAAAAATCAGTGTATTCCTTTCCAGTAGCAATAAATTTACCACTTTTTCTAATAATATTCTGTGTGCACCCACACATTTTCTCCAGAAATGCCAAGTAGAAAAAGGACAAGGAAATTTTTATATCATGAGATACAGCAATCTAATCACTTCTTTAGTCTCCACTCCTGTTTCTAGTTCTGTTGCTATTTTCACCACATCTGCAGTTACTTTCTCCACTGAAAACTTGACCCCGTCAAAGTCATCAGTGTGCACTGGAATCAACTTCTTCCATACTCCTGTTAATGCTGATATTTTGTTTTGACTCCTCCATAAATCATAAATGTTCTTAATGGCATCTCAAATGGTGAATCCTCTCCAGAACGTTTTCAATTAGCTTTGGCTACATCCATCAGAGGAATTACTATCTGTGGGAGCCAGAGTCTTACAAAATGTATTTCTTCAGTAGTAAGACTTGAAAGTCGAAATGACTCCTTGATCCATGGGCTGCAGAATGGATGTTGCATTAACAGGCATGAAAACAACATTCATCTCCTTGTACATCTCCATCAGAGCTCTTGGGTGACCAGGTGCATTGCCAATGAGCAGTAAAGTTTTGAAAGGAATCTTTTTACTTAGTAGTATGTCTCAACAGTGGGCTTGAAATACTTAGTAAACCATGTTGAAAAGAGATGTGCTGTAATCCAGGCTTTGTAGTTCCTTTTACAGAGCACAGGCAGACTGGATTTAGCATAATTCTAAGGGCCCTATGATTTGGGGGATGACCAATGAGAATTGTCTTCAACCTAAAATCATCAGTTGCATTAGCTGCTAATGAGAGAGTCATCCTGTCCTGTGAAGCTTTGAGGTATGTCTTCTCTCTAGCTGTGAAAGTCCTAGATGGCCTCTTCTTCCAACAGAAGGTTGTTTCATCTACATTGAAAATCTATTGTTTAGTGTAGGCACCTTCATTAAGTGTCTTACCTAGACTTTTCTGGATAACTTCTTATAGCCTCTCCATCAGCACTTTCTGTTTCACCTTTCACTTTGATGTTATGGAGGCAACTTCTTTCCTTAAACCTCACGAGCCAAGCTTCTACTAGCTGCAAACTTTTCTTCTGAAGCTTCCTCACCTCTCTCAACCTTCATAGAATTGAAGAGAATTAAGGCCTTGCTCTGGCTTAGGCTTTAGCTTAAGGCTTTGGCTGGTTTGATCTATACTGACCATTAAAACTTTCTCCATATTAGCAATAAGAATGTTTTGTTTTCTTATCATTCATGTGGTCACTAGAGTAGCATTTCTAATTTCCTTCAAGAACTTTTCCTTTGCATTAACAACCTGGCTAACTGGCACGAGAGGCCATTCTTCCTATTTTGCCTTTCGATATGCATTCATCACAATTTGTAGCTTTTGATTAAAATGAGAGACATGTGACTCTTCCCTTTAGTTGAAATTTTACAAATCATTGTAGGATTATTAATTGGCCTAAGTTCAATATTGTTTTGTCTCTGGGAATAGGGAGGACTAAGGAAAGGGAGACAAACAGGCAACAGCCAGTCAGTGGAACACTCAAGACACACACAGCATTTATTTACTAAGTTCACCATCTTATATGGAATCAGTTTGTGGTGCCTCAAAACAATTACAATAGTAACATCAGAGATCACTAATCACAGATCACTATAACTAATATAATAATAATGTAAATGTTTGAAATATTGTGAGAATTGCAAAAGATGATACAAAGAAATGAAGTGAGCACATTGTTGGAAAAATGGCACTGATACACTCGCTCAATGTGGGGTTACCATGAACCTTTCATTTGTAAAAAATGCAACATCTGCAAAGTGAAATAAAGTGGAGCACAATAAAATAAAGTATGCTAGTACTCCTTAACAGATAGTTGTGAATGACAAGGACCATGAAAAAGTCCATGAACAACTTGACTATAAACTCACTACTGTGTGATTTTTTGCAATAAATGGTCAGACTAAAAATAGTCTTTAAAGCTAGAAACATGATTCAAATTAATTTCCAGTGCCACAGTGGTGTAGCAACTAACATTGTAAAATATCATGGATGCTGATAGAACATGAGACTCCTGAGTCAGAGATGAAGGATAGCTTATTACTCAGAGCAGTATCCATAGCTAGAGTATCAGCATTTTTGTCCGGTTCCCTGAGGCCCAGCTTATAGTTATGTGAAGAAAACCAATTTTTGTCTGTGCACAGAGTAGGTTGCCTGGCAGGAGGGAATTCTGTTCTTAGAGAACCCAAATATTTTGTAATGCATAGTACATTTACCTTTGCTTCCAGGGATCCATTATCTTTCTGATTCTGGACTATAGTGCCTGCCTTTGCTCTGGAAGGAGACAGTAATTCTTGCAAGGAAATCTGTCAACTTCTTTGGATGAGACACTATTTCTCTATTTTAACATTCTTCATTAGACAAATATTCTTGAAAATCTTGTCTAAAATAAAAGGATGCACAGATGCCTTTCTTTTTATTTTATTAAGGTATTATTGATATACACTCCTATGAAGGATTCACATGAAAAAACAATGTGGTCACTACATTTCCCCATATTATCAAGTCCCCACCCATACCCCAATGCAGTCACTGTCCATCAGTGTAGTAAGATGCCACAGAGTCACTGTTTGCCTTCTCTGTGCTACACTGTTTTCCCCATGATCCCTCACACCATGTGTACTAAACATAATACCCCACAATCCCCTTCTCCCACCCTCCCCACCCGTCCTCCCATACCCCTCTCCTATGATAACCCCCTTTGGTAACCACTAGTTCCTTCTTGGAGTCTCTGAGTCTGCTGCTGTTCTGTTCCTTCAGTTTGGCTGTGTTGTTATACTGCACAAATGAGGAAAATCATTTGGCATTTGTCTTCCTCTGCCTGGCTTATTTCACTGAGCATAATATCCTCCAGCTCCATCCATGTTGTTGCAAATGGTAGGATTTGTTTCCTTCTTATGGCTGAATAGTATTCCATTGTGTATATGAACCACCTCTTCTTTATCCATTCATCTACTGATGGACACTTAGGTTGCTTCCATATCTTGGCTATTGTAAAAAATGCTGCAATAAACATAGGGGTGCATATGTCTTTTTGAATCTGAGAAGTTGTATTCTTTGGGTAGATTCCAAGGAGCAGAATTCTTGGGTCAAATGGTTTTTCTATCTTTAGTTATTTGAGGAACCTCCATATTACTTTTCACAATGGTTGAACTAGCTTACATTCCACTAGCAGTGTAGGAGGGTTCCCCTTTCTCCGCATCCTCACCAGCATTTGTTGTTCTTTGTCTTTTGGATGGTGGCCATCCTTACTGGTGTGAGGTGATATCTCATTGTGGTTTTAATTTGCATTTCCCTGCTGATTAATGATGTGGAGCATCTTTTCATGCGTCTGTTGGCCATATGAATTTCTTCTTTGGATAACTCTCTCTTCATATCCTCTGCCCATTTTTTAATTGGGTTATTTGCTTTTTGGGTGTTGAGGTGTGTAAGTTCTTTATATATTTTGGATGTTAACACCCTGTCAGATATGTCATTTACAAATATATTCTCCCATACTGTTGGATGCCTTTTTGTTCTGTTGATGGTGTCCTGTGCTGTAAAGAAACTTTATAGTTTGATGTAGTCCCATGAGTTCACTTTTTATTTTGTTTCCCTTGCTCGAGGAGATGCGTTCAGGAAGACGTCGCTTATGCTTATATTCAGGAGATTTTTGCCTATATTGTCTTCTAAGAGTTTTATGGTTTCATAACTTACATTCAGGTCCTTGATCCATTTCGAGTTTACTTTTGTGTATGGGGTTAAACAATAATCCAGTCTCATTCTCTTGCATGTAGCTGTCCAGTTTTGCCAACACCAGCTGTCGAAGAGGCTTTCATTTCCCCATTGTATTTCCATGGCTCCTTTATCATATATTAATTGACCATATATGGTTGGGTTTATATCAGGGCTCTCTAGTCTGTTCCATTGGTCTATGGGTCTGTTCTTGTGCCAGTACCAAATTGTCTTGAGTACTGTGGTTTTGTAGTAAAGCTTGGAGTTGGGGAGCATAATACCCCCAGCTTTATTCCCCCTTCTCAGGATTGCTTTGGCTATTCGGGGTCTTTTGTGATTCCATAGGAATTTTAGAACAATTTTCTCTAGTTCGTTGAACAATGCTGTTGGTATTTTGATAGGGATTACATTGAATCTATAGATTGCTTTAGGCAGGATGGCTATTTTGATGATACTAATTCTTCCTATCCATGAGCACACAATGTGTTTCCATTTATTGGTATCTTCTTTAATTTCTCTCATGATTGTCTTGTAGTTATCAGAGTATAGGTCTTTCACTTCCTTGATTAGGTTTATTCCTCGGTGTTTTATTCTTTTTGATGCAATTGTGAATGGAATTGTTCCCCTGATTTCTCTCTCTGCTAGTTCCTTGTTAGTGTATAGGAATGCTACAAATTTCTGCATATTAATTTTGTATCCCGCAACTTTGCTAAATTCATATATTAGATCTAATAGTTTTGGAGTGGATTCTTTAGGGTTTTTTTATGTACAATATCATGTCATCTGTGAACAGGGACAGTTTAACTTCTTCCTTGCCAACCTGGATGACTTTTATTTCTTTGTGTTGTCTGGTTGCTGTGGCTAGGACCTCCAGTATTATGTTGAATGGAAGTGTGGAGAGTGGGCATCCTTGTCTTTTTTCTGATTGTAAAGGAAAATCGTTCAGCTTCTCGGTGTTAAGTATAATGTTAGCTGTGGGTTTGTCATATATGGCCTTTATTATGTTTAAGTACTTGCCGTCTATACCCATTTTCTTGAGAGTTTTTATCATGCATGGGTGTTGAATTTTGTCAAATGCTTTTTCTGCATCTATGGAGATGATCATGTGGTTTTTGTCCTTTTTGTTGATGTGGTGGATGATGTTCATGGATTTTCGAATGTTGAACCATCCTTGCATCCCTGGAATAAATCCTACTTGATCATGATGGATGATCCTTTTGATGTATTTTTGAATTCTGTTTGCTAATATTTTGTTAAGCATTTTTGCTTCTATGTTCATCAGGGATATTGGTCTGTCATTTTCTTTTTTTGTGGTGTCTTTGCCTGGTTTTGGTATTAGAGTGATGCTGGCCTCATAGAATGAGTTTGGAAGTATTCCCTTCTCTTCTAGTCCTTGGAAAACTTTAAGGGAAATGGGTATTAGGTTTTCACTAAATGTTTGATAAAATTCAGCAGTAAAGCCATCTGGACAAGGCATTTGTTCTTAGGTAGGTTTTTGATCAATTTTGTTGCTGGTAATTGGTGTGTTGAGATTTTCTGTTTCTTTCTGGGTCAGCCTTGCAAGGTTGTATTTTCCTAGAAAGTTGTCCATTTCTTCTAGGTTATCTAGTTTGTTAGCTTGCAAGTTTTCATAGTATTCTCTCATAATTCTTTGTATTTCTCTGGTGTCTGTAGTGAATTTTCCTGTCTTATTTCTGATTCTGTTTATGTGAGTAGACTCTCTTTTTTTCTTGACAAGTCTGACTAGGGGTTTATTTTGTTTATTTTCTCAAAGAACCAGCTCCTGCTTTCATTGATTCTTTCTATTGTTTTATTCTTCTCAATTTTATTTATGTCTTCTTTAATCTTTATTATGTCCTTCCTTCTACTGACTTTCGTTCTCATTTGTTCTTCTTTTTCTAGTTTCGTTAATTGTGAGTTTAGACTGTTCATATGGGATTGTTCTGTCCTGAGGTAGGCCTGTATTGCAATATACTTTCCTCTTAGCATGGCCTTCGCTGCCTCCCACATTTTTACAGTATTGAATTATTGTAGTCATTTGTCTCCATATATTGCTTGATCTCTATTTTTATTTGGTCATTGATCCATTGATTATTTAGGAGCATGTTGTGCAGCCTCCATGTGTTTGTGGGATTTTTCATTTTCTTTGCATGATTCATTTCTAGTTTCATATCTTTGTGGTCTGAGAACGGGATGTTACAATTTCAATCTTTTTGAATTTACTGAAGCTCTTTTTGTGGCCTAGGGTATAATCTATTCTTGAAAATGTTCTATGTGCACTTGAGAAGAATGTGTATTCTGCTGCTTTGGGTGTAGAGTTCTGTAGATGTCTGTTAGGGCCATCTGTTCTACTGTGTTGTTCATTGCTTCTGTCTCCTTACTTATTTTCTGTCTGGTTGATCTGTCCTTCAGAGTGAGTGGTGTGTTGAAGTCTCCTAGAATGAATGCATTGCATTCTATTTCCCCCTTTAATTGTGTTAGTATTCGTTTCACATATGTAGGTGCTCCTGTGTTGAGCACATAGATATTTATAATGGTTATATCTTCTTGTTGGATTGACCCTTTGATCATTATGTAATGTCCCTCTTTGTCTCTTGTGACTTTCTTTGTTTTGAAGTCTATTTTGTCTGATACAAGTAATGCAACTCCTGCTTTTTTCTCCCTATTTGTTGCATGAAATATCTTTTTCCATCCCTTCACTTTTATTCTGTGTATGTCTTTGGGTTTAAAGTGAGTCTCTTGTAGGCAGCATATAGATGGGTTTTGTTTTTTTATCCATTCACTGACTGTATGTCTTTTGACTGTTGCATTCAGACTGTTTACATTTAGGGTGATTTTCGATAGGTATGTACTTATTGGCATTGCAGGCTTCTGGTTCGTGGTTACCAAAGGTTCAAGGTTAACTTCCTTACAATCTAGGAATGTAACTTAACTCACTTAATTTGCTGTTACAAAGACAATCTGAAGGTTCCTTTTTTTTTCCCCTTCTCCTTTTCCTTCCTCCTCCATTCTTTATATATTAGGTATCATATTCTGTACTGTTTGTCTATCCCTTAATGACTTTGGATATAGTTAATTTAATTTTACATTTTCTTAGTAATTAGCTGTTCTACTTTCTTTACTATGGTTTTATTACCTCTGGTGACAGCTATTATAACGTAGGAACACTTCCATCTATAGCAGTCCCTCTGAAATATACTGTAGAGATGGTTTGTTGGAGGTAAATTCTCTCAACTTTTGCTTTTCTGGGAATTGTTTAATCCCTCCTTCAAATTTAAATGATAATCTTGCCAAATGAAGTAATCTTGGTTCAAGACCCTCTTGCTTCATTGCATTAAATACATCATGCCACTCCCTTCTGGCCTGTAAGGTTTCTGCTGAGAAGTCTGATGATAGTCTGATGGGCTTTCCTTTGTATGCGGTCTTATTTCTCTCTCTGGCTGCTTTTAATAGTCTGTACTTATCCTTGATCTTTGCCATTTTAATTACAATATGTGTTGATATTGTCTTCCTTGTGTTGGGAGATTTGTGCACCTCCATGGCCTGAGAGACTATCTCCTTCCCCAGTTTAGGAAAGTTTTCAGCAATTACCTCCTCATAGACACTTTCTATCCCTTTTGTCTCTCTTCTTCTTCTGGTACCCCTATAATGCAAATATTTTTCTGTTTGAATTTGTCAAACAGTTCTCTCGATATTCTTTCATTCTTAGAGATCCTTTTTTCTCTCTTTGCCTCAGCTTCATTTTATTCTTCTTCTCTAGTTTCTATTTCATTTATTGTCTCCTGCACCATATCCAATCTGCTTTTAATATCTCCATTGTGCTCTTCAATGATTGGATCTCTGACCGTAATTCATTCCTGAGTTCTTGAATATCTTTCCATACCTCCATGAGCACGTTAATATTTATTCTGAGCTCTCAGGGAGAGTCATGAGGTCAATATCATTCAAATCTTTCTCAGGAATTGTATTAATAATTGTACTCTGGACCAGGTTTCTTTTGCGTTTCATATTTGTGTATGGCGCCCTCTAGGGCCCAGAAGCTCTACTCTTGGGGCTGCACAGTGCCTGAAGCAATGTCGGGGTTGCAGGGCAGTGGTATTTGTGCCACAGGGAGGAAAGAGCTGTTTCCTGCTCCCGGCTGCTATGCCTGTCTCCACTGCCTTTCCTGGTTTGCAAGCCGGTTGGGGCTGGCCAGATGAAAGGTGCAGTAGGCTGCCTATCATGGAAGGGGTTTTTGGAGCTGTGTAGGCAGCTAGAGAGCTGGACTACCTGAAGATCATGAAAGCTCCCAACCTGCTAGGCAGAGTGCACCCAGGCAATTTTGTCTGCCTGTCCTTTCTCCTGAGGAGTAAGCTCTGTGCAATCCCTGCCCCTTAGCAGCTCTCTTGCTAAGGGCTTCTTTGTCAGGAAGTCTCATACTGCCTGTCTTTCTTTTGTCCCAGAGCAGCTGGATATGGATCCCTGCTTTCCACAGGCAGCTGGAATCTTAGTCTCTCCATGAATTCTGCCCGTGTTAGCTTTCCAGCCCCCTAATTATGAGAGTATCATGCAAGCACCATGAAATGTAGGGTTGTGCTCCCAGAGCAGATCTTCGGAGTTAGATATTCAGCAGTCCCAGATCTCCACTCTCTCCCTGCTCCTTTCTTCTTTCTCCCACCAGTGAGCTGGGGTGGGGGAAGGGCTTGGATCCAGCCTGGCCAAAGCTTTTAGCATATTACCTTGTTCCTTGAGGTCTGCTCTTGTCTCCAGGTGTGTGCAGTTTCTTGCAGTCCTCTTTCCTGTTGCTCTTTCAAGAGTAGTTGTATTAGTTATGTTTTTGTATTATATGCAGTTTTAGGAGGAAGTCTCTGTCTCTCCTCTCACGCCGCCATCTTTAATCCATCTCACAGATGTCTTTCTTATAAGAACTGCAGGGAGGCAGGGTGGGGAGGACAAAACATGAGAAACCCAAGGAAAATTGTCTTCCAACACTATTTTTAAGTGCTATGAGTTGAAGGAAACTTGGCTGAACTGTTTGAGTCCTCAATCAGTGGTGCATTAGCTGAAAACCTTTAGATTTTTAATTTATAATTTTTACGTCCTTTAATTTTATGTAAGTGCAATTTATATTTTTTCATTCAGCTTTTGTAGGTTGTCGGAATCTTTCTCATTTATCATGAAAACATCTGTGGATAGACAGAAACATTTAATATGGTTCACAATTGGCAATGCAAATGGCCAGTCTGGATCACTTCACATCCATTCAACTGTAGCACAAACTGATGAGTCTTTTGGATGGGTTCCTGTTACCTGTATCAATTGAACTGCCTAATTGAGAGTGTAGATCTCATTTTTTGTATATATGATCTTAGAATTGACAAACTAATTCTTGTTTTTTTTTCTTATAATGATTTTCCCTTCTTTCCCTCAAAAAGGAGAATTCCTTAGGCCAAAAAAATACGTGATTTGATATTTTCAATTATTAAGTTTGTTTTCGTTACATCAGCCCCTAAGTTACTGTGGGACAGGATAGATCTTATGGGTAAAATAAAATAATTTATCACATAGAATGGTATGTTTCTAATGACATTTTAAACAAGAATTTCTTAAAATATAATTACCCATCCATAACTGAAGCAAGAGCATATATTTACATTCATTTGGACACTTCTGATGGAAAATTTGTTTATTTAATGGTAGTACCAAAAAAACATTCTTTGCAGACAGATATTGGTACAGATAAGATTATTTTGTAGTTGTGGGCTAAAGAAAAAATTCATTAAGAGACTCTGGGTGAGAAGAGTAAGGGACATAATTGGCACTGAATTGTATCATGTTAGCCTGTGGTCTTCTTTGGTGTTCCGTGGCTAATCTTTACAGAGGTATATTTTAGTGAGCTTTCTTCAGAAGTAGAATGAAGGATTCAGAACTTAAGGAGGCACAGAGGGATTAAAGAAAAATGGAATATGACAACTCAGAGTGAAAAAAAAGAAAAATCACTGTGGCCGCTCTTTCATTATTTAAAATATTCTTTGACTGATTTAAGCCAGGAGGTCTTTTGGTACATAATTCAAATTAGTAGCAGTGTGAGAATCTTTAGTTTCAAAAATCAAACCGACAATTATTATTATTTCAAGTGGGGTGGTTTTCAAAAGCACAAAGTGTCATCTCAAGAATGCAGTGTAAGCCTGAGTCATTTAATGAATTATGTGTGATCCAAACTGTTAATTTATAATCAGCGTGACATTATGTCAGTAGTATTATAAAATATTTAAAATCTAAAGTATTAAGACTATTCCCAGTTAATGAAGGGAAGTTATGACTATATACATGCAAAATACAATATTCTGTAATACATTTATATGGTTGAATTTGTTCAATTAAAAGGAATTAAGAATGAAAGCATTAACGCATTCATGGAGGGAAAGGAAAGGGTGAAACAATTGAGCATTGATGAGAACAAAATAATTTAAAAATAAGAAACAAAAGTGGAGAACCCATTTGCTAATCCCTAATATGGAAGATGATTTATAGAACACACAAGAAGAAAATGGGAGCAGGGGGCAAATATTTCCTTATATATCACACAACACTATTTGTTTACTTCTTCCCATTCTCATTCCACTACCAATACTATCCAGGAGAAGGAAGGAAGTTCTTCAGAGGTACAGAGGATTCCTCTTAATGTATTTACATTTTTATTCAGACAAAAGATGGAAATATCCTAGTTTCTTTAATAGAGCAGATCCTGATATGGTAATTCTCATTTTGGGTGTAGTATGAGATAAATTTGAGAGGATCATCAGTTATATATGAAGAAAGTTACAAAGGATAGGACTCAGGTCCATAGCCTCTCTGTAACAGTCTGTAAGTGTATGAGACTTTGTGCCGGTTACTAATTTGCTCTGATCTCAATTGCCTTCAATGTAAAATGTTTGTACTGGAGAAGATTAAATGAAATACATGAAAAGTGCCTGGAAAAGTGCCTGCAAGGTAGTAAACACTGAATATTGGCCTTATTATATTTTTCTTCTATATAACCTTTTGGAGGCACAAAAGGAGGCATAGCTTTTGAGTATAAGCTGTGTTTTATCTTTTACTTAAATTAAATATTTTATTCGAGTATAATGTAGAAAAGATGTTTAGGAAATTTGAATTTGAATACTTCACTCTAAGTATATAAAGCTACACTCTAAGTATATAAAGAAAATACTAACAGCATTTAAAAGCTTCCATTAGTTTCTTTCCAATTTTTGCTATCCTAAATTTAACCATTATATTGACTCCCTCCATTTATTAATTTTAGCTGATTTTGTACTTTACATAAATGAAATTGTAGAGCATATGCTCTCATGTGCATGGAAATATTCTCTTGAAATGTTTATGAGACTTACTCAAGTTATGCATGAATAAGTATGTTAATTTTCATTGCTGGGTAATATTCTACTTTATGAATACATAAAAATTACTTATCCCATCTATGGTTCAATAATTCTAGATTATTTCCATTTTATGGATATTATTAATAATGAGCCTGTGATCTGTATAAATCATATATATTCATGTATATGTAACATGTATATGATACATATAATCATATAAAATTGCACATTTATTATGTTTATGAAAATTTTATATGAAAATATATATGCTATAGTAATCATGTGTATATTAGAATGTGATTTCTATAAAAGCGGAATTGCTCTAAGTCATAGGATGTTCATGTCCTGCTTAGCTGATAATGTACACAGCTTTCTGAAATGCTTTGAACAATTTATACTGCAAAAAGCAAGAATTTTGTTTTGTTTTTTAAAATCATTTTCTATTTTCAAGCTAAGTTTTCTTTTTTAATTTTAGTCTTCTGGTGGATGTGGAGTGGTATCTTATTATCATTCGATTTGGCATTTTTCTGCTGGCTAATAGGCTATGCTTAATTTCCTTTCATATGTGGATTGTCCATTTGACATCTTTGTATCTTACTGTTTTTCTTGTATTGACTTGTTAGCTTAAAGTTCTCTGTATATTCTGTATATAAATATGGTATATTCATTATATATTTTCTGCTCTATAGCTGGCCTTTTCAGTATCTAAAATTTTATTTTGAAAAACACAAACTTTTAATTTTAATGGAGCCCCAATTTAACATAAAATGTTCTTTTGAGTGTTTTTTGATTCCTACTTAAGTGGTGCTTTCTACCATAAGGTCACAAAGGTGTACTCCTAATGTTATCCATTATAATTATTTTATCTTTCAAAATTATATTTGCAATTCAATTGGTATGAAATAGAAGTAAAAGTTATAAACTTTATATAAATGTACAACAACCTAAGACAATTTATTGAAAAGGGTACCATCTTCCCCATTTTGCATTTTCACCTTTGTCATAAAACAAGTGTGCATTCACTTTCTAGACTCTATTCTTCCAGGTGTAGTATTTATGTAATACTACATCACCATAATTACTGTAGTTTAGTACTCAGTCTTGATTTCCGATGCAAGTCTTCCAATTTTGTTCTTCCTCAAGATCGTATTGGTTAATTTTGGTTGTCAGATTTCCATATAAATTTTAGGACCTTGTCAGTTTCTACAAAACACCATACTGTGTTGCTGAATGGAAATTGACTTTAATGGGGGATGACCACATAACCACCCTTGCCTGGGATGTTCAAATTTATTGTCGTAGTATAATTATTAAATGCACTACATTTCACTTTTAAAAAGTCACACAGATGATAAATTATAAAATGACTTAATCTATAGATTATTTTGGCAGTAATTCACTTCTTCATATTGATGTTTTAACATGTACTGTATATTACTCAGTTAATTCAGTTATTAATTTATTTCTCAGTAATGGGGTTTGAAAAATGGTATGGTGGGATCTTGTACATCATGTGATTTCTTCCAGTAAATATCCGTATCTGCAGGGTTGACTCACAAATGAGGTATATGTAGTATTGACTACAAATGGTGACACCATATTGTATCATTCCCTAACTCAGGGAAAATTATTTTAATATTTCACCATTATGTATGAAGTTTTCTCTAAGTTTGCATATGTAGAGAACCTTAAGAAATTAAAGAATTTGAATTCTTCCTAGAAATGAGAGTTGTTACTATGAATTTTAAATATTATCAAATGATATTTCTATAAATGAAGAGGATCATATGGATTATGATGATATCATGAATTTTATAGATTGTTTTGAAAATAACCCAAACTTACATTAATGGAATAAGCCCAATTTGGTGATGACAAGTTATGTTTTTCTTTTAATTATACTCGACTAACTTTGATAATTATCTTATTTAGAATATATGCATTAATGTTTGTGAATGAAACTGCCCTGAAAACTTTTATTTTCAACTTTAGAAATGTTTCCTCTTCATCTTTTTACTGAGAAATTTATATAATATTGGGGTTATTTTCTTATATGTTTTGAATAATTACTGATGAAATCTCTGGGCCTGGAGATTTATTTGGGGTTGAGGAGCTAATGAAAAGAAATATTTCTTTAAGATTTGGAAGTATTCAAAATTTCTGTTAATTATTGTTTTGGCAAATTCATTCTTTCTGAAATTTGTCCATTTTACCTAAATTTCCAAATGTCCTAACATAAGGTCTTCACTGTACTTTCTCATTTTTTAAATGTCAGTAAAATCTTCAGTAATGTCTCCTCTTTTAACTCTTACTATTTATAATTTCCTCTTTCTCTTTCCTCTCATACTAATTCAGTGGTTTATTCCTTTTATCCATTTTTCCAAAGATGAAGATTCTTCTTGTCATGTTTTTTGCTATTTCAATAATTTCTGTCATATATTGTTTACTTTCTAATACTTTGTGTTTGTGTTTTAATAAATCTTTTATTTTCAGCTTTTTGCTCTTTCCTCATATGTACATTTAAGGCTATAACTTACTCTCTAAGCACAGTAGTGCTTTTGTCAACGAAACTGAATATTTAAAATTTTAATTATCATTCTTCTCAATGTATTTTGTACATTTCATTGCAATTGTTTGATCCCTGAGATATTTAGATATAAATGACTCATTTTCAAATCAGTAGAGATTTTTATAATTTTCTTATTGTAGATGAATTCTAGGTTAGCACCTCTACTGTCTGAGTACATATATGATTTCAGTTGAGATTTGCTTTATGGTCAAGTTAGGTATATGTTTTGATATCCTTGAAAATTATATTCTGCAGTTACTAGATGCAGTGTTCACTTAAGTAAAATAAGTCAATAATGTTATAACTTTCAAATGTTTTATATCCTGAAATTTTCCCTGGCTTTTTCTATCAGTTGCTACTATTTTTTTAAATCCTAGTGTAATTGTGTATTTATCTCTTTCTCCTTTTAGTTCTATCAATTTGGCTTGATATATTTTAAAGCCATATTATTAGGTACATGCAAACATTCTTGTTTAATTAAATCTTTTATCTGTATATAATATCCTTCTTCATATCTCTGGACTTAAATTCCTGTGTCTGACAAAATCAATGTAACTACCCAATCATTCTGGGATTTTTTTCTAAGGTTTTGCCTGTTTTGTCAGATTTTTAGGTTTTAGATTTCCCATCTTTCGGTTTTCAACCATTATTAGCAACTTCTCCATCTTTACTGAGGTATAATTTACATATAGAAAATGTACATATTTAACATATATGACTCAGTAAGTTTGGATATATGCAGATTCCTGGGAAACTGTCACCACTACCAAGCTTATAAACATACCAATCACCTCCTACAGTTTCCATGTGTCACTTTGTGTTCTTTTATTATTATTATTATTATTTTTGTGGTAAGAATACTTAACATGAGGTCTAACCTTTCAGCAAATTTTTACATGCACAATACTGTATTGTTAACTACAGGCACTATGTTGTACAGTAGATCTATAGCTCTATTCATCTTGTATTACTGTAACTTTACATGCATTAAACAACTCCCCCATTTTCCCCTCTTCCCATCCCCTGGAAACCACTATTCTATTCTCAGCTTATGTGAGTTTGCCTATTTTAGATATTTCATATAAGAGGAATCCTTCAGTGTTTGTCCTTCTGTGAATTATGTCATTTAGTGTAAAGTCTTCAAAGTCTACCCATCCTTTTTGAGTAATTATCTATAAAATTTGTATGATAAACTTTTAAAATAAGATTCCTTTAGACATTGCATTTTAATTTGAAAATTTCTTTTTTCTTTTTTTTTAATAAAGCTAATATTTATTTATTTTTATAGCACAGATTTATTCACAGAAGGAAGGAAGGAAAAGGGGGAAAGGAGGGAGCTCAATTAGGAGCGCGTCTTGGAGCACTTATATTCATCATGATCATATTCACCCAGATTTACATGTGTCTGCACCATTTTCAGAATATTGACCATTAAATAATTAAAGATCATGAATCTTCAAAAATAGCTGATGATTTTACTCTACTTCACAGTTTTTTTTAAATCTCTAAACAAGAGTAAAACCGGAAAGGTTTCTGGGTGCCCCTTGTTTAATGAGAACATTAAACTTACCAGGAGCTTCTGCTCACAAGTGTTCCAGTTTATCAGGATTAAAGCTAATATATATTTAAACTAATAAATGTTTTAATATACTTATGAATACTATTGGCAAGCTAATTAACATATTATGTCCTCACATGTTACCATATCTGTGTGATGAAAGCACCTGAAATCCACCCTCTTAGCATATTTCCAATATTCAGTATGGTATTATTAACTATAGTCACTATGCCTGTACATTAGATCTCTAGACTCACTCATCCTACTTAACTGCAACTTTGTGCCCTTTGACCAACATGTGCACATTTCCCATATCTTCACTCCAGCCCCTGGCAAGCACCATTCTATACTCTGCTTCTATGGCTTTGACTTTATGTTAGCATTATTGTCAGTTATTTTTCCAGCACTTTGAATATAACATCACACTCTTTTTTTTTCTTTTTTTTTATGCTCAGTGAAATAAGCCAAGCCAAAAAAGACAAGTATCAAATGATTTCACTCATATGTGGAGTATAAGAACAAAGAAAAAATACTGAAGGAACAAAACAGCAGCAGACTCACAGAACCCAAGAACGGACTAATAGTTACCAAAGGGAAAGGGACTGGGGAAAATGGGTGGGAAGGGAGGGATAAGAGGGAAAAAAGGGGCATTATGATTAGCAGATGTAATGTTGGGGGGGCACGGGGAGGGCTGTACAACTCAGAGAAGACAAGTAGTGATTCTATAGCATCCCACTCTTGACTGCAAAGTTCTATTGAGAAATCCACTTATTATTGCCTTATGGAGGTTCCCTATGTGTGATGAGTTTTCTTCTTTTGCTTCTTTCAAAATTCTGTCCTCAACTTTTGATTGTTTGATTATAATGTATTTCAGCAAAGATCTCTTCATATTCAACTTATCTGGGATCCTTTTGGGCTTCATATTCTGTTTATTCATTTCTCTCTCCAAATTATGACAGTTTTCTGTATTAATTTAAATAAACTTTGTTCCCCTTTTTGCCTCACTGCCCTTCCTGGGACTCCCATGGTGACCTTCTCCTTTGTGAGAAGACCCATGTGAAATTGGGACTTTATGTTTCTGTAAAAAAAAAAAAATAGTGCGCAACATAATGTCGGGATAGGGATTTTAACTTAATAGTTGAAATCTATTTTAATAAGACTTCTTTTATGGCTCAAAATATGATCTATCTTGGCAAATGTATGATGGGTACCCAAAACAATGTGTATCAGTGATGTCCAAATCATCTAAATTCTTACTGATTTCTTATTGGTTTTTCTATTGAGAATCGAGAGGGAGATTGAACTTGTTGATAACTATTGTTTATTTTTCTATTTTTATTTGCAGGTCTACCAGCTTTGATTCATACATTTTTCTAAGTCTGTTATTGTGTTTATAAACATACTTTATAGCTTTTTGATGAACTGAACCTTCATCATTATGAAATAACTCTATTTATCTCTGGTTATTTACTTTGCTTTGAAATTTAGTTTGCCTGATACATGAATAATGCTATCAACCAACCAGCCCTAATACACATTGCTAGAACATTGGCATTTGGGGGATACACTAGGTAGGTTGGGATTACATGAAAGAATATATTTGTTAAAACTTATCAAACTATCTAACAAAATGGATTCATTTTATTGTATAATAAATTGTTTTGAAAAATTTTAAAAGATGTTTAAGAGCTATATCAATCATAACACATGAAACATATCTGAGAATAGACTTAAATAAACTAATTTCAAATTAAATGAAAATGAACAAACTTTACTTTTTTGGAAATTTAGTGAAGTTGCCTTTAATGCATAATAAAAGGTATTATTCTTTTGATATAGTCTATTCTTTATTTAGAAATGCTAAAATTTTTTTGGTAATATTTCAAAATATTTAAAATCTGTTTTAGAATAATTTACACACATTGAGAATGGGTGCACATAGTTGAAAATGCATTGCTATGCTTTGATCACAGTTGAAGCCAATGAATTGTAACATGAAGCTTCTTATTTGACTTTATATAGTATCATTACATGTTTGAGATTTTCCATAGTAAAAAATTTTTAAGTATGAGCTATTTCATGGTAATTAGATAATAAAATATGTAATTCCAGGTGTTTTTATGCTCTGTCTAGTAAGAAAATGCATTGTTTAATTATAAACCTGCTCATAATTTTTCTTAATTTTTGATGCTCATTCAAAGAGGGAAAGGAAAATTAATTAACATCTACTGATGGCCAAAGTGCTATCCTATGGTACCTATGTATTTTAATCCTTTTTATTTTATTTTGACATAGGTGCTATAATGAATTATTTCCCAAATGCAATATGGAATTTCAGAGGATTACTTTATGTGTGTGTGTTTCTGTGGGTATCTATGCATAATGGATTGGGTAGGCTGGGGTGAGAGGAACTTCAGAGGACTTTAAAATTAAAAGCACTTTTCAATTTTTAGAAGAAAAAGTAGAGGCCCAGTGTTACCATGAAACAGCAAGTATCAGATATGTGAATCTAATACAAAATAAAAATAATACCATGAAAACCAACCTGATTTTCCAGCCTTGGTAATATTGTAAATCTTAATTAACATTATGAAAACATCGTATTAATAAGAAATATAATTTACATTATTGCTGGAACTCAAGAGATGTACTAAATATGTAGGATACTTTTGAAAGAGAAAAAATAGGGCATTTTCTGTAGAAAACCATGTCATGAACAAGAGTTGAGTTACCTTGACTAAGTGATAATGAAATTTTATAAGGCCATTGTACCAAATCTATGTTCTGTCTCTCAGATCGTGTGATCCTTCTATACAAAGATAAAACTGATTTTGCCAACGAAGAATCAGCACTTTCTCTAATTTTTTTTCTGAGATTTAATGTTTTATTTAGCTCTTATTTATTATCTTGGACTTCCATAAACACAGCTTCACTCATGGTGGGAGGTGTTTTCGTTTCTTCCCCCTCCCCAGAAAAGGAAACTGTTTTTGAATTACATAGGCTGTCAAAACATGGATTGACATTGTTTCTCATTCTTTACTGCAAAATAACCTTGGCAACATTCAGAATCCTGCTATTTTATCACGCTTAGCTGATGCTTCTGCACTTGGTATTGATTAATTCTTAAGACTGGTTTTCCTCTTTTGTAAATCTTTGCTCAATCATTAAGAATAACTTACTTGATTGTTTTGGAATGGATTTAATTCTGCTTTTAAAATTTACCAAGTCTTTCAATATCACCCATTAAAATGAAAAGTGGTTTTGTCTCCCTTAGTGAAATATTTTACTGTTTAGCTTTAAGTGTTGGGAGGGGGAGTTTATAGCTCTTTATACTACTGAGAAATGAAGTGAAGACTTATATAAAATTCTGATCACTTTCTCTCGTTCATTTAACAAATAGATATTTAGCACCTGTTTTTCATCATGTACTGTTCTATGAACTAGAGATACAATAAAATCCCTGTGCTTACATATAAAATGCTATATATATTATGTGTGTTCGGTAATTAATTATATTCTTTTACACAGAAAATTACTTCTAAAACCTACTATATTCAGATAGCATCCTAACGCTGTTTATATAAAGAGGAATAAGATATGGCTTATGTCCAGATGGGAAAAAGTGTTAAGAGATCTACTTGGGAGGCTAGATATAACCTGAGTTCTAGGGTGTTATGGTACAACATAGGGGCTATAATAAAGTATTTCCCAAATGCAATATGGAATTTCAGAGGATCAATTTGTGTGTGCGTGTTTGTGTGGGTATCTATGTGTAATGGATTGGGTAGGCGGGGCAGGGAGAGGAGCTTTAGTGGAAGCAATTGCAGATTGGTAGAATTGCTTCCATCAAGATTTCTAAGCAGAGATACTGATGCATTTTGTCATACGAGGAAACATCCTGTGAAGGTGAATATCTCTCCTTCTTTCTCTATGGTTCCCTCTTTGGCATCTTATAAGTATTAAGTTACACTAGCAGAAGCAAACATTTACCTTGCTTCCAAAGTATCACATTACCTTCTATTTCACACAACACTGCTCTGAGCTTTCTCCATTCTCTGTCAACCTCTGCCTGCAAACAAACCTACAGTCACATGTGCCTGTTTTTACGCCAAGGTGAACATCTCTACCTTGTCCCCTTGATTCTTTGGGATCTTGCTCCCTTTACTTTCTCTGAGGCTTTGCTCTGTTAGTCATGACAAATCATTTCAGAATTCCCATTTCTTTTCTCTTTGGCTTTTCCCTTAACCTTATGTACATTCAATTTATTTCCATCTACAAAAATGAATTATGCTTCCTACTTGAAACCCCCTCTGGTGAGTCCACTCTTTCTTGATTTGCACAACTAAGCTTCATGAAAGAACAGTGCTAATTTATTGCTTCCATTTCACTACCTCTTATTTATAATTAAATTTAATTTAAGAAGACAAATCAAGTGCACATCCTGCACTAGTCACTGTTCTAGATGCCAAGGGCACAGACATAGCAGACAAAGTCAGATTCCCCTAGAGAGAGAGAAAGAAAGTAACCTTAAAAATGTCTGTTCATGCTATTAAGGTCCAGAAGAGAAGGGACACTTTGAACTGGAATAGATTATTTAGATGGATAGTCAGTGAAGGTAACATTTGAGTTGAATCTTTAAAAATGAGGAGGAGTGAATAGGAAGCAAGAATGTTTAGAACAAATGAAAATGTGCAAGCAACTTAAACATTGAAGAGTATGGTATTATCAGTGATTAAAAATAACTGCAACAAAATGAGTGTCCATAGTATTGATTACTACCCAAACAGTAAAATAAAGTCATTAATCTTTTCTAATATAAATGATTGAAGAATAAATAAGTGGGAGAATTCTTCCCTACAGAAGAATTTCAAATAACAAAAACAGAAAGGATGAGGAAAATAGAAAATCATCATTAGAATACCACAGTAACAATTGCCTCAAGCAAGGTCCACCATAAATGATATAGTTAGTGGGCAGAACTTTAAAGAGAAATAGGACACTTGCACAGCCTCTGCAGTACTTACAATTTACTGTGGTGTAACATATTACCACAAATTTTTTCAGATTCTTTCCTCTAGAAGGTAGATCTTAGTCTCTCCCCTTAAGTAGTTCTTCTATGGATAGTTAATTCTACAAAAAAAAAATATGGAAAGGGAAATATTGAAATTTTATGATGGAGAAACTAGACAGACACTCGTATTATCAAATGTTCAAAGTTAAAATGACCAGTTCTAAGTTACTCTGATATTGTATATCCCAAGATGGTGTGATGAAGAGAGCATTTCTCTTATATATTTGCCCCAAATCTGTAACCCGAGTTATGAGAAAACATCAGATAAACCAACTTAAGAGACATTCTTCAAAACACCTAACCACTATTATTTTTTTATTTTATTTTGCTATTATTAATGAACAATTACATAAGCAATGTTATAGTTACTAGACTCCCCCTATTATCAAGTCCCAACCACATACCCCATTAAGTCACTGTCCACCAGTGTAGTAAGATGCAACAGAATCACTACTTGTCTTCTCTGTGTTATACTGCCTTCCCTGTATCCCCCCCTGCTACAACATGTGTGCTAATCATAATACCCCCTTTTCCCTCTTATCCCTCCCTTCCCACCCATCTTTTCCAGTTCCTTTCCGTTTGGTAACTGTTAGTCCGTTCTTGGGTTCTGTGAATCTGCTGCTGTTCTGTTCCTTCAGTTTTTTTCTTTGTTCTTATACTTCACAGATGAGTGAAATCATTTAATACTTGTCTTTCTGTGCCTGGCTTATTTAACTGAGCATAATACCCTCTAGCTCCATCCATGTTGTTGCAAATGGTAGGATTTGTTTTCTTCTTATGGCTGAATAATATTCATTTGTGTATATATACCACATCTTCTTTATCCATTCATCTACTGATGGGCACTTAGGTTGTTTCCATTTCTTGGCTATTGTAAATAGTGCTGCAATAAACATAAGGGTGCATATGTCTTTTTCAAATTGGGCTCCTGCACTCTTAGGGTAAATTCCTAGGAGTGGAATTCCTGGGTCAAATGGTATTTCTATTTTTAGTTTTTTGAGGAACCTCCATACTGTTTTCCACAATGGTTGAACTAATATACATTCCAACCAGCAGTGTAGGAGGGTTCCCCTTTCTCCACATCCTCACCAACATTTGTTGTTGTTTGTCTTTTGGATAGTGGCCATCCTAACTGGTGTGAGGTGATATCTCTTTGTGGTTTTAATTTGCATTTCTCTGATGATTAGCGATGTGGAGGATCTTTTCTTGTGCCTGTTGGCCATCTGAATTTCTTCATTGGAGAAGTGTCTGTTCATATCCTCTGCCCATTTCTTAATTGGATTGTTTGCTTTTTGTTTGTTGAGGTGCGGAGCTCTTTATATAATTTGGATGTCAACCCCTTATCGGATATGTCATTTATGAATATATTCTCCCATACTGTAGGATGTGTTTTTGTTCTATTGATGGTGTCCTTTGCTGTACAGAAGCTTTTTAGATTGATATAGTCCCACTTGTTCATTTTTGCTTTTGTTTCCATTGCCTGGGGAGATATGATCATGAAGAAGTTGCTCATGTTTATGTCCAAGAGATTTTTGCCTATCTTTTTTTAAGAGTTTTATGGTTTCATAACTTACATTCAGGTCTTTGATCCATTTTGAGTTTACTTTTGTGTATGGGGTAAGACAATAATCTATTTTCATTCTCTTACATATAGCTGTCCAGTTTTGCCAATACCAGCTATTAAAGAGGCTGCCATTCCCCCATTGTATATCTATTGCTCCTTTATCGTATATTAATTGACCATATATGGTTGGGTTTATATCTGGGCTCTCTAGTCTGTTCCATTGATCTATGGGATTGTTCTTCTGCCAGTACCAAATTGTCTTGATTACTGAGGCTTTGTAGTAGAGCTTGAAGTCAGGGAGGGTAATTTCCCCCTCCTTATTCTTCCTTCTCAGGAATGCTTTAGCTATTCGGGTTCCTTTGTGGTTCCATATGAATTTTAGAACTATTTGCTCTAGTTCATTGAAGAATGCTGTTGGTATTTTGATAGGAATTGCATTGAATCTGTAAATTATTATATGCAGGATGGCCATTCTGACAATATTAATTTTTTCTATCCATGAGCACGGGATGTGTTTCCATTTATTGATATCTTCTTTAATTTCTCTCGAGTGTCTTGTAGTTTTCAGAGTATAGATCTTTCACTTCCTTTGTTATGTTTATTCCTAGGTATTTTATTCTTTTTGATGCAGTTGTGAATGGAATTGTTTCCTGAGTGCTCTTTCTGGTAGTTCACCGTTAGTCTATAGGAATGCAACAGATTTCTGTGTATTAATTTTGTACCCCGAAACTTTGCTGAATTCAGATATTAGATCTAGTACGTTTGGAGTACATTCTTTAGGGTTTTTTATGTACAATATCATGTCATCTGCAACAGGGACAGTTTGACTTCTTTTTATCAATCTGGATGCCTTTTATTTCTTTGTGTTGTCTGATTGCCATGGCTAGGAAGTCCAGAACTATGTTGAAAAGAATTGGGGAGAGTGGTCATCTCTGTCTTTTTCCTGTTCTTTAAGGAAAAGCTCACAGCTTTTCTCTGTTAAGTATAATGTTGGCTGTGGGTCTGTCATATATGGCCTTTATTATGTTGAGGTACTTCCCCTCTATTTCTATTTTGTTGAGAGTTTTTATCATGAATGGATGCTGAATTTTGTCAAATGCTTTTTCAGATCATGTGGTTTTTGTTCTTTTTGTTGAGTGGTGGATGATGTTGATGGATTTTCGAATGTTGAACCATCCTTGCATCCCTGGAATAAATCCTTCTTGATCATGATGGATGATCCTTTTGATGTATTTTTAAATTCAGTTTGTTAATATTTTGTTGATTAATTTTGCATTTATGTTCATCAGGGATATTGGTCTGTAGTTTTCTTTTTTTGTGGTGTCTTTGCCTGGTTTTGTTATTAGAGTGATGCTGGCCTCATAGAGTGAGTTTGGAAATAGTTCCTCTTCTTCTACTCCTTGGAAAACTTTCAGGATGGTGGGTCTTCACTAAATGTTTGATAAAATTCAGCAGGGAAGCCATCGGGTCCAGGCATTTTGTTCTTAGGTAGGTTTTTGATTACCAGTTCGGTTTTGTTGCTGGTAATTGTTGTGTTGAGATTTTCTTTTTCTTTCTGGGTCAACCTTGGAAGGTTGTAATTTTCTAGAAAGTTGTCCATTTCTTCTAGGCTGTCCAGTTTGTTAGCATATACTTTTTCATAGTATTCTCTAATAGTTCTTTGTATTTCTGTGCTGTCCATAGTGATTTTTCCTTTCTAATTTCTGATTCTGTTTATGTGAGTAGACTCTCTTTTTTTCTTAATAAGTCTGGCTAGGGGTTTATCTATTTTATTTTCTCAAAGAACCAGCTCTTGCTTTCGTTGATCCTTTCCATTGTTTTATTCTTCTTGATTTTATTTATTTATGCTCTAATCTTTAATATGTTCATCCTTCTGCTGTCTTTTGGTCTCTTTTGTTCTTATTTTTGTAGTTGCATTAATTGTGAATTTAGTCTGCTCATATGGGATTGTTCTTTCCTGAGGTAGGCCTGTGTTGCAATATACTTTCCTCTTAGCACGGCCTTCGCTGCGTCCCACAGATTTTGCGGTGTTGAATTATTTTTGTCATTTGTCTCCACATATTGCTTGATTTCTGTTTTTATTTGGTCATTGATCCATTGATTATTTAGGAGCATGTTATTAAACCTCCATGTATTTGTGGGCTTTTTCATTTTCTTTGCAAAGCTCATTTCTAGTTTCATACGTTTGTGGTCTGAGAAACTGGTTGGTATAATTTCAATCTTTTTGAATTTACCGAGGCTCTTTTTGTGGCCTACTATATGATCTATTTTTGACAATGTTCCATGTGCACTTGAAAAGAATGTGTATTCTGCTGCTTTTGGGTGTATAGTTCTGTAGATGTCTGTTAGGTCCGTTTGTTCTAATGTGTTGTTCAGTGCCTCTATGTCCTTACTTATTTTCTGTCTGTTTGTTCAGTCCTTCAAAGTGAGTGGTGTGTTGAAGTCTCCTAGAATGAATGCATTGCATTCTATTTCCCCCTTAGTTCTGCTAGTATTTATTTCACATATGTAGGTGCTCCTATGTTGGGTGCATAGATATTTACAATGGTTATATCTTCTCTTTGGATTGACCCTTTGATCATTATGTAATGTCCTTCTTTGTCTCTTGTGACTTTCTTTGTTTTGAATTCTATTTTGTCTGATACAAGTAATGCAACTCCTGCTTTTTTCTCCCTATTTGTTGCATGAAATATCTTTTTCCATCCCATCACTTTTAGTCTGTGTATGTCTTTGGGTTTGAAGTGAGTCTCTTGAAGGCAGCATATAGATGAGTCTTGTTTTTTTAGCCATTCAGTGACTCTCTGTCTTTTAATTGGTGCATTCAGTCCATTTACATTTAGGGTGATTATGGATAGGTATGTACTTATTGGCATTTCAGACTTCAGATTCTTGGTTACTACAGGTTCAAGGTTAACTTCCTTACTGTCCAGGTGTCTAAGTTAACTCACTTAATATGCTATTACGAACAGAATCTAAACGGTCTTTTTTTTCTTTTTCCTCCTCCCTTTTCTTCCTCCTCCATTCTTTATGTATAAGGTATCATATTCTGTACTGTTTGTTTATCGCTTGATTGACTTTGGGTTTAGTTAATTTAATTTTGCATTTTCTTAGTAATTAGCTGTTCTACTTTCTTTACTGTGGTTTTATTACCTCTGGTGACAGCTGTTAAACCATAGGAACACTTTGATCTATAGCAGTCCCTCCAAAATACACTGTAGAGATTGTTTTGGGAGGTAAATTCTCCAGCTTTTGCATATCTGAAAATTGTTTTATCCCTCCTTCAAATTTAAATGATAATCTTGCCGGATAAAGCAATCTTGGTTCAAGGCACTTCTGCTTCGTTGCATTAAATACATCATGTCACTCCTTTCTGGCCTGTAAGGTTTCTGCTGAGAAGACTGATGATAGTCTGATGGGTTTTCCTTTGTATGTGATCTTATTTCTCTCTCTGGCTGCTTTTAATAGTTTGTCCTTATCCTTGATCTTTGCCATTTTAATTACTATATGTCTTGATGTTGTCTTCCTTGGATTCCTAGTGTTGGGATATCTGTGTTACCTCCATGGCCTGAGAGACTATCTCCTTCCCCAGTTTGGGGTAGTTTTCAGCAATTACCTCCTCAAAGACACTTTCTATCCCTTTTTCTCTCTCTTCATTTTCTTGTTCTCCTATAATGCGAATATTGTTCCGTTTGAATTGGTCATACAGTTCTCTCAATATTAGAGATCCTTTTTTATCTGTGTGCCTCAGCTTCTTTGTATTCCTCTTCTCTAGTTTCTGTTTCATTTATTATCTCCTCCACCATATCCAGTCTACTTTTCATACCCTCCATTGTGCCCTTCAATGATTGGATCTCCAACTGGAATTCATTTCTGTGGTCATGAATATCCGTACCTCCATGAGCATGTTTATGATTTTTATTTTGATCTCCCTTTCAGGGAGAGTCATGAAGTCAATATCATTTAAATCTTTCTCAGGAGTTGTATTAATAATTTTACTCTGAACCAGGTTCCTTTGGCATTTCATATTTGTGTATGACACCCTCTAGTCCCCAGAAAATCTACTCTCTGGAGCTGCTTAACCCCTGAAGCAATGTTGGGCATTGCTGGGGAGTGGTTTTGGTGCCTTGTGGGAGGAAAGAGCTGTTTCCTGGTACCTGGCTGCTATGCCTTTCTCCACTGCCTGAATCAGTGGGCCGAGCATACAGGTATAAGCCTCTGTCCTTTGGGTTTTTAGTTGCTGTACACAGATCTTCCCTGCAGCTGGCCTAACGCCTGGGTAGGGTTTCCCAGTTTTCAAGCCTGGTGGGGCTGGCCAGGCGAAAGGCACAGTAATCTGCCTGTCACAGAATGGGGTCTTGGAGCTGTGTAGGCAGGCAGGGACCTGGGGCACCTGAGGATCGTGAAAGCTCCCAACCTGTTGGGCAGAGTGCACCTGGACAGTTTTGCCTACCTGTCCTTTGTCCTGAGCAGTAAGCTGTGTGCAATCCTTGCCCCTTTCGCAGTCCTCTTGCTAAGGGCTTCTTTGTTAGGAAGTCTCTCAGACTGCCCACCTTTCTTTTGTCCTAGAGCAGCTGGCTATGGATCTCTGCTTTCCACAAGCAGCTGGAATCTTAGCCTCTCTAGGAATTCTGCGTGTCTTAGTTTTCCAACCCCCTAATTACGAGAGTATCATGCAAGCACCATGAAAGGTAGGTTTGTACTCCCAGAGCAGATCTCCAGAGTTAGGTATTCAGAAGTCCCAGATCTCCACTCCCTCCCTGCACCATTTCTCTTCGTCGCATCCTTGAGCTGGTGTGGGGGAAGGGCTTGCATCCTGCAGGGCCACAGCTTTAGTAAGTTAACCTTTTCTGTGAGGTCTGCTCTTGTCTCCATGTGTACGTAGTTTGTTACAGTCCTGTTTCCTGTTGCTCTTTCAAAAGTAGTTGTATTAGTCATATTTTCATATTATATGAGGTTTTAGGAAGCCTCTGTCTCACCTCTCATGCTGCCATCTTTTCATATATTTATATCTTAAATGCAGTTAAATATCTTTAGAGCTTTATTCTGAGGGATTCTTAATGCTGTATCTGAGTATGTAATTTGAGAACAATGATTCCTCTAAGCTGCTTTACTGGTTGTATGTCTTAGGAATGCAGTGAGCTTCTGGGTAAATCAATTTGTGTAGCTTCACTACAGATTTGCAACAGCATAATTCAGACTGACTTCTCCAAATAATACTTCCTCTCACAACACTCTTAAAGTGGCAAGAGAGCCTGGAAAAGTACAGAATTGTCTTGAGATATCACATCCCCCAGAATAATTCAAAATACTGCTGCAAAACTGACAAAATAAAAACTAAATTGTAATGTGATATAGTAAATAAAGCAGCTGATACTTTGCACTCTGCACCAAAAATTGCTAACTCAATGCCCAATGAAGAAACTACCGAATTGTAGCAACAGTGAAAGTCCTGACTGTATGGGGGGAAAAAACAAATGAATGTGGGTAAGTTAGTAGTATTTTCCACTTTGATTAGATACCTAATGACCCTCTTTTTAAAATTACAAAGGTGGAATAGAACATTGAAGAAGGTGTATGGGTTACCAGTTGAAACATTGAAAATGTCTTTTAAATTGTTTGCCATTTGTTTAATATTATTATACAGTGCTAAATTAAGCTGAAGGGCAGAATGGTTTGGCATGTGAATATTTAAGTGTTGTGTTCACTGTTAGTTGAAGACTATGAGTATTTTCACTATAATTTAAAATCTAATGCTTTCTTTTGCAAATAACATTTTTTTCATAAACAAAGTCTTATGTTATAAGATGTTAACCTATCAGTCTTTTAAAAGACATTTGACATCTTTTCCATATGTGTGATTGGAGAATGATTGCATTTTGGGGTAATTTGGTGAAAAAGTCCCATGAGATTAGGCATCATAAATAAATGTTTTTGTCCTTCAGCTAACTTTATATTTAATGTAATTTGACACTCTACATATAAAGGCTTAATTTAAGTTTCACACAAGAATGCTATTTAGTTACTATTGACAAATATTTTATTGTGCAATTGAAAATGCTTTGGTTGCTTATGTAGATGTGCTATAAGGTGGATGTGTTCATAGTTGCTAAAATTAATGCTAGACTCATGGTAAATCTTTATTATTGTTGACTGAGTCACTGATTGGATTCTTAAATGAGGACATGGAAAAGAATTAGAGTGAATTGTAGAGGCTTTGTCTGTCTTGGTGAAGAGACCAGTGACCTTTACAGTCCTATTTTCATGTCTGTTTCTTGTAGTTTTGAAAGTAGGTATTAGCCATTCTCCTTAAATTCCATCTTATGCAGGGATAGTCAGAGGGATGAGAACTCTTATAAAATGTGATTGACAGTAACTCTTTTGCTTCCATCTAAAGTAAGGATTTTATCCACCTTCTCTTGTTGCCCTCAAATTAGAACACCTTAAAAATCAGGCTATCAATACATAACTGAATGCTTGTTTTATATTACTTCCTATTTAAAGCACAAAATCTCACTCTTTGACCAATAAGTGGTGAGACTATTTTTTATCAAGAATGACTTCTCCATTGGGAAGAAAAAGCTCAATTTCAAGAAAAAGAAAATCATGTTTCCCTGACAAAGAAAACCCAAAAACTCATTTCTGTATTTTTAGCTTTCTGAATATAGAATTTATTATATTTTCCAGTAATATGCATATATTTGTCTTGTATTACAATAGAAAAATTATGAGGAGTATACTCAACAAGATAAAAATAAAAGAGTGATAGCATGAGAAACAAAGGCAGGGAAATAACCAGATCATCAAGGTAAAATAAAATCATGGGATGTGGCCTGTTGTAATTATTAATGATTTTCAACTGGAGACCTAAAAAGAATTAGGACTTACAGGTAACTGTCTACTCAGCTGGATTATACTGAGTTCAGAGTCATCCTGCATAATGGCAAGACCTTATCTTGTCTTAGATTTAAATCTATAGTAATGATGGCCAGTCTAGGTATACAATATTTTTAATGTGTTACTAATATAAATAATAGCAAATAAAATTATACTGAATTTAAGTTTCATTGAGATTCCTCAAAAAATTCCTAGTGGCCTTTTGCACAATTCATCTATGCATATCAGCAGGTTTGCTGTCTTTGAAGTTGATTAGTTTCCTTTCCCTTTCCCCCCCTATTTTTATCTTAAAGTCCATTATTCTATCCAAAGTTTGCAACTGTAGATAGACACTCTGCAACATCATAAACATTTGTTTAAATCTGTGGAATAAAGCTTATGAAGGGAAAAAAATATTACTGAACATTTGTAATGTTATGAGTTAATTAAATCATAAAAGTATCAGTGTTTTCCTAAATTAGTTAGATTTTCTAAAGTATTGCACTTAGAAACTGGAGAGTTTGACTTTTTTCCAGGTGATCACTTTATTGTAAACTGTTTAAAACTTCATAAACTTACTTGTTACCTGGACACATAAGTCAATACATATTGAATTTTACCTAGGCCACATCACTTAAAAGATGTTGAATAGCATTGGTTAATTTCAGCTGTTCAGCTTGACCGTATGCTATCTCCAAATCTGCCAGAAACATGATGGTGACCCTTGGCTATAGGTTACACCACTAGAGATAACTGATGTTCTGTAATCATGAATCTGTGAGATGTTTTGGAGGCAGGCCAACATCATTTGGTAATAACAACAGGATTTGTACCTGATTTGGGGTTAAGGCTGCTCAAGGTTTGTAATAATGAGGTGCTTCAAGACTTGGAGATAAAATATGTTCTGTGTAACCCAGTGGCAGGAGGAGAAAGAAGTCCACATTTGACATCTCCAACCATTTATAATGTGTGTCTTTTTCTTGTTGCTGTTGGGGGGTTGAGTTTACTCTCCTCAGTTCTTGTCCCTGCCTCAACAAAGAATTGAAGGGAAGAGGCAGAGTGGTGAAGCAGAATGAAAGTTTTATTTGAATACACTTCAAAGGATGAGTGGGCCAGAGTCAAGGTAGATAAAAGCAGGTTTAGTTGAATAAAGCAGAGAGGAAAGAAAAACAGAAGCAGGAAAGGGAAGCTCACTGAGCTGCTGCTTGGCATAGGGCATAATCCTTTGCTGACTTCTAAAGCCAGTGTCACCTGGCATCCATTCCCTGCTTGAATCTGCACAGCATGAGAACTAAGTCCTTATGACCCCAGTGTTTGGGGGAACTTCAGAGCACTGGATGGAGTGAGATTATGTTCTGAGAACTTCCCAAAGGCAAAGAAAAGAGATTTTCAGGCAGGCTACTAAGGAGCATGATCATAGCTGCAGTTCCATCTGAGGCACCCGGTGACAGGAACTTGCAAATTCCAGATCAGAGCTGTCAGCAGGTCCTCACTACTTATCTGACGTAGGACAGAGAGAGTGACACACTCAAAGAAAGGTTAATGTGGACGACCTCAGAGAGGAGGTACACTTAAGGGTTTGGGGTTTTATAGGGCTTTTATGGGTAAGGGTCAGCATAAAGTATGATGTATACTGATGATTCATAATTCCTTTGAAGTTTTGTATTAAGAACAGAGTTATTTAGGGGACTGTATTGGTTTGGGACTTTAGCATTCCTTGTTCACGTAAGTTTATTTACACTTCTGAGGTCTGTCTCCTGCCCTAGTTACCAAGTTACTTGATTAGGAGAAAGAGGTAAAACAGCACATAGGTTAAGTTAAAGAATAAACTGGGCCTTATAGCAGGCTAAATAGTTGTTACAATGGCTAGATTAATCAGTGATCTAATTGATACAATGAAGAAATACTTTTCTTTATCTGGGGAGTATCCAGACATTCTAAGTTACTCCTGGTCTTTGAAACGTCACCTAATAAACTCACTAACTCTGTGAGTCCTTCCGGCTCTCTAGTTTTATTTGGTTAACTATTTCAGGCCCTTCTAGTGGGCTTTACTGGCTTATTGTCCCTTCACCTGCTCATATCTGTTTTTCTGCTTAACATTGCTGTCTTGTTTCCTTTGACTGTAATTTAGCTCTTCTGTGAGTAAAAACTGTTTGAGCCCTGTGTGTCCTTTCAGTAATTGATCACTTAAGGCAATTACTGGATAATGAATGCAGATGTAAACAAGGAAGCCCAGTAAACAGAAAAAAAAAAAAACAGAATGAAAGTGGACCAATAATATGATTAAAGAAACTAAATAGCTATTGTGGATTGGTTTAAGGCCACTTAAAAGTATATGGATATTAACTGAGGTATGTAAATTAAGGAAAGGAAATTAGCATAAGAAAAAGAGGTGTTATTTGAAGCATTATACTAGAAACCTGAAAAGGAAAAACTTGGTTGGATATCTTGGCAATGTGGTATAAATGCAATTAACTGAATAGTTACATTTCTGGAATTAATTTAAGTATGAAATAAATTTGAGTATGAAGGGAGGGGGTAAATAAGAACTAACTTCCAGCCAGTCCTATATAACCCTTATTTTATTAGTGTGTTTTCATGTTCATCTTTTAATTCCTACCTTAATACTACAGCCTACGTATGTTAAGATGGACACCAAAGTGTAATATAGTGACTGATATTGCTTTATCCAATTCAATTTAGAGAACTCATTTCTTTCTTATTATAGAATTATGAGAAAGTAACTCTTTCAACAAGAACATTTCTGTGTTCAACCCTCATTAAGGAAATCAGTAAAAGGGTAAAAAATGGTCCTTGAAGTGGGTAGACAGAGAACACCTAGCTTATTGTGTTGATATATAAGCTTGGTCTTGCTGTGGACTGAATTATGCCCCTCCCCCAATATTATATATTATATGTTAAAGCCCCAGTTTCAGTGGATGGTATTTAGAGATGAAGCTTTTGGTATATAATTTGTTCAGTTTCATCCTGGCAGTGAATTTAAGGTATGGACAGGCCACTAATATAACAAAATAGCGATGCGAGATGTTCTTGAAAACTAGTCTTTTAATCCACACTTACCAAAGTCTAAGCATTCAATTTTCTGGGGGTGCAAAACATAAAATTTTTAACCAGGGATGGAGAAATCTGAAATTAACATTGTAGAGTTCCATGGAAGAGGCCAAGTTATTTGTGTTTTGTGCTTCAGTTTGTTCAAATGTACCTGTTGCAGAGCGTCACCATACATAAAGCACTGAATAACAGGTAACTTTTCTTATGTCCCATATAATACCTGTTTATTTTTTCTGTACAAAAATTATGCTTTTTATGTATGTAATAGATTTTTTTTACCACATAAGGCCAATTTTCCTGGCATCCATCTGTGTAACTTATTTTAAATAAAATTAACTAAATCAATTTATTTTTCCTCCAGTATTCTTATAGCTTCCCTTCTATGTTTGTATTATATGCCATGAACACACTACTCATTTACGTTCCGTTGTAATCTTCGTGACTCTATTATGCTCCTCTCTTTTCCCTCTTAGGGACCTGGGGGAATCAAGGGTTCTCTCTGATTGTCCAGGCCATAAATATTACCTGGGCAAGCTCCCCATGTGCGAAATGACCATCCCCTTCTAGAGCCCTGCTACTGGGTAGATATATCTGCTTAATTCTGGAATTTATAAAAGAGAGTTCATTTAACTCAGACTAAGTTACCCCCAACTTTGGCTTTATCACAAATAAACTGGTTTTCATTTGTCAATGCTCCTTTTTTCCCCTCGATGTTGGGAGAAAAACAGGGGTGCCGTTTCTTTGATTTACTTGGAGATCCAACTTTCTGATTCTGGAAATTTAAAGGTTGAAATATTCATCTTACTGTTACTTTACCTTTCATTTCACTAACTTCTGGAGAAATCAAGCGGCTTTTAATTTTTTTTATACTTTATTTTGGTATCATTAATCTAAAATTACATGTGCAATATTATGGTTATTAAACTACGCCTTCATCAGGTCCCCCCCACGAACCCCATTACAGTCACTGCCCATCCACGTAGTGAGATGCTATAGAATCACTACTTGTTTTCTCTGGGTTGTACAGCCCTCCCCGTGCCCCCCCAACATTACATGTGCTAATTGTAAAGCCCCCTTTTTCCCTCTTATCCCTCCCTTCCCACCCATCTTCCTCAGACCCTTTCCCTTTAGTAACTATTAGTCCATTCTTGGGTTCTGTGAGGCTGCTGCTGTTTCATTCCTTCAGTATTTTTTCTTTGTTCTTATACTCCACATATGAGTGAAATCATTTGATACTTGTCTTTTTCCGCTTGGCTTGTTTCACTGAGCATAATACCCTCTAGCTCCATCCATGTTGTTGCAAATGGTAGGATTTGTTTTCTTCTTATGGCTGAATAATATTCCATTGTGTATATGTACCACCTCTTCTTTTTCCATTCACCTACTGATGGACACTAAGGTTGCTTCCATTTCTTGGCTATTGTAAATAGTGCTGCGATAAACATAGGGGTGCATATGTCTTTCTCAAACTGGGCTGCTGCATTCTTAGGGTAAATTCCTAGGAGTGGAATTCCTGGGTCAAATGGTATTTCTATTTTGAGTTTTTTGAGGAACCTCCATACTGCTTTCCACAATGGTTGAACTAATTTGCAGTCCCACCAGCAGTGTAGGAGGGTTCCCTTTTCTCCAAATCCCCACCAATATTTGTTGTTGTTTGTGTTTTGGATGTTGGCCATCCTCACTGGTGTAGGGGTGATGTCTCATTGTGGTTTCAATCTGCATTTCTCTGATGATTAGGGATGTGGAGCATCTTTTCATGTGCCTGTTGGATATCTGAATTTCTTCTTTACAGAAGTGTCTATTCATGTCTTCTGCCTATTTCTTAATTTGATTATTTGCTTTTTGTTTGTTAAAGTGTATGACTTCTTTATATATTTTGGATGTCAACCCTTTTTCAGATACATCATTTATGAATATATTCTCCCATACTGTAGGATGTCTTTTTGTTCTGTTGATGGTGTCCTTTGCTGTACAGAAGCTTTTCAGCTTGATATAGTCCCACTTGTTCATTTTTGCTTTTGTTTCCCTTGCCCGGGGAGATATGTTCATGAAGAAGTCGTTCATGTTTATGTCCAAGAGATTTTTGCCTATGATTTTTTCTAAGAGTTTTACGGTTTCATGACTTACATTCAGGTCTTTGATCCACCTTGAGTTTACCTTTGTGTATGGGGCTAGGCAGTAGTCCAGTTTCATTCTCTTACATGTAGCTGTCCACTTTTTCCAACACCAGCTGCTGAAGAGGCTGTCATCACCCCATTGTATATCCAAGGCTCCTTTATGAAATATTAATTGACTGTATATGTTTGGGATAATGTTTGGATTTTCTATTCTGTTCCACTGGTCTGTGGGTCTGTTTTTGTGCCAATACCAAATTGTCTTGATTACTGTGGCTTTGTAGTAGAGCTTGAAGTCAGGGAGTGTAATTCCCCCTGTTTTATTCCTCCTTCTTAGGATTGCTTTGGCTATTGGGGGTCTTTTGTGGTTACATATGAATTTTAGAATTATTTGTTCTGGTTCATTGAAGAAAGCTGTTGGTAGTTTGATAGGGATTGCATTGAATCTGTAGATTGCTTTAGGTAGTAAAGCCATTTTGACAATATTTATTCTTCCTAGCCAAGAGCATGGGATGCATTTCCATTTGTTAGTGTCCTCTTTAATTTCTCTTAGGAGTGTCTTGTAGTTCTCAGAGTACAGGTCTTTCACTTCCTTCGTTAGGTTTATTCCTAGGTATTTTATTCTTTTTGATGCAATTGTGAATGGAATTGTTTTTCTGATTTCTCTTTCTGTTAGTTCATCGTTAGTGTGCAGGAAAGCAACAGATTTCTGTGTGTTAATTTTGTATCCTGCAACTTTGCTGAATTCAGATATTGGTTCTAGTAGTTTTGGAGTGGAGTCTTTAGGGTTTTTTGTATACAGTATCATGTCATCTGCAAATAGTGACACTTTGACTTCTTCTTTACCAATCTGGATGCCTTATATTTCTCTCTTTTGTCTGACTGCCATGGCTAGGACCTCCAGTACTATGTGAAATAACAGTGGGGAGAGTGGGCATCCCTGTCTTGTTTACAATCTTAGATGAAAAGCTTTCAGCTTCTCGCCGTAAAGAATGATGTTAGCTGTGGGTTTGTCATATATGGCATTTATGATGTTGAGGTACTTGCCTTCTATACCCATTTTGTTGAGAGTTTTAATCATGAATGGATGCTGAATTTTGTCAAATGCTTTTTCAGCATCTATGGAGATGATCATGTGGTTTTTGTTCTTCTTTTTGTTGATGTGACGGATGATGTTGATGGATTTTCGAATGTTGTACCATCCTTGAATCCCTGGGATGAATCCCACTTGATCATGGTGTGTGATGCTCTTGGTGTATTTTTGAATTCGGTTTGCTAATATTCTGTTGAGTATTTTTGCATCTATGTTTATCAGGGATATTGGTCTGTAATTTTCTTTTTTGGTGAGGTCTTTGCCAGGTTTTGGTATTAGAGTGATGTTGGCTTCATAGAATGAGTTTGGAAATATTCCCTCCTCTTCTATTTTTAGAAAACTTTAAGGAGAATCGGTGTTATTTCTTCTCTATATGTCTGGTAGAATTCAGAGGTGAATCCTTCAGGTCCGGGGGTTTTGTTCTTGGGTAGTTTTTTGATTACCGATTCAATTTTGTTGCTGGTGATTGGTCTGTTTAGTTTTTCTGTTTCTTGCTTGGTCAGTCTTGGGAGGTTGTATTTTTCTAAGAAGTTGTCCATTTCTTCTATGTTTTCCAGCTTGTTAGCATATAGATTCTCATAATATTCTCTTATAATTCTTTGTATTTTTGTGGGGTCCGTCGTGATTTTTCCTTTCTCATTTCTGATTCTGTTTATGTGTGTAGATTCTCTTTTTCTCTTAATGAGTCTGGCTAGGGGTTTATCTATTTTGTTTATTTTTTCAAAGAAGCAGCTCTTGGTTTCATTGATTTTTTCTATTGTTTTATTCTTCTCAATTTTATTTATTTCTCCTGTGATCTTTATTATGTCCCTCCTTCTGGTGACTTTGGGCCTCATTTGTTCTTCTTTTTCCAATTTCAGCAATTGTGTCTTTAGACTATTCATTTGGGAATGTTCTTCCTTCTTTAAATAGGCCTGGATTGCTATATACTTTCCTCTTAGAACTGCCTTTTCTGTGTCCCACAGAAGTTGTGGCTTTGTGTTGTTGTTGTCATTAGTCTCCATATATTCTTTGATTTCTGTTTTGATTTGGTCGTTAACCCATTGATTAATTAGGAGAATATTGTTAACTCTCCATGTGTTTGTGAGTCTTTTTGATTTCTTTGTAAAATTTATTTCTAGTTTATACCTTTGTCATCTGAGAAGTTGGTTGGTAGGATTTCAATATTTTTGAAATTACTGAGGTTCTTTTTGTGGTCTAGTATGTGGTCTATTCTGGAAAATGTTCCATGTGCACTTGAGAAGAATGTGTATCCTGTTGCTTTTGGGTGCAGAGTTCTGTAGTTCTGTAGATGTCTGTTAGGTCCATCTGTTCTAGTGTGTTGTTCAGTGCCTCTGTGTCTTTACTTATTATCTGTCGGGTTGATCTGTCCTTTGGAGTGAGTGGTGTGTTTAAGTCTCCTAAAATGAATGCATTGCTGTCTATTTCCTCCTTTAATTCAGTTAGTATTTGTTTCACATATGCCGGCACTCCCGTGTTGGGTGTATATATATTTATAATGGTTATATCCTCTTGTTGGATTGACCCCTTTATGATTATGTAATGTCCTTCTTTATCTCTTGCTGCTTTTTCGTTTTGAAGTCTACTTTGTCTGATACAAGTACTGCAACACCTGCTTTTTTCTCTTTGTTGTTTGCATGAAATATCTTTTTCCATCCCTTCACTTATAGTCTGTGTATATCTTTGGGTTTGAGGTGAGTCTCTTGTAAGCAGCATATAGATGGGTCTTGCTTTTTTATCCATTCTGTTACTCTGTGTCTTTTGATTGGTGCATTCAGTCTATTTACATTTAGGGTGATTATTGATAGATATGTACTTATTGCCATTGCTGGCTTTAGATTCGTGGTTACCAAAGGTTCAAGGGTTGCTTCTTTACTATCTAACAATCTTACTTAACTTTCTTGTTAAGTAATTGTAAACACTGTCTGATGTTTCTTTATTTCTCTCCCTTCTTATTCTACCTCCTCCATTCTTTATATACTAGGTGTTTTATTCTTTGCCTTTAGTTAGTATTTGGATGGTCTGCTTTCTTTGCTATGATTTTATTTTCTCTGGTGACATCTTTTTAGGCTTACGGATGCTTCCCTCTGGAGCAGTCCGTTTAAGATATCCTGTAGTGGTGGCTTATGAGAGGCAAACTCTCTCAACTTTTGTTTGTCTGGAAATTGTTTAATCCCTCCATTTTATTTAAACGATAATCATGGTGTATACAATATTCTTGGTTTGAGGCCCTTCTGTTTCATTACATTAAATATATCATGCCATTGTCTTCTGGCCTGTAAGGTTTCTGTTGAGAAGTCTGATGATAGTCTGATGGGTTTTCCTTTGTAGGTGATCTTTTTTCTCTCTCTAGCTGCCTTTAATACTGTCTTTATCTTTGATCTTTGCCATCTTAATTATTATGTGTCTTGGTGTTGTCTTCCTTGGTTCCCTTGTGTTGGGAGGTCTGTGGGCTTCCGTGGACTGCGAGATTATTTCCTTCCCCAGAGAGGGAAAGTTTTCAGCAATTATTTCTTCAAAGACATTTTCTATCCCTTTTCTCTTTCTTCTTCCTCTGGTACTGTTATAATGCAAATATTGTTCCTTTTCGATTGGTCACACAGTTCTCTTAATATTCTTTCATTCCTAGAAATCCTTTTATCTCTCTCTGCCTCAGCCTCTCTGTATTCCTGTTCTCTGATTTCTATTCCATTAACAGTCTCTTGCATCTCATCCAGTCTGCTGTTAAGCCCGCTGTTGGCTTGTCTGATTTCTGCATTGTCTTTCCTCACCTCCCTCACTTCCTCCCTCAGCTCTTGCACATTTCTCTGTAGGTCCATCAGCATGGTTATGACTTTTATTCTGAATTCCTTTTCAGGAAGACTGTGCATTTCCATCCCTTCAGGCTCCCTCTCTGGGGTTGTCTGGTTGATTTTATTCTTGACCATATTCCTCTGTCTTTTCATGGCTATAGAAATCGTCGCTGGTACTTGCCACGTATGTCAGCTGTGCTCTTTAAGACTTTAAAAAGAGGGGAAAAAAAAATGAAAGAGAGAAAGAAAAAAGAGGAAAAAAAGAAAAAAAAACAAAAATCAAAACAGAACAATACAACAAAACAAAACAAAACAAAAAAACGCCCACCATGAGTAGATTCTGTGGCGATGGTGTAGCTGGTCCTGTTGCCCCACTATTCCGCAGCCATGGCCGTGCCACTCCGCAGGGCCCTTTATAGCTCTGCCTTTTCATGTGCTGAGTCCTCTCAGGTCTAGCTGCATGCTTTGTGCTTTCCTGTGTATTCTGGTCTCTTCGGAATAGTTGTATTTGCTGTATTTTCGTAGATAAATATAGTGGTGGGAGGAGATTTCTGCTGCCCTGCTCACCATCTTCCCAGAAGTCTGCGCAGTTCTTAATTTAAAAAACTTTCTTAGCAATTATTAATTATTCTCCTATGAATTGCTATCCTGACTTTTGAACATTTATTTATCATTTACTCTTCCTGATTTGCATGAAGTCCTTATGTGTAGTAGTTATTTTCTGTAGACCTTGTTAGACATTAAACCTATAAGTTTTTGCTCTTTTTATATGCTCATTTTAAATTCTCCTTTCCTCTTTCCTGAAAAAAACTTAATTTTTATTTAGTCAAGATAATCAGATTTTTGACTAATACTTTGTTTATTATAAGCCCTTCAATACTCCCATATCACACAGATATATTCCTATTATTTCCTTCCATTCTATTTACTCCATTAGATTTTTTAAATGACTTTATAGTTTGCCTTTTCTGTAGCAATGTGATTCACATTGTTCACTTTTGTAAGTAATGTTTATAGAGGAAGGTATATGAATAGATGAGGGGGATAAAGAGATACAAACTTCCAATTATAAAATCAATAAATTGTGGGGATTAAAAGTGCAGCATAAGGAATATTTTCAATTATATTGTAATATCGTAGTTTAGTATGGTGACAGTTGACAATTACAATTATCCTGGTGAGCATTTCATAGTACATATCTTTGTCAAATCACTCTGTTGTACCCTAGAAGCAATATATTGTATATCAACTACACTTCAATAAAAAAAGTTAAAATTAAAAAATGAAGTAAATGGATAAAACATGTTAAAAAAAATCACGGGACATCACATTATATATTCTTGGAAAAATATAAGAGGCATTTTGATTTTGATTGCTTTTCACAAATAAGTTAATTTGTAGAAAATTGAAATCCTCGTAATATTACATAATAATGTTCCTGAAGATATAGTGGATCTTTTCTGTTTTTTTCAGTGTGTTGTCCCATGTGTATAAAGGTACTTAGCATAAGTAGGCACTAAATCCTGTTGATTAAATGCATTTATTTTTTAAGTTACTCTTTTTTTTCTGCTATTTTAAATTTTGTTAATATTTTTTTCCCAAAGGTCTTAGATAGGTAAATCCAAAAACACTTATAAATTTTGGTGCAAATATAAACATTATTTTATAACATACTTTCTAGCATGCTATTGAGCTGGAGAACAACAGTACTGACATTTATTGGTTGACCTTACTTGACAGCTTTGTTGATTCTCTTATTTATTCTGAAGTTTATTGATTCTGTGGCTTAGCTATTTTTTGCGACATTTTACCTTCCTATCCTTATTCCTCTTATTTCTTTGCTTTGGCAAAGGATTTTAGTGCTGTTGATAATTGTCTTGTTTATGATCGTGAGAGAAATATATCTACAGTTAAATAAAAATATCTCTTGTAGGTCCATTTGTTTTTCCCTTTCTTGTCTTTTCTCCACTTTAGACTTTATTAAAGAATTTCTCTTATAACCCAAATTGTTGTTTTATCTATAAAAGGAATTATTTTTTTACCAAATATTTATATTTAATTTACTGAGATGACTGGGGTTTTTGTTGTTTTAGCCCATTAATAGAAATTGTATTGTAAGTTTCCATAATACATCTATCCTTGCATTTCTTAAATAATTTTCCCTGACTTTTGTCTAATTTGTACTTTCATAAGTTGGTTATAATCATATATGGATTGCTAATTATTATTAACTTATATTTTAACTAACTATACACATCTTTTTTGCTTTATTTTCATGTGTGAATTGGGTCTTCAGCATATTTTATACTCACAGTGTGTAACTTTAAAACCAAGGTTTTAGTAGATGCTAAAAATTAAGTAAGGAAATTTTCTTTTTTTCAATTTTATTATAAAATACAATGAGAGATTTCATTGATTTAAAAATTTTGAACAAATTGTTTACTAAATCTGCCTAGTGTGGTGATTTTAAAGAATGTTAAATTTATTATATTTATATTTAAATATAATATATTAATATAATATCAACATAATATATTAATATTATAAATATAAATATATTTATATTTAAATATTATTATTGTTTGAATCAATATTTTATTTATTATATTTTGACAGTTAATATTTTTCTCAGAAGTATACTATTTTATTCTGGCTTTATAATATATTGATTTATAGTGATTTAGGAAATAATTATCTTTCAAATGCATGTTTTTCCATGATGTTTTCCCTTTGTCATTCTATATTTTTTGAAAGATTTTTTTTTAATTGAAGTGTCATTGATATACAATCTTATATTAGTCTCTGGTATATAACACAGTGGTTCAACAGTTTCCCATATTATTAAATCCTCACCCCCACTAGTGCAGTTCCTATCTATCAACACAGGAAGATGTTATGGAATCATTGGCTATATTCTCCACGCAGTACTACTGTCCCCGTGACCAGTGTATATTGTGATTGAGAATTTTGGTGCCCCCTTATCCTCCTCAACCTCCCCACCTCCCCATGCCAACCCCTCCCCCATGGTAACCACCAGTCATTTCTGTGTCTATGAGTCATTCTTTATTTTGTTTGTTTTCATAATCTTTTCCTTTTTGGTCTTATTATATTATTTATTCATAAATCCAAAGTCCATCTTTTGTTTAATCCTGCCCCTGCCTTTTGTTTGCTTGTTTTATATTTCATTGGTTTCTGGTCTTATTTTTTTATTGTTTCTTGGGTTTTGTGCCATTTAATTAAACCTCTTCTCTTTTTCTAAACTGTTGAATGATGTATTTTACCTTTTTTTTTGTGGGGTGTGGAACAAGTAGCAGCTTCTAATCTGGGAGAGAGACATTCTTTGTCCACTGTATTATCTGAAGATTAAAAAAAATGTCTACATGAAATCATAAACTACCTATTGTTATCTCTGAAATAAATATATTTCTTGAAACACAGTTGATTAAGTGATAAAATAATCAGGAGAATGAGTTCTGGATAAATGATTAGAGAGCATATATTTTCTTTTTTTTTTTGGTATTATAATTAAAAAGTAATTTCTTTTTGGTGTGATGATTTTTCAGTAGCACTTGCGTATTTTCAAGAATTCTTCCATCTAATAGTGGCATCTGATTCCCAATCTCTGATTCTAGATTGTGTGTTTGACTCACTTGCAACCAGTGGGATGTAGTATTAATAACAGTGGGTGATTTTAAATGTTCTATGAGATAAGGACAGGAACGTTCATCCGGTACTCTTTACATTCTCACTCTGGTGAAATCCAGTCTCCATGTAAAAACCTGTTACCCTAAAACCATTAAGTTGTAAGGGCCACATATTGGAGTTTCAGTTGATATTCCCAGGTGATCCCAGACTTTCAGCCATCCTTCCCAAGCACTAAACATGTGAGTGATGATGTCTTAAACCTTTCAGACCAGTACCTCTTTCTGCTAAGTACTAGTCAACTCCATGGAGATAAAAAGAATTACCTAGCCAAGAGTTCTTAATATTTCTGACTCACAGAATCCATGAGTTAAAAAAAAATGGTTATTGTTTTCAAACCACTAAGTTTTGGGATAGTTCATTATGCAGCAATAAATATCCCAAACATAATTTGCTACTGGGAACAAGGCCCTGACACAACAAAAACTTAAAAACATGTGATACTGGTTTGGAACTAAACAGCAAATAGAAGTTGAAAGGGCATGAAGGAAAATTTAGAAGCCTGTTTGTTTTCATGGTGTCTCTTTGTGAAAGCTTAGAATAAAGTGAAAAAATCAATTATCGGAAGCTAAAGGAAAAAAAAGTATAATATAGTGGCAGATAATTTAACATTTCACCTGAGATACTATGAAAAACAGAAAATGTACTTAATGAATAGGGGAATCTGACTGAGAATATTTCCAGGAAGGATGTAGAAAGCATCAGTTTGGTTTTTTCAGGTGAGTTTCATAAGATACAGATAGAGATGTGATAAAGTAAGTGATCCAGGTCTCCAGCAGAATGTGGAACATTTTCACTCTAGCACAGATTTCACAAATTTTGATATGCCTTATTTTTTATTTTCATTGAACCCAAATATTTTCTAATATCATTTCAGTTACGAAGTAAAGCCTTAAAAAATTACACATCCTTCCTTCACTCCCGTCATTTGTGCTATTTTCATTGTGGAGTAAATGGAAGTTTTCACCCAAAATTTCCAGAATTTCCCACCTGGGCTAAGTCTGTTTACACAGCAATGGATGTTTACCATGGCAGAGCCTCTGGTGGATCCAGGGCAAGGGGTGGAGAGAAAATGGCCATTCTGTTCTCTCATCCATTCCTGGTGCCTAATAGTTCTGATGCCTGCCAGCCATGAAGGACACACCCATGGAATTCCTGCAGGATCAGGCGGGCAAGGGGAACGAGTGCGCGCTGTGGCCACAAGGAGTGGTTGGAGCCAGAGCTGGCTGTTGAACCAAGTGAGCTGTGAGCAATAAAATCCCCATCTCCCAGTCTACCCTTCCCCTTGTCCTCCTTCTCTTTTACTGGATTCATAAGGAACTTGCCCTGGGCAAGGGACCCCCTTACTCCCAGAGCTACAGTCATACATACTTTAAACATTTTTGAAAAACCTATAATATTTGATTATTGTTTCTACTTTAAACACTCAGTTTTCCTTTAAAGAAATTACAAATGACTTAATATATCTTTTCACATTTTTCCTCAATTTTACCATTTCCAATGCTCATCATGCCATTCTGTAGGTCCAGATTTCCTCTTGGTGTCATTTTATTATTCCCTTAAAAATAAATTCTTGAACATTTCTCATAATCTAGCCTCACACATAGCAGGACCTAACAGATAATAAGAGTCCAGCTTTTAGCTGATGCTATAATTTTGAGGACCTGTGGAGGAAATGAGTGTATTACATCTGAAGTGAGAGTGAATCATTTAGGTCCAAAAGGCAACTTGTGGTAGGCAGGATCTAAAATGGCTCACAAAGGTTCCTACTTTCTGATGTTTATGTCCTATTGTAACACTCTTTCCCTGAGTGTTGGACTTGACTTAGTGAATTACTTGTTTTAAGTAAAATGTAGAAAATGAAATAGACTGTGACTTCTGAGATACAGAGTTAACAAAAACTGCTCTCTCGCTCTCTCTCTCTCACTCTCATTCTCTTACAGAGGTCTTGCTGTGATGGAAACAAGAAGCCATGTTGTGAGTGGCTCTGGCCAACATCCAGAGAGGACCTAAAGGCCGTCCAGCAGCAATGTGAGTGAGTTTTGAAGTGGATTCCGAAAACCTTCCAACAGTCACATGAGGAATCTTGGAAATGGATTTTGAGGCCTTCTAACAGCCATGGGAGTGAGCTGGTAAGGATTGTGCCCCATGGAACCTGGAGATAACTGCAGCTTTGGCTGATGTCTTGATTGTGGTCTTATGGGATCTGCTGAGTCAGTGACATCTGGCTAAGCTATGCCCAGCTGGCTAACCCATAGAATCCGTGAGATTAAGTGCAGTTTGTTGTTTTAAGTCAGTACATTTGAGAAAATATATTACAAAACAGTAGATAGCAAATACACAGATGATCTCCCTTATATTTTATGAGGGAATTCATTCAAGATGATCCAGAACTTGACTGAATACTGTAAGACTAAAACAAAGTGAATGGTATATGTACATCCTATTCAAGTTGGGTACATTTGTTTCTTACAAAGGCATCAGTTAAAAATTTGGAAATGGCTATCGGTGAAAGAGATCATAAATAAGGAAAGGGTATGGGCTAGAATGAAAGCCATGGCACTGGATTGGCATCAGTGGTATCCATATGAACTCATTTTAAAATATACATACAGAAAAATAGAATCATAGATAACTGTAGATATGTGTACAAGCATGAGATGTCAAACAAGTGCATATTCTCGAGGTAGAAGCAATGAGCACACTTAGTGCCCAAACTTAGTTCCAAATTTAATTCTCCAATAAAAGGAACTCAGTTTCCTTGAAGAACTGATTGATTTCAGGCTTGAGTGGGGGAAATACAAATGAACTTGAGGCATTTGTGATGCCAGAAATTAAGGAAGTGGGCATATGTAAAAATATGGACATATCAAAAGTGCACCAGCTTTGATGTTAGTGTTCCCAGGGGCCACAACTTCAGCGACTTGAGTTTAAAAATAAACAGGTATAATGTTGGGAGTTTTAACCCCCATATAAAATAATCATCTTTGAGTCTATACTGGAATAAATAAATAGATGAATAAATAACAGTGAAGAAGTAACAACTCTTCCTTATGGAAGAATTCCAATTAATAAATGTAGATGGAGTGAGGGGGATAGAAAATCACTATTACTGTATCATAGTCAAAATGGCTCCAGGCAGTATCTTTCAGCAGATGCTAAAATGAGTGAGTGAAAGTCTAAATTGAAACAGAACATATGCATAGTCTCAAAATAATTCTCTCAAAATACATAGTAGTTATAATGGTAAGAATAGTAAGAGCAAATGAATAATTCTGACACACACCATTAATAGGCACATGATCAAGGTTAACATTATCAGTGACCTCGGCTTCATGCATCCCCTGAAACAATGTGCTGAGATCATATAACCTCTCTATTATTCTTTTCAGCAATGCATTTCTTCAATCTAATCCTGAGAAAACTATTAGACAAACCAAAATTGAAGAGAATTATAAAAAATAACAGACCAGTACCTCCCAAGAGAATAAAGATAAGACTAAAGAAGTGTTGCCAGTTAGAGGAGACCAAGGACATATGCCAACTAAGAATGATATAAATCCTGGGTTGGATCATAGAACAGAAAAATTACACTAAGAGAAAATCACTGAAATTTCATTAAGTCTGTGCTTTAGTAAACAGCATTGTGCCAATATTAATGCCTTACATTTTATAAATGTTTTATTATTATATAAGATATTAATCTAAGCAGAAGATAGGAGAAAAGCCTATGGAAACCCTCTGCACTATATTTTTACCTTTTCTATAAATTCAAAATTAACATAAAAGGAAATAGTTAAAATGCAGCAATAATTAAAGAAAGTAATAGTTTAAAACAACAGGACATCAGGCATAATTATTCCCAAAAAAGCCTGAATAATTACAAAGCTTTCTTTAAAACTGACCTTCATTTTCCCCACACTTTTCTAACAAAAATTGAAAGTTTAAAAAAGAAATCGTCTGACTCTTTTGGAAATCTGAATTAACATGAGGAGATTTATAAACATTGTTTATTGGCTGCTATAATAGCCTATTACAATATAATTAACTAGACTACTGCAGATCATTAATAAGGAAGGTGGCAAAGAGACTCAAGGACTTTCAGGTGTAAGCATGTTAGATATACAAACGAATCATTGTGTCATTGAAATTACTTTAGCATGGGTATGCAGAACAGATTCTAACAACTCTCTCATAAGAATATCTGGCAGATGGACTCATAATGCATGTGTGTTAGTGCAGGAGAGATTCTGTTAATAGACCAGTAGTTCCAACAGCCAACATGTTCCAGAGACATAATGGTCCATCATATCAATGATCACTGACCTTAAAGGCTATAAATACACTGTAACTGTCTTTTGTGTCAAGAATCTGCAAGCTAAAGGGTGCCCAAGAACCATAACTTGCGATGGTACAGTCCCTAAATATGACTGTATGTGATGGACTGTGACTGCTGAGAATGAGCCGTCATATCCACTGGATCGGTAATTGGCACTGTTAATATTCATAGGAGTTGCACAGCAAAAACCTCCATACATGCTACTAAAGGAAAAATGAACCCTTTGTCCTTCATTTGTCCAGGTTAATTTTGAGAAATGTCAACCACCAAGTCTTGAAATATTTTTATGAAAGTTTATCAGTAATGTCTACATTAAAGAAGAAAAAATAAATTTTAAAATCTCTTTAATAGAATAAAGAAAGAATTTAAATTGAGGAAATTTTTCTTACTTGGATCATTCCCACAATAGTTCATCATCTAGGCTTGGCAATTTCTTGAATAGCTCTTTCCATTTCCTGTCTAAATTATGAGATATCATTATTCTTTTATTGGCATATTAAGTAATAAAAATGGAAGAATAATGGTAACCTTATTGAACATAACAAACATCAACTTTTGTCTCAATTATATGCTTATGTTGTCCTTTAATACTTGGAAAAATTGCTTCAATTTTCTCTTTCATTTACATACCAAGAAATACATTCTCTTATTGGCACATTAATGTTATTTCAGAATCCCATTCCATCTGTTATGCTGTTTAATTTGTCCTAGATTTAACAGGAAAGAGCTAACAGGATGTGAGTTTGGTACTATGAAAGGAACTCATGCTATTGTTTTGAACTCCAGATATTTCATATACGTATTTCATTATGGTAAGTAGTCATGAAAACGAAGGACCAATATTTTCACAAATACTGAGATTAGTTGTCAAAGTGATCCTAAGAATGAGGGATTGTAAAGTACCTAGATCTCAACTGAATTTATTTAAAAGAAATACTCTTTTTCCTCTCTAATGAGCGTTTTAACTTGAATTACCCAAAGATCAGTATAATTCATACCATGAGAAAATGTAAATTGGTGGATTTGATAAAAATATATGTGAAAAATAATAAAGTAACAGAATAGGCAATGACTTTAAAACTAGGCATGGAACAAAATCATTAGATGTATGAAAATAATTGCAAAGTAAAAATGATAGAAACAATGATATATTTTTTAATGTATTGCATTAAATAATTTTTATGAAGGAAAAATGGCTTTCATCAGCTTACCCTTCTAAATGATTAAATGTAACATCATTGTGTCACAAGCCTGCTTTTAGTAATATGGTAAAAGCCATTTTGACCACTATACCCTGATAAATAATTTAATGATACTGACCTAAAAATATGTGTTGTGCATACTAAATTAGATGTTAAAACTTCAAGACATTTGTGGAATCAATAGTATACAAACTGCTTCTTCTGTTCTGAATAACATATAGGAAAATACCAAACATTTGTCAAGACAACAAATATAAAAGTCTTTTAAGTTACTGCAAATACTACAGGAAATTTAAAAATAAGAATAATACCATACAATACTGTTTCTTTAAATATAAGCTACTGTAAAAAAAAGATAGTAAGAACAGTAATGGTGTAATAAAAAGAATTCTGGATTCAGATTCAAAGTATCTAGTTGAATGCTAATTCTAATAATTATTAACTACATGACATACAGAATATCACTTTTTTAAATATCAGCGTCATTGTCTAAGGTAGAATTAAATAGTGTTTGTGAAAACACATTCACTTTACAGGACGTTACCAAGATATAGCATTATTATTTTCACTGAATTATCTTTCTCATTACATAAAGTATAATTTTGACTTTGGCGTGTACATTTCTGTTGGCAAATACATAGTGTGACATATCCACCGCCACAGTTGTGATACAGACCAGTTCCATGAATTCAAATATTTCCTTGTTTTGTCTTTTATACTCAACCTCTGTCCCTACTTCCAGCACCTACTAACCATTAATCTGTTTCCATTTTATTTGCTTTTTCCACATGTCATGTAGATGAAATCAAATAATACGCAATTTTAAGTCTGGCTTCTTCTGCCTATCAAGTTGAATTTGTTTTTTCTGGAATCAATAGCATGTTTGTTTTTACTGCTTAGTAGGATTCCAAGTCTTCCATAGAAAGTATGTGCCAGAGTTGATCCAGAAAGGATATCTGGGTTGTTTTCAGTTTGGGGTGATTATAAGTAAAAACATCATAAATGTTAACATACAGATTTTGTGTGAACATAAATTTTCATTTCTTTAGGCTAAATATGTAAGAGTATGATAGTTTATCATGTATGTTTTTAATTTATAACAAACTGCTAAACCATTTTCCTAAATGAATCCACCAGTTTGCATTCCCAAAGCAATATATGAATGTTGCTCTGTATCCTCTCCAGCGCTATAGTGTCAGATATTTTGGGGGAGGTGGGAGGGAACAAATAAAAAATGAATATGTGGGCAGCCCTATCTCATTGTGGTTCAGCTTGCATTTCCCTAAAATTTAATGACATTGAATACCTTTTCATATGCTCATTTTGCCGTCCAGATATCTTCTTTGCTGAAGTCCCTACCTAAATCCTTTGTCCATACATTTTTTTGTTGTTGTTATATGTTTTCTTATTGAGTTTTGAGAGTTCCATGTATATTCTGGATACAAATTCATTTCCAAGAATATGAATGACAAATATATTCACTCTTTCAACAGTGTTTTTGTTCACTGGTTTTTGCATAGCAGAAGCTTTTAATTTTGATTAAGTTAATTTTTTTTTTATTTTATGGATACTACTATGGTACTGTATATAAAAGTTCTTTTTTTTAAAGTTTGCAATAATTTTCTATGTTGTTTATTTCCAGAATCTACAATTTTATAATTAGGTCTATGAGCCATTTTAAGTAATTTTGTATAAGTTGTGAGTTCTATGTGAAGGTGTATGTCTTCGTATATAAATTTCAAATTGTTCCAGCACCATTTGTTGAAAGACAACGTTTTTTTGCTATTTGATTGTTTACTCTCATTATTCTGTTATAAATCTGTTGATTCTATTCTTTTTTTTTTATTTAAGACAAGTGGTTTTCCTTTTTTTTTAATTTTTTTATTAAGGTATTATTGATATACACTCTTATGAAGGTTTCACATAAAAAAAACAATGTGGTTACTACATTTACCCATATTGTCAAGTCTCCACTCATACCCCAATTCAGTCACTGTCCATCAGTGTAGTAAGATGACACAAATTCACTGTTTGCCTTCTCTGTGCTACACTGTTTTCCCCGTGATTCCCCACACAATGTGTACTAAACGTACTACCCCCACAATCCCCTTCTACCACCCTCCCCACCCAACCTCCCACACCCCTCCCCTTTGGTAACCACTAGTTCCTCCTTGGAGTCTCTGAAACTGCAACTATTTTGTTCCTTCAGTTTTGCTGCATTGTTATACTCCACAAATGAGGGAAATCATTTGGCACTTGTCTTTCTCCACCTGGCTTATTTCATTGAGCATATTCTCCAGCTCCATCCGTGTTGGTGCAAATGGCAGGATTTGTTTCCTTCTTATGGCTGAATAGTATTCCATTGTGTATATGTACCACTTCTTCTTTATCCATTCATCTACTGATGGACACTTAGGTTGCTTCCATATCTTGGCTATTGTAAAAAGTGCTGCAATAAACATCGGGGTGCAGATGTCTATTTGAATCTGAGAAGTTGTATTCTTTGGATAAATTCCAAGGAGTGGGATTCCCAGGTCAAATGGTATTTGTACTTTTAGTTTTTTGAGAAACCTCCATAATTGCTTTCCACAATGGTTGAACTAGCTTACACTCCCACCAGCAGTGCAGGACAGTCCCCCTTTCTCTGCATCCTTGCCAGCATTTGTTGTTCTTAGTCTTTTGGATGGTGGCCATCCTTACTGGTGTGAGGTGATATCTCATTGTGGTTTTAATTTGCATTTCCCTGATGATTAGTGATGTGGAGCATCTATTCATGTGTCTGTTGGCCATCTGAATTTCTTCTTTGGAGAACTGTCTCTTCATATCCTCTGCCCATTTTTTAATAGGGTTGTTAGCTTTTTGGGTGTAGAGGCATGTAAGTTCTTTATATGATGTGGATGTTAACCCCTTGTCAGATATTTCATTTACAAATATATTCTCCCATACTGTGGGATGCCTTTTTGTCCTGTTGATGGTGCCCTTTGCCATACAGAAACGTTTTACTTTGATGTAGTCCCATGAGTTCATTTTTGCTTTTGTTTCCCTTGCTCGAGGAGATGCATTCAGGATGAAGTCACTCATGCTTATATTCAGGAGATTTTTGCCTATGTTGTCTTCCAAGAATTTTATGGTTTCATGACTTACATTCAGATCCTTTATCCATTTCAAGTTTACTTTTGTGTATGGGGTTAAACAATAATCCAGTATCATTCTCTTGCATGTAGCTGTCCAGTTTTGCCTACACCAGCTGTTGAACAGGCTGTCATTTCCCCATTGTATGTCCATAGCTCCTTGATCATATATTAATTGACCATATATGGTTGGGTTTATATCAGGGCTCTGTAGTCTGTTCCGTTGGTCTGTGGGTCTGTTCTTGTACCAGTACCAAATTGTGTTGAATACTGCCGCTTTGTAGTAAAGCTTGAAGTTGGGGAACATAATCCCCCAGCTTTATTCTTCCTTCTCAGGATTGCTTTGGCTATTCGGGGTCTTTTGTGGTTCCATATGAATTTTAGAATGATTTTCTCTAGTTCGTGGAAAAATGCTGTTGGTATTTTGGTAGGGATTGCATTGAATCTGTAGATTGCTTTAGGCATGATGGCCATTTTGACAATATTATTTCCTCCTATCCAGGAGAACGGGATGTGTTTCCATTTATTGGTATCTACTTTAATTTCTCTCATGAGTGTTTTGTAGTTTTCAGAGTATAGGTCTTTCACTTCCTTGGTTAGGTTTATTCCTAGGTATTTTATTCTTTTTGATGCATCGTTCAATGGAATTGTTTTCCTGAATTCTCTCTCACTAGGTCATTGTAAGTGTATAGGAATGCCACAAATTTCTGCATATTAATTTTGTATCCTGCAACTTTGCTGAATTCATATATTAGATCTAGTAGTTTTGGTGTAGATTCTTTAGGGTTTTTTTATGTACAGTATCATGTCATCTGCAAACAGGGACAGTTTAACTTCTTCCCTGCCAATCTGCATGCCTTTTATTTCTTTGTGTTGTGTGATTGCAGTGGCTAGGACCTCCAGCATTATGTTGAATTGAAGTGGGGAGAGTGGGCATCCTTGTCTTGTTCCCAATATTAATGAAAAGCTTTCAGCTTCTCGCTGTTAAGTATAATGTTGGCTGTTTGTTTGTCATATATGGCCTTTATTATTTTGAAGTCTTTCCCTCTATACCCATTTTGTTGAGAATTTTTATCATGAATGGATGTTGAATTTTGTCAAATGCTTTTTCAGCATCTATGGAGATGATCATGTGATTTTTGTCCTTTTGGTGATGGGGATGATGTTGATGGATTTTCGAATGTTGTACCATCCTTGCATCCCTGGAATAAATCCTACTTGATCATGATGGATGATCCTTTTGATGTACTTTTGAATTCAGTTTGCTAATATTTTGTTGAGTATTTTTGCATCTATGTTCATCAGGGATATTGGTTTGTAGTTTTCTTTTTTTGTGGTGTCTTTGCCCGGTTTTGGTACGAGAGTGATGCTGGCCTCATAGAATGAGTTTGGAAGTATTCCCTCTTCTTCTACTCCTTGTAAAACTTTAAGGAGAATGGGTATTAGGTCTTCATTAAATGTTTGATAAAATTCAGCGGCGAAGCTCTGTGGCGCAGGCGCTTTGTTCTTAGGTAGGTTTTTGATTACCAGTTCAATTTCATTGCTGGTAATTGGTGTGTTGAGATTTTCTGTTTCTTTCTGGGTCAGCCTTGGAAGGTTTTATTTTTCTAGAAAGTTTTCCATTTCTTCTAGGTTATCCAGTTTGTTAGCATATAGTATTTCATTGTATTCTCTAATAGTTCTTTGTATTTCTGTGCTGTCTGTAGTAATTTTTCCTTTCTCATTTATGATTCTGTTTAAGTGAGTAGACTCTTTTATTCTTGATAAGTCTGGCTAGGGGTTTATCTATTTTGTTTAGTTTCTCAAAGAACCAGCTCTTGCTTTCATTGATCCTTTCTGTTGTTTTATTCTTCTGGATTTTATTTATTTATGCCCTAATCTTTATTATGTCCCTCCTTCTACTGACTTTCGGTCTCATTGGTTCTTCTTTTTCTAGTTTCCTTAATTGTGAGTTTAGACTGCTCATACGGGAATGTTCTTCTTTCCTGAGGGAGGACTGTATTGCAATATACTTTCCTCTTAGCACAGGCTTCACTGCGACCCACAGATTTTGCAGGGTTGAATTATTGTTGTCATTTGTCTCCATATATTGCTTGATCTCTGTTTTTATTTGGTCATTGATCCATTGATTATTTAGGAGCATATTATTAAGCCTCCATGTGTTTGTGGGGTTTTTCATTTTCTTTGCATAATTCGTTTCTAGTTTAATTCCTTTTTTGTCTGAGAAGCTGGTTGGTACCATTTCAATCTTCTTCAATTTACCGAGGCTGTTTTTGTGGCATAGTATATGATCTATTCTTGAAAATGTTCCATGTGCACTTGAGAACAATGTGTATTCTGCTGCTTTTGGGTGTGCAGTTCTGTACATGTCTGTTAGGTCCATCTGTTCTAATGTGTTGTTCAGTGCCTCTGTCTCCTTACTTATTTTCTGTCTGGTTTATCTGTCCTTTGGAGTGAGTGGTGTGTTGAAGTCTCCTAGAATGAATGCATTGCATTCTTTTTCCCCCTTTAATTCTGTTAGTATTTGTTTCACATATGTAGGAGCTCCTTGTTGGGTGCATAAATATTTATAATGGTTATATCTTCTTGTTGGATTGACTGTTTTATCATTATGTAATGTCCTTCTTTGTCTCTTGTGACTTTCTTTGTTTTCAAGTCTATTTTGTCTGATATAAGTACTGCAACTCCTGCTTTTTTCTCCCTATTAGTTGCACGAAATATCTTTTTCCATCCCTTCACTTTTAGTCTGTGTATGTCTTTGGGTTTAAAGTGAGTCTCTTGAAGGCAGCATATAGATGGTTCTTGTTTTTTTATACATTCAGTGACTCTATGTCTTTTGACTGGTGCATTCAGTCCATTTACATTTAGGGTGATTATCGATAGGTATGTACTTATTGACATTGCATGCTTCAGATTCGTGGTTACCAAAGGTTCAAGGTTAACTTCCTTACTATCTAAGAGTGTACCTTAACTTACTTAATATGCTATTACAAACACAATCTGAAGGTTCCTTTTTTTTTTCCACTCCTTGATTTTCTTCCTCCTCCATTCTTTATATATTAGGTATCATATTCTGTACTGTTTGTCTATCCCTTGATTGACTTTGGGGATAGTTAATTTAATTTTGCATTTGCTTAGTAATTAGCTGTTCTACTTCTTTACTGTGGTTTTATTACCTCTGGTGACAGCTATTAAATGTAGGAACATTTCCATCTATAGCAGTCCCTCCAAAATACACTGTAGAAATGGTTTGTGGGAGGTAAATTCTCTCAGCTTTTGCTTATCTCGGAATTGTTTAATCCCTTCTTCAAATTTAAATGACAATCTTGCCAGATAAAGTAATCTTGGTTCAAGGCCCTTCTGCTTCATTGCATTAAATACATCATGCCACTCCCTTCTGGCCTGTAAGGTTTCTGCTGAGAAGTCTGATGATAGCCTGATGGGCTTTCCTTTGCTATGTGATCTTATTTCTCTCTCTGGCTGCTTTTAGTAGTCTGTCCTTTTCCTTGATCTTTGCCATTTTAATTATTATATGTGTTGATATTGTTTTCCTTGGGTCCCTTGTGTTGGAAGATCTGTGCAGCTTCATGACCTGAGAGACTATCTCCTTCCCCAGATTGAGGAAGTTTTCAGCAATCACCTCCTCAAAGACACTTTCTATCCCTTTTTCTCTCTCTTCTTCTTCTGGTACTCCTGTAATGTGAATGTTGTTCCATTTGGATTGGTCAAACAGTTCTCTCAATATTCTTTCATTCTTAGAGATCCTTTTTTCTCTCAGTGCCTCAGCTTCTTTGTATTCCTCTTCTCTAGTTTCTATTTCACTTATTGTCTCCTCCACCTTATCCAATCTGCTTTTAATACGGTCCATTGTGCTCTTCAATGATTGGATCTCCGACCGTAATTCATTCCTGAGTTCTTGAATATCTTTCCATACCTCCATGAGCATGTTAATGATTTTTATTTTGAACTCCCTTCAGGGAGAGTCATGAGGTCAATATCATTTAAATCTTTCTCAGGAGTTGTATTAATAATTTTACTCTGGACCAGGTTCCTTCGGCATTTTATATTTGTGTATGACACCCTCTAGTGCCCAGAAGCTCTATTCTCTGGAGCTGCTCATCCCCTGAAGCAATGTCAGGAATTGTAGGGGAGTGGTATTGGTGCCTGGGGGGAGGAAAGAGCTGTTTCCTGGTACCTGGCTGCTATGCCTGTCTGTACTGCCTGAATCCATGGGCCGAGCACACAGGTATAAGCCTCTGTGCTTTGGGTTTTTAGTTGCTGTACACAGATCTTCCCTATAGCTGGCCTAACACCTGGGTATGGTTTCCCAGTTTTCAAGCCTGGTTGGGCTGGCCATGCAAAAGACCCCATAATCTGCCTGTTACAAAATGGGTTCTTGGAGCTGTGTAGGCAGCCAGGGACCTGGAGCACCTGAGGATTGTGAAAGCTCCCAACGTGCTCAGCAGAGTGCACCCGGACAATTTTGCCCACCTGTCCTTTCTCCTGGGCAGTAAGCTCTGTGCAGTCCTTGCCCCTTTCGCATTCCTCTTGCTAAGTGCTTCTTTGTTAGGAAATCTGTCAGACTTCCCACCTTTCTTTTGTCCTAGAGCAACTGGCTATGGATCCCTGCTTTCCAGAAGCAGCTGGAATCTTAGTCTCTCCAGGAATTCTGCCTGTCTTAGCTTTCCAAACCCTAATTACGAGAGTATTATGCAAGCACCATGAAAGGTAGGTTTGTGCTCCCAGAGCAGATCTCCAGAGTTAGGTATTCAACAGTCCCAGATCTCTACTCCCTCCCTGCTCTGTTCCTCTTCCTCCTGCTGGTGAGCTAATGTGGGGAAAGGGCTTTGTTCCTGCAGGACCACAGCTTTAGTACGTACCCTTTTCTGTGGAGTCTGCTCTTGTTTCCAGGTGTATGCAGTTTGTTGCAGTCCTCTTTCCTGTTGCTCTTTCAAGAGTAGTTGTATTAGTTATATTTTCATATTATATGCAGTTTTAGGAAGAAGCCTCTATCTCACCTCTCATGCCGCCATTTTTTATCCTCTCTGATTCTATTCTTGCAGGCATATTTAGAAAAGTCTTTTCTGTTCCACAGACTTATATGTATATTGTTTCCTGGTAAGTTCTCTAACTTTAACTTTCTACATAAAAATTGCTTTAGTTATTCAAAATTCTTTGCCAATTCTTGTTTTTAGGCTTTTCTGTATACAGTTTTGAATAAAGTTTGTTGATAAAAAACTTATTGAGAATAACTCTATGGGATTTTCGTTGGGAATTTAATGAATGTGTAGATCAAGCTAAGGAGCACTGGCATCTTAAAAATGTTGAATTTTCCAATACCTCCACATGGTAAATCTCCCTAATTAATTACATTTTTATTAGTTTGCTTACATCAGTGTTTTTAGCTTTCCACATGTAAATCCTCCATTTATATTATCAGATTTATATGTATGTATTTTATATGTTTAGTACCATTTTAAGTGGTAGGTTTTTTTTTTTAATTTCAGATTAGAACTGCTGGTATATAAATATCTAATTGATTTTGGTATATTTACATTTATCATATGATCTTGATAAATTAAGTTATTAACTACAGAATATTGTTTTTAGATTCCTTCAGCGTTTTTATATAGACAGTCATGTCCCCTGCAAATATAGAAGGTTTAATTTCTTCCTTTCTAATCTTTTTGAGTTTTTACAAAAATGGATGTTAAATTTTTTCAAATGATATTTCTGCAGCTATTGAGATACTGCTTAGATTTTCTCTGTTAGTATGTTAATCTGAATTACACAGTTGACTTTTAAGTATTGAACTGGATGTGTATTTTTGGGAAGAACTCTTTTCATGGTGTGTTACCTTCTTTATATTTTACTGTATTTTATTTGCTGACCCTTTGTTAAGCATGTTGACATATGTGTTAATAAGGGATATTGTTCTATACTTTTCACTTCTTATATTTTCTAGATTTGCTAGACTATTGCTGGATCCATACAAGGAGTTGTGAAGCATTGTCACTGCTTATAAAGGTATACCTCATTTTACTGAGGTGTGCTTTATATTGTTGTTTTTACAAATTGAAGGTTGTGACAACCCTGCATCAAGCACATCTATTGGTGCCATTTTTCCAACAGAATTTGCCCACTATGAGTCTGTCACATTTAGGTAATTCTCACAATATCTCAAACTTTTTCAGTATTAGTATTATATTTTTTATGGTGATCTGTGTTCAGTGATTTGATGTCACTATTGTAATTGTTTAGGGGCACCATGAACCATGCCTATAAAGACAGTGAATTTAATTGATAAATGTTGTATGTGTTCTGACTGATCAAACAGTTGACTCTTCCCCAGTCTCTTCCCCTAGTCTCAAGTCTCCCTGTTCCCTGAGATACAATTATTAAAATTAGGCTATGTACCTCCTACGATTGTTTTGAGGGGCTCAAGTTATACAATGAATATAAGGGGCTTTATAATGACTTATAAGTGTTCAACTAAAGGGGAGAATTGTACATTTCTTACTTTAAATCAAAAGCTAGAAATGATTAACCTTAAGAAATGTCCAAAATTGAGATAGACTATAAATTAGGACTCTTATTCTGAAGTAAGCCAAGTTGTGAACACAAAGGAAAAATTCTTGAAGGAAATTATAAGTGCTACTCTAGTGACCACATGAGTGATAAGAGAACAAAACAGCCTTATTGCTAATATGGAGAAAGTTTTAGTAGTCAGGATAGATCAAACCAGCTACAATATTCCCTTAAGTCAAAGCCTAAGCCAGAGCAGGGCCCTAACTTTCTTCAAATCTGTGAAGGCTGAGAGAAGTGAGGAAGTTTCAGAAGAAAAGTTTGCAGCTAATAGAGGCTTGGCTCATGCGGTTGGAGGAGAGAAGCTGCCTCCATATCAAAGTGCAAGGTGAAGCAGCAAGTGCTGATGGAGCAGTTGCAGGAAGTTATCCAGAAAAATCTAGTTAAGACATTTAATGAAGGTGGCTACCCTATGCTACATATTTCCATTGTAGATGAAACAACCTTCTGCTGGAAGAAGAGGCCATCTAGGACTTTCATCGCTAGAGAGGAAAAGACATGCTTCAGAGCTTCAAAGGACAAGATGACTCTCTTATTAGCAGCTAATGCAACTGATGATTTTAGGTTGAAGCCATTGCTCATTGACCATCCCCCAAATCATAGGGCCCTCAAGAATTATGGTAAATCAGTCTGCCTGTGCTCTGTAAATGGAACTACAAAGCCTGGATGACAGCACATCTCTGCAACAGGGTTTACTAAATATTTCAAGCCCACTGTTGAGACCTACTACTAAGTAAAAAGATTCCTTTGAAAATTTTGTTGTTCATTGACAATTGACCCCATCACCCAGGAGCCCTGATGGAGATGTACAAGGAGATTAATGTTTTCATGCTTGCTAATGCAACATACATTCTGCAGCCCATGGATCAAGGAGTGATTTCAACTTTCAAGTTTCACTGAAGAAATACATTTTGTAAGGCTATAGCTGCCATAGAGGGTAATTCCCCTAATGGACTTTAAGAAAGCCAATTGAACAATATCTGGAAAGGATTCACCATTCTAGATGCCATTAAAACATTTATGATTGATGGAAGGGGTCAAAACAGAATATCAGCATTAACAGAAGTTTTGAAGAAGTTGATTGCAGTGCTCACTGATGACTTTGAGGGGGTCAAGTCTTCAGTAGATCAGTAGAGAAAGTAACTGTAGATGTAGAAATAGCAATAGAACTAGAATTTGAAATGGGGTGTGAAGATGTGACTGTGTGGCTCCAACCTCATGATAAAACTTAAACAGATGAGGAGTTACTTCTGTTGGGTGATTAAAGGAAGTGGTTTCTTGAGATGGAATCTACTCCTAGTGAAGATGTTGAAATGGCAACAAAGGATTTAGAATATTGGGTAAACTTATTTGATAAAACAGTGACAGATTTTTTAGAGGATTGACTCCAATTTTGAAAGAAGTTCTACTGTTGGTAAAATGCTCTCAAACAACATCATATACTACAGAGAAATTGCAGAAGGAAGAATCAATAGACATGGAAATTTCACTGTTTTAAAGAAATTGCCACAGCCAACTTTTAGCAAACACCACTTTGATCAGTAGGAAGCCATCAGTATCAAGGCAAGGCCCTATACCAGGAAAAAGATTATGACCCACCTAAAGCTCAGATGATGGTTAACATTTTTTAGCAATAAAGTGTTTTTCAATTTAAGTATGCACATTGGTTTTTTTTTAGACATAAGACTATTGCTTACTTAATAGACTACAGGGTAGGATAAACAATTTTTATAAGCAGTGTTAAATAAAAAATCCGTTTGACTTGCTTTATTGCCATATTTACTTCATTGCGGTTGTCTGGATCCGAACCCAAATAACTTAGAGGTATATGCCTGTAGTTTTTGAAAGAAATATATTGTATAGAATTGGTCCTTTTTTCTTTCTTAAATGTTTGCAAGAATTCACCAGTGAAACATTCTCAGCCTGGAGTTTCCTTTGTTGGATTGTTTTAAATCATGGATTACATTATTTTGATACATTTTGTCCTAGTAAGATTATCTATATCTTCTTTTGTTAATATTGATAGTTTAATGAAATAGTCCATTTCATTTAAATTTTTTAAATTATTAGAGTATAGTTGTTTATGTCATTCTCTTATTATCTATTTAATATTTTTGGTATGTGATGTATACTTTTTTATTATGATAGGGGTAATGTGTATCCTCCCTTTTTCTACTATTTAGTATGCCTGGATATTTATGAATTTTACTAATATTTTCCAAGAACTAGTTTTTGGTTTGTTAATATACCCTTTTGCTTTAATTGTACTGATTTCTTCTCTTTATCATTCACTTCCTTTTGCTTATTTTAAGTTTACTCATTTGGGCTTATTTTTTCAGTTTTTAAAATGGAATCCTTGATGACTGATTTGAGACTTTTCTCCTTTTCTAAGATTTCTCTCATGTCATAAATTTCCCTCTAATAATTACTTAAACTGCATAGTTCATATTTTGAAATATTGTATTTTTGTTTCATACACTTTAAATCCATGAGACTTTCTGTATTATATTAGGTTATGAGGTTTTACTTTCAATATATTTGAGATTTTCAAGGTGTCTTTCTGATATTTATACCTAGTTTTAATTCTGTAGTGGTTCAATCAAGCACATATGTTGTACGGATCCTCTCACATTTGTTAAGTTGTACTTTATGGCTCAGAATGATGCACCTTGATTGACTGTATCATTCATTTTTAGAAAAAAATATGTAATTTTTTTTCTTTTCTCTTGCAGTGTTCTATGATGTCAGTTATGTTAATAGTGTTGTTCAGATTGTCTGTATCCTTAATTATTTTCCGCCTACCTGTTTAATCCATTATTAAGAGAAGAGTGTTGAAGACTCCAATTATACATGGATATACTTATTCCTGTTTTGAGTTTTGTTAATTTTTACTTTCAGTATTTTGAAGCTTTGTTTTTAAGTACATGGACCTTTAGAATTATTATGTTTTCCTTGAGAATCAACTACTCATCATTATGTAATATCTCTATTTTATCCTGATGTCCCACTTGGGGAGGTAGAAATGAACAAGCCCCCCAATGGCCAAACGGGCTGTGAGTCCATAGTAAGTGACTGACAAGTCCAGTTTGTATACCACAGAGGCTGCTGGAGGAGAGCTTAGCTATAGAACTTGTCCTGAGTGGCTGCAGGATACTTAGGTCTTTGAACCACTTTGTGTTTAGGAGGCTAATTTATAGAGGCAAGGAGGAGTCTATGTGCAGGTGGTCATCTCTGTGTTTAGTCAAAGCTGGGGCTGATATCTTACCAATATTGTTAGTTCCAAGTGCGGTCTTCACTGTGGAATGTTCCCTGTTTGCAGTACCTAACGGATGTGGGGAAGGGGTAAGGCAAGTCAGCAGTCACGGTGAAGATTTGTCAGGGAGGCATCACTCTTGCTCACAGACCCCTGACAGTGCTCCTTGTTCTGGTCTGTTCCAGCTAATGCTGATATGACTACTCCCCGCTATTTTTTACTAGTGCTTGTGTGATATTTACATATATGCTATTATTTTACAGTTAACTTACCTATTTTTCTAAACTGCCTCAATTTCTTGATAAAAACAAATAAATAAACCATATTACTAACTTGATACGGTTTATGTGAAAGTCAAATAAGATAATCCATATAAAGTTATTAACTTGGTTCCTGGCATATAGATAGTATTTATTTAATATTGCTACTATTACCATATTAGCATCCTTCAATATTTGAAAATGTAACTCATATATCAGTTGCTGCTAATTACCTTAAAATCATTTACTCTGAAGAATCCGCGAGAGGTTTGTCCTTAAAGGCATCTCTAACTCCAGTGTCCTAAATTCTCTAGTTTTTTTCTTCTGTCTGTCTGTCCTTTATTTCTATCTATTCCAAATCTCAGACCCAGTCCCTCTTAAGTGTTGTTTAATTGCTCCTTTGTCCATGTTCTGACAAATATTTGCAAGAAACAAAAAGAAAAGGCTTACATGCAGTAAAATTTTATTAAGTTTTGAGTGCTGTGGAAGATGTTTCATATCTGTGAGGCATAGAGTGACTTCAGTTGCTCATTAATATTTACCTGGTTGTAATTTTTTCTGAACATCTATCCTTATGGATTTCTTAAAGACCAATCAACTTCAAAGTAACACACTCATCTGATAATTCATTATTTGTCTCTGCTCACCTACAGTTATCTTCCTCAATATTTTCTTTTAAGATTCCTTGTGAACTCCAAGTTCTCCATACATTTTTCAGTTAACTCTTTCATACCTACCCACAAATCAGGT
>JAVSCE010003632.1:0-106085 GCA_032199065.1 Smutsia gigantea | reverse complement strand
GTCCCTTGTGTTGGGAGATCTGTGGGCTTCGTTGGACTGCGAGACTATTTCCTTCCCCAGTGAGGGAAAGTTTTCAGCAATTATTTCTTCAAAGACACTTTCTATCCCTTTTTCTCTCTCTTCTTCCTCTGGTAATGATTTGATTTTCCTTAAAAAAAAGTCTGTGCAGTGAACGTGGGACTTAACATAAGTGTAGGAATTTAAGTTAGAATAAAGGAGTTCTGGAACAGCTCAGATGATGGAAAAGCAATTCTGGCATCTAAGAACTCATAGTGAAACAGATGTAGTAGGTGTGATATCAGTTCACAAAATAGGGTTGACAAAGATATAACTTTGTATTTTTATGTAATGACCAGTCTTTAATCTCTACATCCAATGCTATGAAGGTGGTGTAACTTGATCCCTGTCTATTCAGAATTTTCAGTGTCTTGTGGTCACTCGAGGTCATCTTTATAGTTCACTCAATTAGGAAGTTTTGAGGTTTCTATTATGCTGTTGGGACTTGGTCATTTGCTATACGATTTGCCGTCCGACGCCCTGTGTTCCTACACCTAACCAATGGCTCCAGCAGCTCTCTACTACTTCCGTGTAGAGTCTGGAGCACAGAAATCAATAGGCCACGTGAAACACGCATACGAGACTCACTATAGGTGTGGTCCAGACACGCAGCTAGTACCTCCCCAGGGTCTTTTGACTTCCTTGAAGGTCTACAAGAACGCTGGTTCTTCTGCTTTCAGAGCTTTCATGCCTCTCTGGGGTTTGGTCACATTTCAGGGAGAGAGCAAGTGCCCTCTCTAGACTCACTAGTGTTTATGCCATTGTCATTTTGTCACCAACTCTCTTTCTCTGCCCCCAGCCAGGGGGATATTTTCTATGTTTGAGGTAGAAGTGAGGGCGTTGTGGGGAACTCTACCTCCCTCAGTGTCCTGGGAGAGAGCCATAAACATTCCTCAAATCTTGCTCTCAAACATTGGTCTGTGTGACCAGTGGAACAGAATAGAAAATCCAAACATTAACCCAAACATATACAGTCAATTAATATTTGATAAAAGTGCCTTGGATATACAATGGGGAGATGACAGCCTGTTCAGCAGCTGGTGCTGGAAAAACTGGACAGCTACATGTAGGAGAATGAAACTGGACTACTGTCTATCCCCATACACAAAGGTAAACTCAAGGTGGATCAAAGACTTGAATGTAAGTCATGAAACCATAAAACTCTTAGAAAAAAACATAGGCAAAAATCTCTTGGACATAAACATGAGCAACTTCTTCATGAACATATCTCCCTGGGCAAGGGAAACAAAGCAAAAATGAACAAGTGGGACTATATCAAGCTGAAAAGCTTCTGTACAACAAAGGACACCATCAGTAGAACAAAAAGACATCCTACAGTATGGGAGAATATATTCATAAAAAACGTATCTGATAAAGGGTTGACATCCAAAATATATAAAGAACTCATGCACCTTAACAAGCAGAAAGCAAATAATCCAATTAAGAAATGGGCAGAGGGCATGAATAGACACTTCTCTAAAGAAGAAATTCAGATGGCCAACAGGCACATGAAAAGATGCTCCACATCGCTAATCATCAGAGAAATGCAGATTAAAACCACAATGAGATATCACCTCACACCCGTGAGGATGGCCAACATCCAAAACACAAACAACAGCAAATGTTGGCGTGGTTGTAGAGAAAAGGGAACCCTCCTACACTGCTGGTGGGACTGCAGATTAGTTCAACCATTGTGGAAAGCAGTATGGAGGTTCCTTAAAAACTCAAAATAGAAATGCCATTTGACCCAGGAATTCCACTCCTAGGAATTTACCCTAAGAATGCAGCAGCCCAATTTGAAAAGGACAGATGCACCCCTATGTTTATTGCAGCCCTATTTACAATAGCCAAGAAATGGAAGCAACCTAAGTGTCCATCAGTAGATGAATGGATAAAGAAGATGTGGTACATATACACAATGGAATATTATGCAGCCATAAGAAGAAAACAAATCCTACCATTTGCAACAACATGGATGGGCTAGAGGGTATTATGCTCAGTGAAATAAGCCAAGCCGAAAAAGACAAGTATCAAATGATTTCACTCATATGTGGAGTATAAGAACAAAGAAAAAATACTGAAGGAACAAAACAGCAGCAGACTCACAGAACCCAAGAGCGGACTAATAGTTACCAAAGGGAAAGGGACTGGGGAAAATGGGCGGAAAGGGAGGGATAAGAGGGAAAAAGGGGCATTACGATTAGCAAATGTAATGTTGGGGGGCATGGGAGGGCAGTACAGCTCAGAGAAGACAAGTAGTGATTCTATAGCATCTCACTACGCTGATGGACAGTGACTGTAATGGGGTTGGTGGGGGACCTGATGAAGGGGGTAGTTTAATGTCGTAATATTGCACATGTAATTGTAAATTAATGATAATAAAATAAATTATATTTAAAAAAAAAAAAAAAAAAACATTGGTCTGTGTCAAGAGTCCTTTCTGCACCTAAAGACCTTGCCTTTGGAAACAATATCTAGGAAGCAATTCTTTGTTCTTTGCTTATTTTGTTATGGTATATTCTTCCTCTAAGGCAAGGAATACAGGTTTGGTGAGAATTGGAGTGAAGGTGAGGGAGGTGAGGAGCAGAGGAGGGACAATGGGAAAATTTTTAGGGAGAAGTATTGATTAAGATTTCAAAAATATGATTGTACTTACTAGCTTCCTGTTGTAATCTCAGGGCTCATAGGATAGCACCCTGGGATAATGCCTGGAAATCATATCTCATTTCCACTTGTAATTTAGAGGCTTTTCTTATCTGTTTTCATTGCCTTGCATCTGATCATATTTGCCCCATCTTAACACTATTAATCTTGAGCAATTATTTGGCTATATAACCATTATCCCCAAATCCTCATGCTCTAAAATTTGCTCTTCTCACATGCATGCATTCCCATTCCTGAAGTCCTTCCTAACCAAACCCCCAAATCCTAGAGCAGGCACTTCCTGTTATTCATTTTTTCTGAGCCTATGGTTCTTTCACAGTACATGTCCCAATAGCAATTGTCGTATTGTGCTATTATTTGCTAAATATTCATCTTGCTCACTATGAAGGTAGGAGCCATTCTTTCTTGTTCATCACTGTGCCTATAACACTTGGCATATGGAAAGTATGTAATAAATACTTATTAGATAATTAACTGATGAAGGGTAGACCAGATAGATGTTGAGGGGAGAGGAATAGAGGCCCAAATTTGAGTTCCTATTACTCATGGAACCTCCACATAACTTTGCTTTCACATAAACTGTATCTGTATCCTCACATAAGTCCTCTGAAATATAGCTTTATTATCCCTGTTTTGTAGTAAGAATTCTGAAGGTCCAAGAGGAGAGGGAGATTATTTCCAAGTTTATTCAATTAATAAAGGGCAAAGGTTGCACTGATTCCCTACTTAACATATGTTCTCTCTAGCATCCAGCTTGTCTTTGAAAAAAACTTCATAACTTCTGTGAATAATAACTGGTATCTTACCAAATAATGTTCGCTGTTTTGAGTAGAATGAGTCTCTAGTCAGGTGAGTACTTAGTAGAAAAATTTCAGGCAAATTTCGGTGTCAGAGCTGATTGAAAGTCTTTCTTTGGGTTATTGAATCATGCTATAGAGATGTACCTGTGTTCTGCCCACTTTCTCCCTTTCTCCTTAATACTAGCCTGTCCCATTTAAAATACTGCATTCATTCCATTTTTAGAGACTTGTTTTCAGAATATGATTCTGGGATTGGGGATAAATTATCTACTCTATGCAAAACACTAAAAACAAACCAGTAAAACCCCTCCCCCACCACAATTGGGCATATTTCTGCTATAGTGGCGTATATTGTCAAATGTAAGAAACGTGACAACATAAATAATTAGTATGAGAAAAGTGTAATGGATTTTATTACCTAAAAAAAAAAATCCATCAGAGGCAAGGTGTGATCAGCTAAGGGAGATTAGTGGACGGGACTGGAATGATTCTTGTGGGAAGGGAAATTTGGGTCAGGCCTTGAATAAAGTATAAAATTTCTGCAGGCAGATAAGAAGGGACCGCAGGGTTAAGGGGCATTTCCAAGAAAACCTGGTGGTTTGATCCGGCTAGATTTCCAAGTTAGAGGACTTCCGAGAAGCCCTAGGGTCAGCTTACAAGTTGGAATATAACACATGGGGTTTGAGTTTCTTTGAGGTTTGAGTGTGTCAAGGCCAGCTTAGGTGTACCTCAAACAGAGCCAAACTCTAGATAGAGTTTCAGAACTCTCTTGATCTCCTGGAAGGGCTCCTGACCACAAGACCAGTCTCTGGGTCAGAGCAGATGAGATCAGGGAGCCGCCTCCCCAGTGCTTCCCACCCCATGCAGATGGAGTTAGTAATTGCCTTGGTGCCAGCAACCTCTGCAGCCCTTGCATGCTCCCCTCCTTGCAGTCATCAATCATGCTGCTCACTTTGTTTATAGTGCTGTTTTTCTTTCAGGCTCTGGACTCTTTGAGAGCAGAGATCTGTTTTATTCTGTGTTGTCCCCAGGGGTCTTCAGCATCTAATATTTTACTAGCACCTAGCCTAGGAGGGACTCAATTGAGCAGAAGTGAGGAAGCCCCACTGTGAACCCCAACTCCCTGCTAGTCTTTATGGAAGCAATTATTATTTTTTATTGAAGTATCATTGATATACAATCTGATATTTGTTTTAAATATACAACACAGTGGTTTAACGATTATCAATATTATTAAATCCTCACCTCAACTAATGCAGGATTACTATTTGTCAACATAGGAAGATGTTACGGAATCATTGACTACATTCTCCATCCTCTACTATATCCCCGGGACCAACTTATATTATGATTGAGAAATTTGTGCCCCATTATCCCCCTCACCTTCCCCACCCACCCACCCCAGTCCGTCCTCCATGGTGACCACCAGTCAATTCCCAGTGTCTATGAGTCTACTGCTCTTTTGTTCCCTCTGTTTTGCTTTGTTTTTATATTCCATAAATAAGTGAAATCATATGGTATTTGTCTTTCCTCATCTGGCTTATTCCACTGAGCATAATACCTTCTAGATCCATCCATGTTGTTGCAAATGACAGGATTTCTTTTTTAATGGCAATAATATTCCATTGTGTATGTGTACCACTTCTTTATCCATTCGTCTTTTGATGGACACTTGAGTTGCTTCCACATCTTGGCTACTGTAAATAATGTAGTGATAAATGTAGGTGTGCATGTATCTTTTTGAATCAGGGAATTTGTTTGTTTTCTTTGGGTAAATTCCTGGAAGTGGAATTACTGGGTTGAATGGTTGAATTTCTATTTTTAGTTTTTTTGAGGAGCCTCCATACTGCTTTCCACAGCAGTTGTACCAATTTACATTCCCACCAACAGTATAGGAGGGCTCTGATTTCTCCACATTCTTGCCAACGTTTGTTATTTCTTGTCTTTTGGATAGTGGCCATTCTAACTGGTATGAGGTGATATCTCGTTGTGGTTTTGATTTGCATTTCCCTGATATTTAGTGATGTGGAGCATCTTTTCATATACCTGTTGGCTATCTGTATTTTTTCTTTGGAAAAATGTCTGTTCAGGTCCTCCACACATTTTTAAATTGGGTTATTTGTTTTTTGAGTGTTTAAGCATATGAATTCTTTTTGGATGTTAATCTCTTATTGGATGAATCTTCATGAATATATTCTCTCATACTGTATGTTGCCTTTTTGTTCTCCTGATGGTGTCCTTTGTTATACAGAAGCTGTTTAATTTGATGTAGTCCCACTTGTTCATTTTTTATTTTGTTTCCCTTGCACGAGGAGATGTGTCTGGGAAAGAATTGCTCATACTTATGTCAAGATATTTTTGCCTATGCTTTCTTCTAAGAGGTCTGTGGTTTCATGTCTTACATTCAGGTCTTTGATCCATTTCAAATTTATTTTTGTGTATGGAGTTAGGCAGTAAGCCAGGTTTGTTCTCTTGCATATAGCTGTCCAGTTTTCCCAACACCAGTTATTGAAGAGGCTCTTTTCCCCAGGGTATATTCATGCCTCCTTTATCATATATTAATTGACCATATATGTGTGGGTTTATGTCCAGGCTCTCTGTTCTGTTCCATTGATCTGTTGGTATGTTCTTGTGCCTGTACCATACTGTTTTGATTACTGTAGCTTTGTAGTATAGCTTGAAGCCAGGGAGTGTGATATCCCCAGTTTTGTTCTTCTTTCTCAGGATTGCTTTGGCTATTCAGGGTCTTTTGTGGTTCCATATGAATTTTAGAACCATTTGTTCTAGTTTGTTGAAGAATGTTGTTGGTATTTTGATAGGGATTGCATTGAATCTGCAAATTTCTTTGGGCAGGATGGCCATTTTGACAATATTAATTCTTCCTATCTATGAGCATGGCATAGATTTCCACTTATTTGTGTTTTCTTTAATTTCTCTCATAACCGTCTTATAGTTTCAGAGTACAGGTCTTTCACTTCCTTGATTAGGTTTCTTCTTAAGTATTTTGTTCTTTTTGATGCAATTGTAAATGGAATTATTTTTCTGCTAATTTGTTATTCATAGATAGGAATACAATAGATTTTTATGTGTTAATTTTGTATCCTGCAACTTGGAGGCAATGTATTTTTATATAGCGTGTTATAAATCTCATCGAGTTCCATGAGTTAGATATTCTTATATTACTATTTGACAGATGAAAGAATGGTGGCTGAGAGATGAAATGACCAACATTGCATAGTTAATAGATGCATACTTATGGAACTGAATTTCATTTTCTTTTTTGCCTGCAAATATTGTGCTCTGCCTTGGAGAGTTAGTTTCAGACGTGTGCTTAGAAAAAGGGAACCTGTTCTGAAGAAATGTTTGATAGGACCCATAAAACTCCTCATTACACTCATTTCATCCAGAATTTGCCGTGAATTCAGAAGTGCTCTTCTTTAGAATTTCATTGTTAGTTAAAGCATGATCTTCAGAAGATGCCTTTTAAATTTCATGTTTCCTTATAATAATTACTTGATAATAGACCTAACCTGATATGGTGTTTTTCCAATAATAAAAAATACTTTTATAAGTGCTTTATATATTTTATTTAAATTGTGCTTGCAATAATCTAACAGGACAGATACTATTGTTGTCCTCATTTTTTAGTTGAGGTAACTGAGGCAAATGTAGATTAAATAACTTCACAAAGATGACACAGTTAGTAAGTGGCAGAGCCAGTATTACAATCCTATAATCATTCAATGTCATCAAGTATATACTAAGGGTCTGCCTTGTATCACCATGTGTTGGGAGACAGAATGATGCATGAAGATGAGTTTCAGTCTTCAAGGAGGCTTTTATTCTAGAAGTGGATGACAGGCTGTAAAAAATAAATAATAAAATCAGACAGTGATAGAATTAGAGGAGCAAATAGCTAGTGTAATGAAGTAACAGCTGACCAGGTCAAGGGAAAAATGTGGTTACTTGGATAATGTGTCAGGGAAGGAGGTGCCAGGTGAAGTGGGATTTGAAGAGTGAAAAAGCACAAGTTCTTTGGGAGGGAAACGAGGAAGACTGTAACTTGTGGCTGGAGCTTGGGGAACAGTTGAGCAAGGGAAAGAGAAAGGGCCAAGGCCACACACATTGTATGTAATGGTAAGAGTTTGAATTTACAGGCATACCTTGGAGATATTGTGAGTTCGGTCACAGACCACTGCAATAAAGCAAGTATTGCCAAAGGGAGTCAAATGAATTTTTTACTTTTCCAGTGCATATAAAGGTTATGTTTATACTGTATAGTAGTAGTCTTCTAAGTATATAACATCATTATATCTAGAATACAACGTACATATTTTAATTAAAAAATGCTTTATTGCTAAAAAATATGCTAAGCATCATCTGAGCTTTTAGCAAGTTGTAATCTTTTCATTTGTGGAGGGTCTTGCTTCCATGTTGATGGCGGCTGACTGACCAGGGTGGTGGGTGCTGAAGGTTGGGGTGCCTGTGGCGATTTCTTAAAATAAGGCAACAGTGAAGTTTGCCACATCAGTGGACTGTTCCTTTCATTAACCATTTCTCTGCGGCAGGTGATACTAATTTGATAACATTTTACCCACAGCAGAGCTTCTTTCAAAATTGGAATTAATCCTCTCAAACCCTGCCACTGCTTTATCAACTAAGTTTATGTCATATTCTAAATCCTTTGTTATCATATCAACAATCTCCACAGCATCTTCACCAGCAGTAGATTCTGTCTCAAGCAACCAATTTCTTTGCTCATCCATAAGAAGCAACTCCTCATTCATTCAAGTTTTATTGTGAGATTACAGCATTTCGGTCATATCTTCAACTCCATTTCTAATCCTAGTTCTCTTGCTATTTCCACCACATCTGCAGCCGCTTCTTCCCCTTAAGTCTTGAAACCCTCAAAGTCATGCATGAGGGTTGGAATCAACTTCTTCCAAACCCCTGTTCATGTTAATTTTGATCTCTTCCCATGAATCACAAATATTCTTGATGGCATCTAGAGTGTCAATCCTTTCCACAATTGGCTTTGCCCATTTCTATCAGAAAAATCACTATTTATGGAAGCTGTAGCCTTAGGAAATGTACTTCTTTAATAATAATTGAAAGTCAAAGTGAGTCCTTGATCCATGGCCTGCAGAATGGATGTTGTGTTAGCAGGCATGAAAACAACATTAATCTCATTGTCCATCTCCATCAGAGCTCTTGGGTGTCCAGGTGCATTGTTAATGAGCAGCGATATTTTCAAAGAAATCTTTTTTTTCCCTGAGCATCAGGTTTCAACAATGGGCTTAAAATATTCAGTAAACCGTGTTGTAAACAGATGTGCTGTCATCCGGCTTTATTGTTCTATTTGCAGAGTACAGGCAGAGTAGATTTAGCATGACTCTGAAAGGCCCTAGGATTTTCAGAATGTAAATGAGCACTGGCTTCAACTTAAAGTCACCAGCTGTGTTAGTCCCTAACAAGAGTCAGCCTGTCCTTTGAAGACTTGAAGTCAGGCATTGACTTCTGCTCTCTAGCTATAAATATCCTAGATGGCGTCTTCTTCCCATTGAAGGCAGTTGACTCTACACTGAAAATCTGCTTTTCAGTGTAGTCATATTCATTGATTATCTTAGCTAGATATTCTGGACAACGTGCTATAGCTTCTACATTAGTACTTACTGCTTCACCTTGCACTCTTATGTTACGGGGATGGCTTCTTTCCTTAAGCCTCATGAACCAACCTCTGCTCTCTTCAAACATTCCTTCTGAAACTTCATCACCTCTCTCAGCCTTCACGGAACTGAAGAAAATTAGGGGCTTGCTCCAGATTAGGCTTTGGCTTAAGGGAATGTTGCACTTTCTTGTCCTTTCTGTGTTCCCTGCAGTATTATTTTTAATTTCCTTCCAGAACTTTTTCTTTGCTTTTACAACTTGGCTAACTGTTTGGTGCAAGGGGCCTAGCCTTGAGTCTGTCTCCTCTTTCGACATCCATTCCTCAGTAACCTTAATCATTTCTAGCTTTTGATTTAAAGTGAGAGATGTGCAGCTCTTCATGTGAATGCTTAAGAGGCCATTGTAAGGTTATTAATTGGCCTAATTTTAATATTGCTGTGTCTTGGGGAATAGGGAGGCCCGAGGAGAGGGAGAGAGACAGGAGAGGGGTTGGTCAGTGCAGTCAGAACACACATTTATTGATTAAGTTTGCTGTCTTATGTGGGCATAGTTCATGGCACCCCAAAACAATTACAACAGTAACATCAAAGACCACTGATCACAGATCACCATAACAAATACAATAACAATAATGAAAAAGCTTAAAATATTGTGAGAGTTCCCAAAATATGACAGAGAGGTATAAAGTGAGCAAATGCTGTTGGAAAAATGGTGCCAACAGACTTGCTCAAACAAGGTTGCCACAAATGTTCAATCTGTGAAAAGAAAAATACTTGCAAAGTGCAGTAAAGTGCAAGGAAATGAGGTATGCCTATACTCTAAACGCAATGGGAAGGGTTTTATGCACAGGGAGTCAAGTGACCTGATTTATAAGCGTCACTCTACTTTGATAAGCATGATCTGTAGCTGAGTAGCTGTGGGAGTGGGAAGTGGTTGGGAGGCCAGAAGCTCTGGTCACTGGAACTAAGATGATGGCTACGCACACGGAGAGAAGGGAATATGTGGGGCTGCCCTGGAGTTTGAGCCTTCAGTTTTTACTGATGGATTGGATGTGGAAAATGAAAAACACAAAGGGAACTAGCATGACCTGACTTTTTTTTTACTCTAGTCACTGTTTGAATGTTTGTGTCATTTTACTGAGATAGGGAAGGACTGAGAGGAACCAGTCTTGATAAATGAGATGTAATTCAAGAATTTTTGTTTGAAATGTGACTTTGAGGTCCTTTTGAATATCCATCTGGAGTATTAAGGAGGTAATTGTGTTTGGAGTCAGGAGCTCAGGGATCATGCGTGTTAAACAGAAGCTTCTAGACAGTGAGATTTGATAACATCACAATAGGATTTTGGTGGTTTCAACATTTCTGCTCCAGTGTAAAATCCACTTTTCCAAAATTTATGTCTTGACCTTGAATGTTTCTATTCTTACCAAAACAAGTAGACTATGAATCCTACTGCCACCTCAGGGTAGTATAATTTAATCCAGAGGGACATATAGGAAGCAAGCTGTGCATAGTTTGGAGATAAACCCTGCAGATATGTGTATGTGTACCATAAAGACAATCACACCATTTCTGGGAAAAGTACATAATAGTAAGGATTGTATATTGGAAGTCAACAAAGCCTCTTAAAAATGAGACTGCTTAAGATTTTGCTATTAAAATCTGAACTTTGAGCAAATACAGAGACTATGCCTAGTGATACGAATATAAGAATGCACCCCATTCCATAGCAGAGTGGTGCAGACCAGGAACAGATGATGTTTCACACAAGATTCACAGTATGTGACAATACAGGGTGAACACAAAGTCAGACCAAATTAGAACAGAAATCATTCTCTCAGCCTTATCTAACAAAGGATTTTTTTCCAACTTGTGGTGATGAGGAACTAGAAATTTATATCAGAATCCCTTGTGGTACATCGTTTATAGTTTTTCGAATACATTTATGCTTGTTAACTTTACAGTAAAATGAATATATACCTAATTCTAGTTTCAGTTCAATGTGTTTAGACTAACCCATTTTGATTTACTTACTTAGTCCAAGATACAGAGAACCACCAGGGTTTACTAGCACTTTGCTGGCTGGTACAGTTACAATTCTGGTGTCTTCAGTGTAGGCAGAACCAAGTGGCGGAACTCACTTGATGCTGTCTTAGCAAGGTTAAGGCTTTCCCTGATATGCTACAAGTTTCAGTTATCAACTTAAAACATGAACACAGATAAGCTTGTCATTATTTCCTGTCTGAAAGTCTGCAGAGAACAGTCCTAAAAAAGTGGGACCTAGCTTAAGTGGATTTTGAACTGGGAAGTGGAGATGTGCAAAAGTGTGGAGCAATGAGCCCTTGTAAAGAGAACTAAGCCCTGGTGGGCTGTCTTAGCTACTGGGAGAGGAGATAGATCTCTACCTCTACTACTCAACTTGAATCAACCTATCCTCCATAATTGGAATAACCAACCATTCCCTTTTTAGACCTTGCCCAAGTCACTAAAACACTCAGGAAGTCAAGCAGAATTATTCATCCTTGTCAGTTAATGTTTACAGTTCACACACTGTATGCTGGCCATTTTACTGACTAGGCAACTTGCTATGAGCCATGCTCCCTGAGATGCTGAGAATTAATGGAGCAAGACAGAGGATTTGGCAAATTTGGTGCCCAGTGGCCTGGATGTTATACTGTGTTTTTAGGGTATTGAGAATTGCTGGGGCCAATGACTAAACCAGGAGCTCATCTGTTCTACTCAGAGAGCCCCACTTTGTTTCTGTTATTTTAAATCACTAATCACGTTCTGCATTTAGAGAGTGTTTACTTGCCTACCATATGCCCGTAAACAAATACAGGAAAATATATCAGAAGGCTTGTTTGACAAAGAAACAAAACTGGAACCCATTTCAGGCTTTATCAAATGCCCTCACAAAAGCATGTGGGCATATATATGGGGTACATTTGGATATTAATGAGAAATGCACCCTTCAATTATTCAAAGAAATACCATGGACTGATAGCATGTAAAATTGAAGGAACCTTAGAGATCATTCAGTCAGGTGTTTTGCAAATGGTCTTTAAACCTTACAACATTTTCTTCAACTGAAAGTTTATTCAGAAGCCCAGTATGTAGAGTAAAGCTTTCCTGTATTGGAGGGTGAGGTGAGGGCTCTGCCCTTCCCTTCCTAATCTCTCCCTCCATAGAACTGAAGAGACTGAGGAGGATCTTTCTGCAAATCTAGCTGCCTAGCTTATTGCTAAAGGAAACTCTGGCCTAGAGGAGACCGGAGTGATTGACTCAGTGGTCATGTTGTAAATAATTTAAGTAATTACAACTAGACCTTGGTTCTGCTGAGTCCAGCTCCATTGCATCACACACTAGGGACCAGTTTTTCCCAGTCAAAAAGTATGTGGAATCAGTGAAGAGAAGACTGTATGGTTATTGTTACTGAATTGATTTAGATCTTCTTCACTTTCAAAAAGGAGTTAGAAGGTCAGAAGGAACCACAGGTTTTATAACTTGGCCTTTTCTATCTGGTCTTTGAGAAAAGCCCAGGTTCCTTAGCTAAGCACATGAGTTCTTCCAGTCTGTTCCTCAGCTGTCTCTTCAGAGCTATTGACAACTCCATGATCCACCCGTATACCAGCTTCTCAGGGTCCCGTGCTGACCTCTTCCCACCCTGAACCCTATGCATCTGGCTGGTATAGACTTGTGCAGTCCAGATGCCCCCTTCCTGGGTCTCTTGCCACCGATATCCTCACAAGTCGCTTCTCAGCTCCACCCCAGGGTATTTCAGATGCCCTTCTCAGCTCTCATCTTTCTCCTGCTACTTCTCCAGTCTAGCTCTTATCCGAGAATGCCTGTTATTCATGTTGTCTAGTGTGTGCCTATCTCCTTTCTCAGTTGTGAATTGCTGGGAGAGGGCTGGTCACATGTCAAATCCATAGCATCAGGCAAAATGACCACCCACACCTGAGGCCCTGGAACTGTTAGTCCAATGGAATTACACAAAATATATCTAAATAGTCTTATTTCTAAGTTTGATTACATGTGACAGTGGAGGTACAAGGTGGATATTAGTGGAGATAGCCCCAATTATGGGAGTGTTATTAAAAATGAGGCTTTGGAATTATATATTTATAGGTTATAGAGGGATATTCAATATTTAAGGAATTAGATGCTATAAAAATACGTTACCAGAAGTTTTGAGTATGCAGGACTCGAGTTATTTAGCCTGTTCTGCAGTTCTCCATTAAATTCTTCCCAGTGTTTTATTCTTTTTGGAGTATTGCATCTCAGTGGATATATAATTTAAAGATTAGAAAAAAGTCTTTTTTATTAAAAATTTTTCTCAAATGTGCTATTATTCTTAGTTTTCCTAGGAATTATGAACATATTGACAGTTCAGTTTATTTTATGTATACAAATGTATACATTATATATGCTCTATCTATCTACCTACTTAGCTACCTACCCATCTATCATCTATGTATCTTAACCTATCTATCATTATAAGATAGTCACAGGTTTAGAAATCTTGCCATTTGGTTCCTATTTTATTACAGATTTTAGTAGAAAGATAGCCATCCATGTTGTTGGGTCTTCTGAAATAATCTTTCAAAACATTTTTATTTGTAACAAGAGGCTACATGACATAAATAACAGCATGAACTCTCAAGTTAAGCTACCTCTGTTTGATTCACAGTTTTACTACTTCTCAATTATGTGAACAAGTCATTTTAACTTTCTATTTCCTTGACTGTAAAATGTGGATAATGAAATACCTACTAGGGAGTGGTGTAAAGATTAAATGAAGTAACATTTAAAGTGCTTAAAACAATGCCTGGCACTAGATCTAAGTACGAGGTGTTGCATAAGCAGTCGTTATCCTAGAATCCTTTTCTTTCCTCCTCCTGTTTCCTCTTCCCACATGCTCTTAGGTACCTTCTGGAGCATTAGTTATATGGCTGAGAAGAGTGTGAGTAAATGCAGGCATATACACCTCTGAGAACACTGCATATACACTTCTGTAGGGTAGATGTTAATGCCAATGAGGAAGTTCTTGTATCAAGGGTATTATAAAAAAGTTAATGGCCCTGCTCATAACTGCGAGTAGACTATCTGGAGTGATTAGACATGCAGTCACTGCATGAAAGACACGTTCAGGTAATATAGCGTGGGCCTTAACATAGACAACTTTAGTGTGTTATTAAAGGATGAGCAGAATTGCCTATCTTTAAAAAGCCATTCTAGATGAAGGGGTTTGCTGATGTTAAAGAAGTGCAAATATGTACAATTAACAGGTAAACCATGGGAAATGTGTTTGCTGACTCAGTCCCGTATTAAGTTTGTCTGACCGATATTATTTACAGGTCTTTGGGAAACAAGGCTCCTGCATGCACTGAGATGGTGTTAATGATCCTACTGCTGGCCATTAGTCTTCTTAATAAGACTAACCTTCCTGGCATTTTTCCTGAGTTTTGAAACTCTGCAAGTTTTTTTCCTTATCCTCCACATCTCTAAAGCATCTGTGTTTAGTAGAGGAAGGTTCCAAATTGTGCTCATGGTGCTTGACTGGATGCTTGATTTTCCACTTTGAGTTTTAAATAAATTTGCAGATTTAGGTATCTGCTGAGTTGAAGCAGCTCTATGCCCTCCTGAGTGGATTACCTACCACCTCCTTCAGTCAAATCATTCAGCACCCAGTTTCCAGTTATGTTCTCCATGCTTATTCAAAGATGCAAATCGCAAGCTGTATGTTTACCTTTATTTTTAATATTATTATATACAGAAACAAATTTATGGATCTTTCACTCATAGGAACTGTAGAAGGCAAGAAAAATGTAAGAGAAAATGGGATTTCTATATTTAATTTTTTTTTTTAGCCATAAAAGTCATGGCATGACTAAGGAGCCTGGCAAGTAGTTGTACGGAAAAGCATAGGCTAATGCCAAACACTTAAATAAAAACCAAAGACCTCACATAAATATTCAGACGTCCTGTCTACATAGTATCAGATATCCACATGCATGAAAATATCTGGATAATGGACTGAGTTTTCTACATATTTTTTTGATGTTTGATGTCATTTAGAGCTAGATCTGACTCTACACGATTAAATTCACTCTTGAAGGTCTGTAGAGCTGTCACCTGAGTGTGTGACTGTGACCCAAGAAGATACTGGAGGGTTAGAGGCTGACTTGACAGCATTATACACTAGGTGCTATCTACTTTTCTACTTATCTTCATGATGCCACCTTGAAGAATGGATCTTAGTGATATATTAAGGTAATTCACCTCCAAAGATAAACAATTGCTCCCAGACAATAATTTGATAAAAATGGCTGTGGAAATATATAAAAGCACCTGGGGAAATTTGGTTTTGTTTCCAGAAGAAATCAAGGAAAACTTTTTGTTGTGTTACATAGAATTACTATTAAGTGAATGTTTCTTAACCAAACTTAGCCTTAGTTCCTACTTGAGTAATGTGGGCATAACTATGCTAATTTTGGAGTTTTTATGAGGTTAAATAAGAAAATATTTGTTAAAATGCCTACTCCAGGATCTGACACATTCGTGTTCAGCAAGTGAGAGCTGTAAGAGGGTATCAAATACTCAGCTTTACTGACAAAGCTTTGGGAGAGTGTAATATAACTGTACAATCATACAATAGCTGAGGGATGAGTGTTACTTTTCGCTCCTATTACTACTGAGTAAAGTAAGTTTTATTTTGAATAACTGGAACTTGAGGATGCTCCATTGTGCACAGTCTTCAGTTGAGAATGCTTGACTAAAGGGCTCTCTCCTTGAGGGAGCTCAAGTTAATAGCTGATAGCCCTTCTCGTAGTCTCTGCTGCCCAAAGGAATTTCTGTCTCTGCTCCTAAAACAGGTAAGACAGAGATGCAATGTTTTATCCAGTTGGGAAGTGGTTATCGAAGGTAACGCTTACTGCTACGTGATTTGATGTTCAACTGGCCAACGACTTTGAGGAATTTAAATTTCTAAATAATTTCCACCTTTTAGATTTTTTAATATTTAAATTAATTATTGGGGGAGTAAATCCACATATAGATGGATTACCTGTGCCTGTATAAACTCAGGAAAATGTACGACTATGTTTCAGGGACTCAATGTTGAGAATATTGATGGCTGTATTGCTGGGAAACACACATGGATGAAATGTGTTAAGATGGTTAGAACTGTGGACTTCTGAACACTGACCCTGAGAAACCCATGATGAGTGTTAACACTTGGATTCTGAGTTCTCTTTCCTGTTAGTAGAGGGTATTAAAGAAAACCTGCTGTCACTCTGGAGACACTCTCATCACTCCTTCTTGAAGCACAGAAGAATGGGGTCTTAGCTAGGATTTGTGCTCAGGACAGAAATTACACCAGTGATTTTAACAGAGATGATTTAATGTGAAGAATTGTTAATTTGGCATTAACGAACTGAAAATGCCGAAAGTGAACATTAGTGCATTCCAGAGGTAGTCCTTGTAGATGGGGGCTGGCTTCACGTGTGTGACCCCTGCATTCACACAGGGTCTCACGTTTAGAAGGGTCCCATGCTTGGCTTAACACTCTGCTGTCATCATACTGAAATTCTTAGTAATTTTTAAATAAGGGGTCCACATTTTCATAACTTCACTGGCAAATTATGTAGTTGGACCCACCTGGAGGAAGCACCTACCACGTTTAGGTGTCAGGGAACAAAGGGAAGAGGTTGAGGTTATTAAACAGGAGATCTTGGAGAAGGGGCCTCTGAGGTGTGGGTGCCACATGGTGCGGGTGTCTCTGAGCTCAGAGAAGGGACTCTCTGAAGCTGGAACATAGACCTCTGAGAATGGGTGCTGGTGGGCTGGTGCTGGAGTCTTGGAAAGTGCATGACAAGAGGTTCTAGAATCTTGGAGGTGGGACCATGAGGCTGGTTCTGTTGAGTGTTAGAACTTCAGACATCTGCTACTGGAAGGGATTGCCATTGCTGGGCTGGAGAGTTGTTGCTCAGGGATGCTAATAAAGCCAAAGTCCAAGAGGACCAGGAAACAAAAGAGATCCAAGGAGCAGACAAGAAGGAGCTAATCCCTCCTCTCTCTTTCAGCCTTCCCGTCTTCCCCTCCTCCCTACTGACAGAGTTTAACTAGTACCTAGCTGGCAGAGCACCACTGCAGACTGTGGAGTCCTAGCCTCAGCGTCACAAAAAAAGAACAGAAAGATGTGTGTGTGTGAAGGGAGAATTTAGTAACATTCACGAGCAGGAAGAGACTAGGAAAGATGTACAAAATGTCTCAAGTGTCTGTCCTCCCAGCTGCATTTTCAGTTACCCTTCCAGATAAAGCCTCTGACGGTCAAATGAACCTTCAGAAGACAAACTATTTGATCTTAGACCTTGCAATATTTGTAGCTCCACTGTGCCCCAAGAACTTTATGATAAATTATATGATACATAATTCTGATTCTGACAGGTGAAATATTCAGATGCATAAGTGTTAGAAAAGGTGAGGCATTATTTCACTGTGCAGAATATTGCCTTTCTCTCTGAGTGCTTCCTGGAAGGAAACATTTTAAGTAAACATAAGACTTTAGACTTCTCTTGTCTTTTCTCAAGTTTAGAGTTGTGCTTGTGCGAGTGCTTGGGTTGATAGCATGAAGTTTATATCTAGTAGAATAAACTTTTTGTTGTTGTTATTTTCATTTTGTTCAGTTAAATTAAGGATTATTAATTCTTTTTAAGTGAAATCTTTTGCATTTAAGGACTCAAAGCTTCTACAGAGAAGGCCACCCTCCAGACAAATGGACGTTTTTCTATCTCGCTCTACCTCACTGGGCTATTGTAGGGCTCCTGCCTTGCTCCGGCAGCCACAGATGTAGCAATGAGTTCAGCTATATAGGTTTGGCGAGTTAAAGAAAATTAGGTTCTGTGCTAGTACTTTATAAATGTGGCATCCTCACCACACATTCCTTCTCCTACACTTTTTTTTTAACCAGTCCTTTGATGAAGATTATCAGTTTTTCGGATATATGTATGTGTTAAAGGGAAAGGGTTTTGTTGGCATGATGATGTTGAGAAACTGACTCTATGAATTTAAACTTAGGTCCACTTTCATAAGGGTAATCGCCCCACCTCTTGGGCTGCTTTCCCAACACCTTTAAAAACCATGGTCGCGAAAAGGTCACAGGTATGGAGACTGTGTGGTTGAGACAGCAAAAGCCTGTCACAGAATTATTTTGTTAGGGTTGTTTGCAGATGAAAAACAAGTGTAGTAATAGTTCATGTGCTTCTCATCCATCGTCCACCGTGATCTTCCTCCAAGAGGAGCGTAAGGCACCTTACAATAAAATGTCAAACCTCTGCCTTGAGCAATTCCGCCAGGCCCAGCTGACATGCTCAGCTTAGAGCTGTCAATAGGGGGACATACAGGCAGGCTGACAGGTTAACTTGATACACTTGATTTCAACATCACTGTTGGATCAAGGACAGACACAGCAAGGGTGTGGAATTCTGAGAAGTTACTGTTTTCAAAATGCCAAAGGTGGGTTCTGACAAAAATATCTAAGAGAATTCCATCCGTTGAGTGCATTTTCTCCATAAAGTGCACAATTTACCACAGAGCACCCAAGAATAAAGCTACCCTTCCTGCTGCTTCACTTGTCTCTCTTTTTCATTTACCAGCAAGGACCCCCAAATTGTATAAACATGTAGAGGCTTTACTGCACTTCTGGAGAAGGGAGGAAAGGACCCAGCTGAATCAGCTTCCTAAACTACTGCGTTATATTACTCTGATGGTTTTAATTAGAGAAAAAATAACTGCATTGAGACCATCTGCATATTCATAATGTAGAACATATGGCTGGGTTTCAGGATTTTGAAAAAGAAAATACACTAATAACCATGCTTCTTTCCATTCATTTCTCAAATTCCAGGTTATTTCTTTGAAAATAATATATTTGAAAAATCTGTTTACTCTTTTACATGAGCCAAATGTTCTCATTTCTTTAGGCTTGGTGTTTTGTATCTGCTACTATTGCACATTTCAGCAACAAATGCTAACACAGAATATGGTTGTTTATGACTGAGAATGCCCCATAAGAGAGTTCATAACATTTGGTAGATGTGTATTTACATCAACACACTGTCTTTTGGTAAGCATAAGTTACTGGAATTATATTAAAGGGAAAGTCTTGTTGGGACTTCCTGAGAGTATGTTAAGGAATGAAACCAAGATGTATGTGTAGTGTGTGTACACATGGACATATGTGTGTCTGGGCCCATGAAGGTGTGTATATTTTCAGATAGGACATAAAAGTATGCATCTAATTTTGACCAACTGAAGTAATCAGCAATTGTGAAACTAAGGATTAAATATAAAGTATTTCAAACTTATTATTATTATGGTATGATAAATAAGATGAATCGATTTTTGAATTTTACACTCTTAATGGAGGAAAAAGCAATCTTTAGTTATAGGAGAATAAAATAGAAAACAAATAGAACTTTTTGTTGTTGTTCTGGCTTGTGGGTAGTCACTGGATCAATAAATCCAATTCCCTATGTAAGGTAACAAACAAGAAAACAACCAGAGCTAGAATTGGCAGAGCTACCTTAATAACAAAAAAGGAAAAGGTATAAACAGGGGGAAAAAGATTAGGAAAGAAATGAAATTTTGCTCCTCTGAGACCAAGCTACCATGTTCATAGCGCAAAGGTGAAAGGAAACAAGAAGAACAAAAGTTAAAGGGCAGGAAGGTGTATGTTGTTGAACAGGTTGTTGAGAATTGAAGGAAATGCACCTGCTCCCCAGGAGACTGTCCCTGGAGCACTCGTGTCCTGTGGGCATGGTGGGTTTCACCTAATCTTGGTGCTCGGAGGCACTTGAAGGCTCAAAGATACAATGTGGTTTTTTTGTTTCCACACTCTTTCAGAATTTAGCAAAGGGTCTTAGGCACTTAGATGAAACACTTTATAACTTGTTGCTCCGTTTGCAGATAAAAATGGATATTTGGAGTATTATTTATTAAAAAGAAAATACTTTAGGACAGTGATTGTCACTAAAGTAAACAATGTGCTTATATAAAAATCATGCCAGAGTCCCTGTTTTGTGAAAGGAAACAATCTGACACTTCCATTTATTTAGGGAGGGCATTGGAGATTTCCAGTATTTCACAAAATCTACTGTGATAGCTGTCAGATTGGGAATGAGCTTGCTTTTATGGACATACTAAGTGACTCCTTTTGTAAGGAATTGACTTATCTGAATTAGTTTTGTCTTTTTTTCCCCTTCCAGTTAGAATATCACACCCGTGATTTCAACAATATCGTGTTTTGAAATTGATGGTATTAATTCAGTTCAATTGCCATAGCTCTTCAAATAGTAGAAAGGATGTCTGTTATGTTTAATCTATTTTCTAATACTAGTGATTATGATACAAAGCTAATGATTAGGTGCATTTAGTTTTGAAATTTGCTTCATGCTCACTGTCCTTATATCTACCTAAAAAGATTCTTTACTGTGAATATCAAGCTTTTTCACAATGGATTCAGCCTGATGTTTCTTGTGCATATGCTTATCTTGGATAAAAGCAGTGTGATGTAAGTATTCTTTAAGCTCTGGGTCACATATTATTTTATTTATCCCACTCATAATGTTTTCCTCTATGAGTTTTATAGTATTTGGAACTCAGTTATAGTTGATAAAATTGTCCCCATTCTTTTTCAAGGAACAAAGCATACTTAGATTTTGCAATGCCGTGTCTTAGGAAAATATGGACAATTTGACCAATGTTAATCTCGCTCTCTCTCCTTTAAAAATTTGCTTTGGTTTTATGCCAATCCAGAAGTGGCCATGAAAGAACAGAATAAGGAAATAAAAATATATTGGAAAAAGAATTCACTGAATTTATTCCCTTTGCATCTTGTGTGTGCGTGTGTGTGTGGATGTGTCTGAGTGTGTGTGTGTGTGTGTGTGTGTGTGTGTGTGTGTGTGTGTGTGTATCTTTATACTCATGAAGGAAATTATTTTGCTCAGTAACGTTAATAACTAATCTTTGTAAGTCATATTGTAGTTTACAGGAGACTTTTTCACAGATACTTTCTCATCAGGCAGCAGCCTTGAAAAGGCTAATGTTTATTCCCATGTTTAGATGTTATGATTCAGGCTCAGTGAGATTACCTCCCTCATGTTCACAAGGCAAATGGGCGGTGTTGCTGGGCCCTGAGACCCGTCCCGCTGTAGTGGCACCACACCCCTCCGTGTCCGGAATCACCCCCCAGTGGCCCAGGAAGTCCTGTGCAGGCTGTGTGGGGTCCTAGTCTGCTGCACTCACCCGCCAAGGCAGTGCTTACCTGCTTTTAATCTGACCTTCCGAGAGAACTTTCCTTTTGTCCAGCCCTCGGCTCCTCACTCTAAGGACCAGACACTTGACCTATACATTCTGAGGGTCAGAAACTTCCCATGTCTGGCAAAGAGTTTCCCCCAAGCTGCTGTAACTGAGGACCAGGAATTTGTTTCTCTCACCAAAACTGGGTCACATGACAGATAGGGGGAGAGTGTGTGGAACTAGTTTAGAATGGCAGCTGACCAAGTTCTGTTGCTGGCAACAAAAATGGAAAACGGCCTATGTTAAAGTCCAATGTGAACTTGCAAGCGATTAAAATTATAATAAAAAAGCTGCCAATGGTATTAAAAAAAAACCTTAAAAATTTTAAGGAACATAGTTTAGAACATATTGGTTTACTTGGTGACCTCTTGGCTTTATCTCTGTGTCCGGTCTTTGCAGGAAACACAGCAAAGGGAAGGACTATGAAGCAGAAACCTCAGCTCTGTACTTTCTTGACTCTTGGAGCCTCACATCCCCAAGAGTAATGTCAGAGTGGTTTTTAATTTTTTTCTTTAACATTGCTTGGCAGAGCTGTGGAAGTGTCTTATTTCTTCACCCCTTCCTGGCCATGTCTATTGACAGAACTCGCTTCTGCTGGCCCTGCAGAGCTGCCAAGGCAGGGAAATGTGTTATGTTGCATGGATTCATCTCTCAACTCCTCATTCATTCCTATTTTCCATGGTACTTTGATCCTTTCTCGTTTTCCACTCCAAATTGGTCCCTGTGTATCCTGTGCCAGTTGGCACACTTCTATTAAAGAAACATTTTGCTAATAATATCCTAGCTGTTCTGAATTCTCCTCCACAGTCTCTTTTGTCCCATCTGGTATAATGCTGGTTGTTCTAAATACCACTGTTGAATCTTGCTAGAACAAGCTTGACTGCTTAAGCTCTTCTTATCTATAGATTCACCAAAATTCTTTTTTCCAAAGAGCTCAGATTTTTTTCAAAAAGTTGTTTTTATTAGATAACATTTCATTTTAACAATTTGACAAAAAGAGCTCATTAAAGAATTTATAATGGTTTGCTAATATGTTAATGTCCCCTATTGTGCTTAAGCTTGTTGAAATACAGTTTCAAGTTTGATAAAGTAGATCTTAGCAAGAGATACCCTAGTGGAATGACTCAGAAGACTGTCTCACCAGCTCTGCTACACTGGATGAGTTAACTAAGCCTTTCCACGCCTCTATTCTGCATCAGAAATAAAGAGTAGAAGCTTCCCCTACCTCTGGGCATTAAATGTAACGAGTCTATGAATTTATAAAATAAAATAAAAAGGCAAACTTGGCATGTTGCCCGAGGACCCCTAGGAGTTACATTTTAGATGCTTTTGGCTGTATGTTTCTAGAAATCAGTTTCCTCATTAGTCCTCTTCCAAGTTATTTTGAAATTCTGCCTCTGGATTTTTCTGTCTCCTTCCCCTGCAGCCCAGTTAAACTTGTTTATTTCTGGAAAGCAGCAGCTTCTATATGTGCTTTGAGGTAAAGCTGCATCAGCCCCTGAGAGCACAATTTCAGTAGGGGGTTTTCAAAGAAGAGTAACTTTTGAGGCTGCGAGCTCCTGTTCTTTGTTTCCTTTCTTAGACTACTGAACAGTTGTCAGATGTAAATGTGATTCCTGTGCTTTGTTTGAATTGGGTGACTTGGTTTACATGAATATTTTATCATTATACATTAACTTTATTTGGAACATGATTTTCTGAAGAGTTCTGTTTGAGTAAGAACATTTCTATTATGCCCTAGGCCTCATTTTTCTGTGGAAATGTGTTTTCAGTTTTATGATAGAAGACTATTGGAAAACCGGGTTAAAATGAAAGCATTTCATTTTGAAAGCAACTTTTTAATAATACTACATGTAAGGCCTTGGTAAAGTTTTTAGGCTTTTAATATTTAATAAGGTAGATTATAGATTTGAGAGAACATTATATTCCACAGAGGCAGTATACCTCTGTATTTCATAAAGGAACATGTTTAGGCCTTAAATTAGGCAGTTTTGGACTTTAATTTTATGTTGCCCCTTAGCTGAGTGACATTACGCAAGGCATTTTTGCCTCTTTGAGCCTCAGCTTTTCACCTGTAAGGGGAGGGAAACAATAATTACTCCCCAAGATTAGAGCTAAACACCATCTAGCCCACAGGAGGCACTAAGCAAGTGGCATTGGGATGATTTTCTATTAAGAGATGAGATGAAAGAGATTTCAGTTCCCTAGCCTTAGGGCATCATATTTTTTTTTCTTTTAGACTTGAAGTAAGAATTCACTAGGTAAAGTTGTGCAATTTAACTGTCACTTTAATAAATTTGTCTTTAAATGCTATCTACCAATGATTTCCTTCATCCAGGAAAACCAGCCTTTTTATCACATCCTCAGCCTTCTTAAAGATTGTCAGCAAAGCAAGTCAATGATTTATCAGATGCTTTTTCTTTAGCCAAACAATTCTTCCAGTATATAGGTGAAGTCCCCATTATATACTTTATTTCGCTTCTCTGCTGGTTTTCTGACTCAAATCAAGAACATTTCTCCCTCTCCTTCTCCCTCCCTCCCTCCTCTGTGCCTTTCTTTCTTTCTCTCAGACAACATGTATTTATTGAGGGTCGGGTACTTTGCTCTGGGTCTTAGGATAGAGCAGTGAGCAAATGAGGAGGCCTCCTTTAAATGAGATGGTCACAGAAGGCCTCTCTGAGAGGGTAACATTCAGACTGAGAAATCTTTACATAGGACACTTGTTTTATACTTATTTTACCTTTACCCAGAGAGCAAAGAGCCCCAGAGGGTTCTGAAATATTCCTGGCCCTTGAGCCATATCTCCCTCTTTGAGACTGTATCTTATGGACATAGATGGCCACCTGACTTTGTCTGATCTTCATCATGAATTCCATTTAATTTCCCCTCAAAAATGGTTGGGAGGCCATATATGCCAAGGTTAGCTCTAACCAATTTTTCCTTAATTTTCGCCACTTGTATTTTTCAACATAGACTGAGAAGCCCTTAGTGGGTAGATATGATAGTTAACTTTATGTAACAACGTGATTGGGCCACAGGGTGGCCAGTAGCTAGTTAAAGATTATTTTTGGATGTGCCTATGAGAATGTTTCCGGATGAGATTAGCATTTGAATCAATAGACTGAGAAAGCAGATTGCCATTCCTAATGTGAGTGGGCACCCAGTCCACTGCAAGTCCAAACAGAACAAAAAGGTGGAGAAAGGGAGAATTCACTCTCCCTTGAGATTGCTTGAGCTGGAACATGCGTCTTCCCCTGCCCTCATGCCAGAACTCACACTGGTTCTCCTGGCTCTCAGGCCTTTGGGATCAGCTTTCCTGGGTCTTCAGCTCACAGATAACAGATCACAGGACTTTTCAGTCTCTGTAGATATGCAAGTCAGTTCCTTATAATAAATCTCTCTCTCTTTCTCTCTTGTACACATATATATACATATGTATTGCCATCTCCCTTCCTGCCACAGTGATGGGAATTTGGCCCAGGTTCGGACAGTTCTGGTACCTTACGTCCTAGGTGGCATGAGGCCTCTGAGGAGTGGAGTCATGACTCAGGGAAGTCAATGAATATCTTTTGCCAGGATTGTCATATGGATGTCAGGAGAGGAAAATTCATTTTGATTAAAGGACATAAATATCTACTGAAGGTAATAATTTTTCTGAAACATAAAGCAATTCTGTAATATGAAGCAAAGAATATACATACTTCCACATTTATAACCACTGTCTCTTTCTTTCTCTTTCTGCCTAGAGACTAATACAACTGCTGATTAATAGAGGCATTTCAAGAGGCCATAGAGAGAAAGGGAATTTAAAGATTATACTCTGAGCTGATGAGGAAAGCTGAGCTCAGAAAGTCTAAATACATGCCTTGACTCACGGAGCCAGGGTTGAAATGTAAACCAGGGCTCATGGTTCCTGTATTGGTGTTATTTCTAACAAACTACACTACCTCTGAATCTTCAGAGGTCCCCCCAGCTTGACAGAGTTGATATGAGAAAATAGAGAGCATTTACCATATTCTGGGGGCCATGTAGGATGTTGTAAGCAAGCAATGAGCCTTGATCTCATGTAGTTTACAGTCCAGTGGAGAGAATAAGCCATTAAACCTGTATCAGTGCCTGTTACATTCCCAGCATTACTAGAGCCCAGGATACATTCTAATAATAAGATTTTAATACATGTATTTGATCAATGATTTTCTTTTCTTGAAACAGGATGTGATGCTATTACAGAACACTGGAGCCTTCTCCACCAATATTCCTTGAAAGCCTATTGCATATCAGGCATCATACTGGGAAGTAGAATATAATGCTGGTGATGCTGAACTTGATTCCTGCTCTCAGGTAGATTGCAATCTTGCATAGAGGTAAGGACTAAGCTTCTAAATTATTTGTGTAAGTAAATAAATAAAAGAAGTACTTATGTTGTATTTCATATGTTATAATGATCCTGTAATCTAGTGACTGGTCACAGTCCAGATTCCAACACGTAGAGTGCCCCTCTCCACCACTTGGTTATGAGGCTTTGGTCGCGTCATCTTCTTTCGTCAGCATCACTGGGAGTCCAGCAACACTTGCATGGCTATTGTTTTCCACTACTGTACTGATGTCTGCATTAGCAGTGCCAGTTCTGCATTCTTACTCTTTAAAGAGTCTCTGAAACCTCCACTCAGATGATCACTGAAATGCTTATGAAACATACTCTCCCCTCATTTATTATTTTTTTTATTAAAAATTCAGCTTTTTATATTAGGCCTAAGGAAATAAGATATACCTGAACTGCATTTCTTGGACTAGAATTGTTAGTAAAAGCTTCAGTCCAGGGCTCTTGGTCAGGATTTTGTTGAGATGTCAGTAGCAAATGAACTTCTACTTGCTATTGAAAAAAATATATAAACCTTTAAGTCTGGTCAACAAGACTTTTCAGAATCACTCACACCTCCAATCTTATTTTTCTGCTATTGACCATTTTTCTTTAGCCAATAAAGTGTATTCATTGTTAGGTCTGCAGGCCCTGGCTCAGCAGATTGGCAGGCAGTACTAAAAACTGGGGGCTCAGCATCCTTTTGCCCTGCACCAATAAGCATGAGGCTTGGCAGGTGCATAAGGAACATTGTTTTCCTGGAGCAGGATTATTCTGCTCCTCTGAGCCTGAGTGCCAGAGGTGGGCCCCTGGGTGTCCATGTGTTCCCAAGCTCTGTCTCGTCATGCCCCGGGGAATCTGCCCTGTGGTTCCCAGTGGACTGAAGCCAGCTCAGAACCTTCCCTTTTCCAGCCAATCTCTTCCTCCTGATCTTCGGATCTTGCTCCTTGTAAGCACACAAAGCTGTCTGTGCATTGCCCTGATAATCTATCTCAATTTTCTGCCTCAAAATTTATCCCTTAGCAATATATACAGCGTTTTATTTATACGTTTGTCTTGTATCTAGAACTTTGCTCAAATTGTGCTTCTGCCTGGAATGTCTTAGCCAATCAAAATTCCACATCTTTGAAGACCCCAGTCTGACGTCAGTTCTTTCAGAAACACTTCCTCAGTTCACGCTATGTAAATTTTCTTCCTTTTTTCTTCTGAATAGTCTTCTGAATTGTAAGTTTCTGTTTGTAAATATACTTCTAATTAGATCCTACATCTTCCCTATTCCATCCTTACCCTACTAGCCTGTGAAGTTCCTGAGGATAAAGACCAAGGCATTCATCTTTGAGTGCCTAACATTCTAAGATGTTAGATTTTCAGTAAATGTGGCCTGGATGACTGAATGCTCCCTGGATACCTGGCCACTGGCTGGGGTCTTACGAGCCTGGAAAAGCTTTTCTGGAACCGTGACTCTTACTCACTGGCCATGAGTCCTCATCATGTGCTCACACCCCGTATCAGACTATGAAGAATGGTCCCAGATCAGAGAGATTCCAGTTATACGATCTCCTCATGGACATTTGGTATGTCAGACCCCTTGGGGATGAGGGCAGTTGTAACTGTGAGAGGCTCTCACTTAGCTTGTGTCTGTGCTCTGGATCCATTTATTTCTGGATAACTGCCCTCACATTCCATTATCCCATTGTTGAGTGCCCAGCAGGCCTTGAAGCCATAGACTTCAAATTATAAGAGACACCATTCCCTCCAAATCAACATCCTTTGATGTTTCCACCTTTATACCCATTTTCATATTGTGTTTTCATACAATATGACTTCTCTGCTTAATTAGGCCTTACCCATTTAATTCTGATTTCAACTTCTATCTCCTTTGTGAAGGTTGCCTATCTCTTATGTACAATATCATGTCATCTGCAAATAGTGACAGTTTGACTTCTTCTTTACCAATCAGGATGCCTTGTATTTCTTCGTTTTGTCTGATTGTCGTGGCTAGGACCTCCAGTACTATGTTGAATAACAGTGGAGAGAGTGGGCATCCCTGTCTTGTTCCCGATCTTAGATGGAAAGCTTTCAGCTTCTTGCTGTTAAGTATGATGGTAGCTGTGGGTTTGTCATATATGGCCTTTATGATGAGGTACTTGCCCTCTATACCCACTTTGTTGGGAGTTTTAATCATGAATGGATGCTGAATTTTGTCAAATGCTTTTTCAGCATCTATGGAGATGATCATGTGGTTTTTGTTCTTCTTTTTATTGATGTGGTGGATGATGTTGATGGATTTTCGAATGCTGTACCATCCTTGCATCCCTGGGATGAATCGCACTTGACCATGGTGTATGATCTTCTTGATGTATTTTTGAATTCGGTTTGCTAATATTTTGTTGAGTATTTTTGCATCTACGTTCATCAGGGATATTGGTCTGTAATTTTCTTTTTTGGTGAGGTCTTTGCCCGGTTTTGGTATTAAAGTGATGCTGGCTTCATAGAATGAGTTTGGAAGTATTCCCTCCTCTTCTATTTTTTGGAAAACTTTAAGGAGAATGAGTGTTATTTCTTCTCTATATGTCTGGTAGAATTCAGAGGTGAATCCATCTGGTCCAGGGGTTTTGTTCTTGGGTAGTTTTTTGATTACCAATTCGATTTTGTCGCTGGTGATTGGTCTGTTTAGGTTTTCTGTTTCTTGTTTGGTAAGTCTTGGGAGGTTGTATTTTTCTAAGAAGTTGTCCATTTCTTCTATGTTTTCCAGCTTGTTAGCATACAGATTCTCATAATATTCTCTTATAATTCTTTGTATTTCTGTGGGGTCCGTCGTGATTTTTCCTTTCTCATTTTTGATTCTGTTTATGTATGCAGATTCTCTTTTTCTCTTAATGAGTCTGGCTAGGGGTTTATCTGTTTTGTTTATTTTTTCAAAGAGCCAGCTCGTGGTTTCATTGATTTTTTTCTATTGTTTTATTCTTCTCAATTTTATTTATTTTCTGATCTTTATTATGTCCCTCCTTCTGGTGACTTTGGGCCTCATTTGTTCTTCTTTTTCCAGTTTCAGTAATTGTGTCTTTAGACTATTCATTTGGGAATGTTCTTCCTTCTTTAAATAGGCCTGGATTGCAATATACTTTCCTCTTAGAACTGCCTTTGCTGCGTCCCACAGAAGCTGTGGCTCTGTGTTGTTGTTGTCATTAGTCTCCATATATTCTTTGATTTCTGTTTTGATTTGGTCATTAACCCATTGATTAATTAGGAGAATGTTGTTAAGTCTCCATGTATTTGTGAGCCTTTTTGATTTCTTTCTAAAATTTATTTCTAGTTTTATACCTTTGTGATCTGAGAAGTTGGTTGGTAGGATTTCAATATTTTTGAAGTTACTGAGGTTCTTTTTGTGGCCTAGTATGTGGTCTATTCTGGAAAATGTTCCATGTGCACTTGAGAAGAATGTGTATCCTGTTGCTTTTGGGTGTAGAGTTCTGTAGATGTCTGTTAGGTCCATCTGTTCTAGTGTGTTGTTCAGTGCCTCTGTGTCTTTACTTATTTTCTGTCTGGTTGATCTGTCCTTTGGAATGAGTGGTGTGTTGAAGTCTCCTAAAACGAATGTGTTGTTTTCTATTTCCTCCTTTAATTCTGTTAGTATTTGTTTCACATATGCCGGCGCTCCTGTGTCGGGTGCATATGTATTTATAATGGTTATATCCTCTTGCTGGACTGACCCCTTTATCATTATGTAATGTCCTTCTTTATCTCTTGCTACTTTCTTTGTTTTGAAGTCTATTTTGTCTGATACAAGTACTGCAACATCTGCTTTTTTCTCCTTGTTGTTTGCATGAAATATCTTTTTCTATCCCTTCACTTTTAGTCTGTGTATATTTTTGGGTTTGAGGTGAGACTCTTGTAAGCAGCATATAGATGGGTCTTGCTTTTTTGTCCATTCTATTACTCTGTGTCTTTTGATTGGTGCATTCAGTCCATTTACATTTAGGGTGATTATTGATAGATATGTACTTATTGCCATTGCTGGCTTTAGATTCGTGGTTACCAAAGGTTCAAGGGTTGCTTCTTTACTATCTAACAATCTAACTTAACTTTCTTGTTAACTTATTGTAAACACAGTCTGATGTTTCTTTATTTCTCTCCCTTCTTATTCTTCCTCCTCCATTCTTTACATATTAGGTGTTTTATTCTTTGCCTTTAGTTAGTATTTGGATGGTCTGCTTTCTTTGCTATGATTTTATTTTCTTTGGTGACATCTTTTTAGCCTTAGGTGTGCTTCCATCTAGAGCAGTCCATTTAAGATATCCTGTAGTGGTGGTTTATGAGAGGCAAACTCTCTCAACTTTCGCTTGTCTGGAAATTGTTTAATCCCTCCATCATATTTAAATGATAATCGTGCTGGATACAATATTCTTGGTTCGAGGCCCTTCTGTTTCATTAACGTTAAATATATCATGCCATTCTCTTCTGGCCTGTAAGGTTTCTGTTGAGAAGTCTGATGATAGTCTGATGGGTTTTCCTTTGTAGGTGATCTTTTTTCTCTCTCTAGCTGCCTTTAATACTCTGTCTTTATCTTTGATCTTTGTATCCTTGCCATTTTAATTATTATGTGTCTTGGTGTTGTCTTCCTTGGGTCCCTTGTGTTGGGAGATCTGTGGGCTTCGGTGGACTGCGAGACTATTTCCTTCCCTAACATGGTGATGTTTTCAGCAATTATTTCTTCAAAGACACTTTCTATCCCTTTTTCTCTCTCTTCTTCCTCTGGTACTCCTATAATGCAAATATTGTTCCGTTTGGATTGGTCACATAGTTCTCTTAATATTCTTTCATTCCTAGAGATCCTTTTATCTCTCTCTGTCTTAGCTTCTCTGTATTCCTGTTCTCTGATTTCTATTCCATTAACAGTGTCTTGCATCTTGTCCAGTCCGCTGTTAACCCCGTCAATTGCTTGTCTGATTTCTGTATTGTCTTTCCTCACTTCCCTCACTTTCTCCCTCAGCTCTTGCATATTTCTCTGTCGATCCATCAGTATGGTAATGACTTTTATTCTGAATTCTTTTTCAGGACGATTGTGCATTTCCATCCCTTCAGACTCCCTGTCTGGTGTCTGGGTGTGGATAAGCTTTGTTTGTACCATATTCCTCTGTCTTTTCATGGTGATAGAAGTGGTCGCTGGTAGGTGCCATGTATGTCAGCTGGGCTCTTTAAGACTTAAAAAAAAATGAAGAGGAAGAGAAGAGAAAGAAAAGAAAGAAAAGAAAAGAGAAAAAAAACCACCAAAACAAACAAACAAACAAACAAAAAGATGCCCGCCGGGAGTATATTCTGTGAGGATGCTGTAGGTGGCGCTGTTGCTCCACTATTCCACAGCTGCAGCTGCACTGCTCCGCAGGGACCTTTGTAGCTCTGGCTGGGACGGGAACGAATGGGAGGCTGCTGATCTCTGTGGGAAGTTTCAGTAGGGCTACTTTTTCCCATTTGCCAGCCAAGGGGTCCGAAATTCCCCAGGACTGCCAACCTGCTGGGCTGAGTGTGCTGGCACCATCCTGTTCCTCCGTTCGTCCCCTATCTCTTTAAGACCACTAAAAAAAGGCACCCGCTTTTCTCTTGTCCCAGGGAGCCGGCTGCAAGGACCCGGTACATTCCCCGGCTCAGATCCTGCATCCTCTGTCTCTCCAATCTCCGATACACCATGCCATGTGTGTTAGCCCTCCCGGCGCAGATCACCAGGGCTGGTTATTTCACAGGCCTGTTCTCCTGCTCCCTCCTGGCTCTGAATCCTCTCCTCCCACCCGTGCGCTGGGGTGGGGGAGTGCTCGGGTCCTGCCAGGACGCAGCTTCGTTTTTACCCGCCTCCTGGGGTGCTGAGTCCTCTCGGGTGTAGATGCAGGCTGAGTGCTGTCCTGTATCTTCTGGTCTCTCTTTTAGGAACAGTTGTATTTGTTGTATTTTCATAAATATATACGGTTTTGGGAGGAGATTTCCGCCACCCTGCTCACGCCGCCATCTTCCCGGAACTCTCTAGTTTGCCTATCTCTTAAGCTCATATGAATTCTTTTTCCTTTGCATTCCTTTTAGTTTCTGGACTTCCATATTAGCCCTTATCTTTCCCTTGTGTTGTCAGTTTCTTTCTTCATACCTATGTTGTCTTTCCAACAGGATATTCTTCTCAAGGGTGGACGTTTTAACCTGGGAATGCCAAGGTTCAGAGCTTGTGGGGACCTCAGTGACACAGAGCACTGGAGGGTGGGAATGAGGATGGTGGGACTGGGTCAGAGATGGACTGAGAGAAGCTGACATGTTACAGCAGTTGGATGTTCAGGGGTATTGAGGCTGGCCAGTGCTGTATGTCCAAGCGATATGGAGAGGTCAGAGGGGATGCCTGTGTTGGGCTTAAGACATCTGATCTGCTGTGTGGAGTGGGGCAAAGCTGGGGGAATCTGGGCAGCAGAACTGTATTGTGGTTCCAGTAAAACAATGCTCTCCTAACAGGAAGCCAGTCAAGCTGTGGAAGCACAAGAGGCCCTGGCAAAATCTAGAAGAAAGGCTCCCAGATCAGTGGGAAATGAGGTTGGGCTAGGCAAAGCCCCGAACAATGTGATGGGGGTGAGGAAAGGGTAGGAGGAGGGGGTGAAAGAGAGAGCAAGGGACGAGGGGAGGCAGGAAAGGGAAAGAAGGAGAATGGAGAGAAGTTGGCAGTGAGAGAGAAGAGAGGAGAGAAAAGAGGTGAAAAGAGAAGAGAAAGGGATGAGAAGATAAACAGAAGTGAAAGAGAGGAAAAAGGTAAAAGAGGAAAGAGATTAGAAAGAAGAAAGTAAAAAGATGAGAAAGCAAAGAGAGGAGAAGGAAGTGAGAAGACTCATTCCTGCTCACCACCTGCCTGAACAAAGCCCAGCCAGCAGCCATGCTAAGGGGGCAGGTCAAGTTCCATTATATCTCTCTAAACTCGCTATCAACTTTCACCTCCCAAATGCAGATTTCAACAAGGACAACTGACATTTTTCTCACCTTTTTTAGAGTGTGAATAAAAGCATTTAAAAAAATTGTCTGCATTTAATTTGTATTATGTATACAGTATACATTTGGTCATTATCATATATTACATATATTGTACAAGCTTTCTTCATTAGACACAAATGCAGTGTGATTGCTATGCAAACACAGCTTCAAAATGAATTTCCTAACTAGCCCGGTGCACCACCAGCTTCAGACTTCACCACACTGCTCTCATGAGCCTCCGTTCTTCTGTGGAACTTTGGATCTTCCATAGTTCCAGTCACAACCAGCTTGTAGACTGGATGCTACCAATGCATTTTCTGGCTTCTTTAGAACTGGCTCATCAATGGACAGGGTCCAGATGGTCGGTGGTTGAGAATGTGATCATGATGCAGTTTAAATATCCAAGTTACAGCAGCATTAGGAGTCATTCATTCCCAGCACTCTAATATATTAGATGCAAAAGAGATTAATGCGAATAAAATAGTACTTATCTTTATGAGAGGTTGGTATGAGGATTGAGAGACAAACAGTAACTTGCACAAAGTGCCGTTTGATATTATCTATTATCTATTATTACTTTTATTTTTATTTATTTAGTGATTACACCTTAACATTCAGTACCTTACCTGGCCTGCACAAATGCTTGTAAGTAAGAGCAGTTGTTATAACCCTAATTAGAGCTGTACTAATGAGGATACTGAGTTTTGCCTAAGGTTATGCTAAGGCACCCAGGGAGGAACACAACCCCAGAAATCACCCATTCCCCTAGTTCATTGTTATCTGTCTTCTTGTGAGCTACAATCATTTAGACCAGCCAAAGAAATATGGTTATTTCTACATCATTGCAAAATGACCATGAAACAATATATGGTGTATCCTGGAAACTTTCCAGTAAACAATTTCACAGCTGTATGTTGCTTGATATACTTTAATAAATGTTTTTAGTTTTAGCCAGGGTTTATTTCTGCATTCTTTCTCCATTTGCTTTCAAAATTGGGAAATACTCAAAATTTTAAGGTTGAAGGGCCACTGGGAATAGGGGTTCAAAATAAAACTGGCTTCAAAACTGCTCCCCGTTTTATTAGTGTATGTTAAACTGACATTTGCTGGTGACTGTGTGTGTCCCTCTGTTGAAGTGAAAAGACAAGGCAGGAAATCCAGAAGTGGAATCAGGACAGCCAATTTCTGCCTTGCCATTTTTCTCACCTTTTTTAGAGTGTGAATAAAAGCATTAAAAAAAATTGGCTACATTTAATTTGTACTATGTATACAGGATACATTTTGACAAGTCATTTAATATCTATACCTTGTTATCTTCCAAATACAAACTAGGGCAAACTAGGGGCATTGTGATTGCCAGCAGTCAAAGCATATGTCGAAACAATTTGTGCAAGAGCACTTTTTCCATATACATAGCAGAATGTTGGATACATTTACGGTTTCACAGTGCAGAGCCTCTCAGGAGGATGCCCTGAAGGCATTGATATTGGTCATTGACCTCAAATTCTTATTCGTTGCTGCTTTGGGGCCTTAGGACTTTCCTAGGGACCTGCTCTGAGCCTAGCTAGTGCCTCTGGCACATGCCTATTGATACCCTCCTGTGGCCTCCAAAGGATTGCTGAGGACAGTCTTGAGAAGTTACTTTGGATTCAACTCAGACAAAAGGTTTTCCAAAAAAGGCCTATCGCTAAGCCCTGGCTGTGCCTTGTTTGTCATTTGGAAGCCCTGATGTGGCCGTTAGGAAGGTGTTTCTGCCATACTTTAAAGGTATGAAACCTGAGGGAATAAAGAAGTGTAAGTCTAAAGAGATTGTATTTTCCTCATACCCATCCTCTTCTTCATCAACCTGGCCATGATATTTAATACCTTTCATTAAGCATTTTATGTAATTCCATTGAAAAATAGCATAGTCTCTTGACCTTCCACAAGTTTAAAGATCCTCAGAATAATCATTTTAGGATAAAATTTGCTCAGGGACTGATACATATTTCAAATTTTTGGTGCTCTTCTTTATTGATTTTCACTCCCTGGATTCTCATCTAGTATCATCGTTATAAGTACAGTCTATGTGCTTACTCTCTCCTATTCCTATCTCTGGTCTAGGCCTTTCCTTGGAACTCCAGGTTATATATCCAGTCGTCTACTTCACACCATCACTGGGTGTCTATAAGCATCTCAAGCCTAATATCTCTAATACAGAATTCCTGTTTTTCTCCACCAAACCTGGTTTCAAAGTCTTCTCTAACTCTCCGAATGGCAACTTCATTCTTAAGTTGCTCTGTCTGAACACTTGGGTTTATTTGTCATTCTTCCCTATTTCACAGCCCATATTCAACTCTGCAGCAATTCCCAGCAGATTTACTTTTCAAAATGTATCCAGAACCTGACCACCTTTTGTCACCCCACCACTAAGAGACTGGTCCAAGGTGCCACCACTTTTCATTATTGTAGTAATATTTTAACTTATTTCCATATCTTTTGTCACCGTAGAGTTTGTGATCCTTTTAAAATGGTAATCAGGTTTTGTTATCCCTCTGCTCAAACTTTCTGGAATATTCCCAACATATGGACACTAAAACAAAAGCCCTGAAATGATCTACAAACCCTACAATATCTCCAACTTCTCTGTCGTCATTTCCTAACAGTTTTTCTTGTACCATGTCCCAGGTACTTGTTCTCCTTCTATAATGCCAGGCACATTGCACTTTTGTTACCTTTTCCTGGAATGCTCTTTCACCAGATCCTCTGACAGTGGGATTCTATACTCACTCATCCGTCCACTTCTGGATTTTGGTAACTGCTTCCTCCCCTCATTGCCGTCCTTGGACTATGGGTTGTAATAAATAACCTGGAATAATGCAGTAACACTTGTGGTTCTCCCTATAGCTCAACTTTGTAAATCGTCCTTTTGTAATAAGCCTTCCTTGAATTATTCTAATTTGAATATGCTGTTTCTTTCCTGCTGTGATCCTGAGTGATATAATAATTAGTATTATATTTAATATTTATTGGTACTGGAAGTAGCTATAAGAAATAGGACTTCCAAATGGGATTCTGATGTTGAGTTTCTTCTAAATTCATGGAGCACAGAGAAAATCATCTTGCCGGAGGAAGATGGTATTTGAGTAGTCTATGGAATGTAGAGGCATTACTATTACCCAGATTTTCACTGATGGTGGTATAGAATGATGTGCAAATGGAGGACACAGCGGTGAGCGATCTCTGTGGCAATAATAGGGATTACAAAGACTGTGGAGGAAACTGGCTTCTTCCCCTCAAGAGCTTACTTAAGGAAAAAAGAAATTAAGAGATACAAACTAGTATAGGACATGTGGAGAACAAGAAGACCTCTAAGGAAGCTCTGAAGGAATTCCTTGTCTCCTCCTCTTGCAGGGCATATTTTGTTAAAGCACAAGCTCAGGATTGATTGTGCGGGGTGTGGAATTGCAACATCAATCAGGTGCTCAAATGTGTTAGGTTTCTAATTTAAGGAGACTGGCAGAACAGGAGCAATGCCCTGAGGCAGGAGATTGGGACAACTGATCAGAGGTTGGGCTAAGAACTTTGGCCCTCCAAGTTCTCTTGAAATTCTCTTGCTTGGGGGAGATAGTCTCTGCTCCATCCCCTCCATCTAGAGAGTCTTCTTCTGGATAAAAGCTTTTCGGTGATGGAAACTAAGGCAGTTGCTTCATAATCTGGTGCTGATTTTCCTCAGAACCCAACGTCACCGCCTCTCATTCCTTCTAGACCCCAAATGGGAATTATTTTCCATCATAGCAGTTTGAGAAGGCCTCCATGAGAAAATAGAAAAAGAAAGGAGAATTGAAAAATTTGTATCATCAGATGTCTGTAAAGGTTGCATGGGAATGAATTCCCAAGTTTTTAGAGCAAGGGACAGAACTATAAGGATGGATCAGACCAAAGTCATTTATATGAGTCCACTCACCTGGCAGTCTAGATTTAAAATGTTATCTTCAGGATCTGGGATGACACTAATAGCCTACTCATTTTGTTAATTGAATTCTAGACCTGTATGTGGAACTCATCTGCATATTGCAGAATAGAGTCTGAAAGTGTGGGAACATGGAAATATTGGAATAACTGTATTATAAACAAAACTACGTAGTCACTCCTTAATCATAACCTTTTGGAGAACCCAAAGGACCCAGTGTTCACCAAAGTATTAAGAAATGCATTTGTATGAAAAACAGCAATACGCTTGAAAAAAATTCTATTATGGTTCCTTTTAAGTCGGAGATGATGAGGAGGGATGATGTAATGTAATTGGGTTCTCTGATCTCAATGTGAGGGGGGGAATCTCAGTTTGTATGTGATGTTGAGTAGCAATAAACTGTCAGAGAAGAGGTGGGTGCTGTTATTACTGTAAACCATAGGATAGGAATAATAGTAATCATAGCATTTGGATCTTAGGGATCTGTGACATGCTTAATTGATGAAGGAGTCCCTAGTAATAAAATAGATGGCAGCCTGTTAATGGGCTGTTTGATGCATACAAGTGGAAAAACCTAACTCGAATCTTTGAAGTGGACTTCATGCCTGCTATCCAATTCCTCAATCTAAATTGGTTCATATACCTGAAGTCTCCCAACTGAGACATAGTCCAGGTCTTTTTGAGGAAATATATTGTAATACGGACCTATAAACTCCGTAAGTCACTCCCCAGTACTTCCCTGGAGATCTTAAGCCAATTATTATGGTGACTACACTGAGCAAAGGTAAATGTCCTGACTTTCTGGGGGTTATTAGACATTGTCTATGAACTGAAATGAATCCCCCAGTACCCAAAATAGCTCTGTGTCCTAATGAGCAGGGCCTTGCAGAAGCTAGGTAATAGATGAAATGTTAGCTCAAATCTAATCATAGTTCTAAGAGGACTGAGGATAAAAACTACAATTAATTTTTTATCCAGAAAGTTTATGGGAGTTCATATGTTTAGGAAGAGTCAAAATTCCCATATTGGCACCCTGACCTATGAATTGGGGGATGTTATGGTAGAAAGATCAAGTAGAAACTCCTGAGATTGTCTTCAACCCTTCCTCCTTTCCCATAAAACGATGAACCAACAGCAATGTCTCATTCTTGGGGTTATTGTAGAGATTACTGTCATTATCAAAATTTTAAGAAATGAAATGGGGGTTATGCTTACCATATATTATTTAACATGCCTATTTGTCTGGTATAAAAGGCAGATGTATCATACCAGACTATGCAAACTTATTCATGTGGTGATTATATTTGCAGCTGTGCTATCACTGCCTTTCAGTGAGGACAGTCAGAAGCAGTTTGCATTTACATGGCAGGCACTACAGTATACTGTGATGATTAGGCCCAAGAGCTATGTCAGTTCTCTTACTCTTTGCTACAATCCTGTTATGTGGATCTTGATCCTCTTGCTATTTCATTGAACATTTCACTTGTTTACTACATAATGATGATGTTGTTGACTGATTCTGGTAAGTAGGAAGTGACTAACAGTCTAATATCTTACTAAGATGTGTGCAGAGGGTAGGAATAAAAGCTAAACAATTTGAGGTTCTGAAATATGAGTGGTCTAGTAGGCATGATGTTACCTCCTTTCCAAAGCGAGGGGCAAGTTGCTATACCTTATATAATACTCATCACTTAGAAAAAGGTATACTCCTGGGACCAGTTAGCATTTTGCAGGAAATGGATATATGTGGGTATGATTCTCTCACCCATTTATTGGGAATCCATAAGGTCACAAATTCTGAGTGGACCTATAGGAAGAACAGGCTCTGTAGTAGGTCTGGTTGCAATGCAGGCTGCTCTGCTCTCCGGGCCTCTTAATGTAGGACACTATAAATAAAGGAAGCATCGATGGCAGATAGAGATGCTTTTTGGAGACTCTGGCAAATTCAGTAGGAAAATCAACAGGACAGATACCCAGGGTTCTGGAATAAGGCCATCTCCTTCTTCACTGACAACTATTTACCATTTGAAAAGCAGCTCCTGGCTTGCTACCAGGCTCTGGTAAACGTTAACACTTGACCGTGGGGTGTAAAATGACTGTGCAACTTCCCATTACATTTGAGGTATTATTTGAACCACAGACTTTAAAGTTGAACACAATCAATAAAATTATACTATAAAATCACAATAAAATATACACGTCGTCTTGAGCATATTCATCAACTGCAGGAGCAGGTGGGTCAGACTCATATTGTTCCTGCTTCCACTTTTTTTGCCAGCTTTTCCTCATCCATACCTATGACATCATGTAGATTTCAAAATGACTAGTTAACTGTGGGGGTAAAAAAATGGGCCTGATTTATAGAGAGATTGCCATGCTTTGCCAGCATCCGCTGGAGGACAGACCGTGCACAACAATCACCCTCAGTGGTGACCCTGAGAGACAGGTGGCAGTAGGATGGAATTGTTTTCACTCCATGGTAATACAGCTAATGGGACATTCTGGGTCTGAAATGAGAACATATATTTTTTAACTGGTTGAACGACAAGAATGAGTGGTGAGGAGCAAAGCATGAAGGCTGTCCCGAATATCTTTCATTTGAAATTACAGGTCCACTTTCATCCTTATGAATTCTGGTCTCTGCCCTGGGAAGCTGATCTGTGTGGGCTACATCATAGGCTTCTCTGACTTCCAGCTCACTGTGGCTACTAGGATCCCAGGCAGGAGATTAGGACTAAAGGGAGGTCAATGTGTTTATTCCTATGGCTCTTTTCTTGTGAGTTCACTTTAAACTAGTTGTGTCCCTTGAGTCAACACCACTACTTATTTCAAGGTAACTTTTTCGATATGAGTCTCCCCTTTTTATGTTCTGGTAGCTGGTCCCTCCCCTTGCCTTTTTAGACCTATGTGTGAATACGGCACCATTGTAACCCACACCAAGTTAATACACAGCCCTTGTGGTTCTAAATCCCCCCGCTCCCACCTACACCTTTGTAAATAGAGCCTTAATTAAAAATGTCCTCTAAAATTTTCCAGTTTGAGCTTGCCATCTGTGTCCTTTTGGGAAATACACCTCACACAGTCATCTTTCCTCTCAACTAGACACTGTTTATTATTTAGAGCTCATGCATTTGCAAGTGACAAAAATATTCCAACTAACCTTGCTTAAGCTGAAAAAGCGTAGGGGCTTACTAGCTTGCCTGTCTTCAGGCATGGTTGGATCCAAGAGCTCACATGACGTTGGCAGGGCTCTGTCCTTCTCTTGGCTCTGCTTAGTGTCACCTTCTTTTTTAGGCGAGTCCTCTCCACAAAGTGACAAATATGGACACTGGCTGTTCTGGTTTATAGTGGCTCTTTAGATTGCAATCCCAGAAAAAAAGAGCATAAGAGATATTGCAAGTGCCCTAACACATACTGTGATGTGGTTCCAATGGTGAAATGCTGGGTGTAGGTGAGGTTGCTTTCCAGGCTGTCACAATGGCATTCATATAGAATAAACTCACAAACCACTCTGGTTTGTGTGAGGAGTAATTGTGAAAAGGAACATTGCCCGGCTCAGAGGAGCACCATTTCCGGGTCCTCAGTTGGAGCTCATTCTCTTTGAAGTACAGATTTGAAAATAAGGAAGAATGCTGATAATAGAGGGAGCAACTCAAACCAAAGGCCAGCTCTGTTTGAACTGGAATGCCCCTCCTGTAGGATACAATGCTACTCATCTACTCCAGAATAAAAACTGATCTAACAAATCTGTTTGGAATGGCCTCTCAGCCTCAGTCTGATGTGCAAATTCAATAATATTATGAAGAGAGAAATTCCCTGGGGTGAGGAGCAAAACATCTGTTCAAAGGACTTCATAAAAGGCAAGAAAGCCCTTTGCCAACCTTGCATTTCTTCTTTGGCAACCCACGTTGCAAATATGACTGGGGGCAGTTTGTGTGCATTTCTGGAATGAAGAGGAATGTAAGGAAGCAAGGTTGTCTAGGATGGTGGGGGGTGGATTCTACCCTCCGTAACACATAATGCAGTTGATGACAGTAGCAGAGGGGACAGACAGGTAGGGTGCAGTGAGCTCCTGAAGGCAATAGCCCCATTATGTACTTTGTAGAGCCATGGAAAACCTTTGGGATTTCCTGTTAAAGCACAACACAAGTGGCAGTCATGGAAAGTAGCTTTGATTGTGGTATTAGTAGACTGGCAGGAAGGAGGTTATAGCTGTCTAGGAAAGAAGTGCCTGGAGTCTGAACAAGGGAATTAACAGTTTACTGGAGAGAAAGTGAGACAAAGAGGTAAAAAAAACTACTCTATGCTGAAAACAGAATGATATGTGCTAGGACATAGTAGACAGAATTCATTTGCTTCTTAAATTCTTGTTTGCACACATCAAGGCAGTAATCAAAGTACTATAGAAATACACATTGCATCTTTCATAGAACATATAACATTTTGTAACTGGAGCTCTTGGCATGTTTTATGCAACAGATGTTTGCTAAATTCTTTATTTATGGCTATATATTTAGTTTCTGCTATAAAAGGTAGTGTAATATAATGGAAAAATATGGGTTTTGGTGTCTGACAAGATGGGCCTTAAATACCTGTTCTGTCACTTACTAGCTTTCTGTTCTTGGCCAAATATCTGAACTTAATCTGTAAAATGCAGAAAACAATTCCTACCTCATGGGATAGCTGTAGGTATCAAATTAGATGATATATAAAGTTGCTGGCCCAATAACCATTCAACAAATGGTTGCTGATATACTACCAATTCTTTAATTAGAAAGGATCTGTTAAAACCAGGATGGCATACTTATAGTTGACATCATATCAATATTTGCTTCTACTCTCCCCCAACACACACTTTAAGTTATTTGAACAACCTAAGGATGTTAATATCTACTACCTTTTACATTTAGCATAGTTGGGAAAGTGGTTTGTGGCTTTTTGGTGGTCTGTCCTAATCCCCCATTGGGATCCAGTGGTGGTGTATATGTACTCTGTGTGTCAGCCTGGTTTACAGACTGCATTCAAGGGGACATAGATGACCTCTGCTGAGATTTAGAAATCTAGCTGTAGTTTGAAATTTATGGTCTCCACCATGTTCTCATTCTTACACAATTCAATAGGCCGATATTTTCATTCTGTATTTCAATGTCACTGTAGCTTGACCTCTCAACCTCCCATCATTTTACCACCAGGAGAAGCTACTAGTTGTTGTTTTTAAGTTAGCAGGTGAAAGAGGCATATTGAAATGGCATTTTTTCCCTCTGCTTTAACGGAGATGCTATAACAACCAGTTACATGAGCCTGCCAGCAGGGTGAAAGGTATAAATTAAGGAAAAGTGTCTCTTTTTAAACTTTTATGTACACTATTTTAAAAATGGTTACAGCTAATTATGCTTTCCCCTTTGTTATTGGATGCCTCTGAATTGTTCCTTAGTTTAAAATTTGGCTCATTGAAATAATATTTTGAAGGGTGGGCCTTCAAATTCAATGTAAGGAAATGCTTTTCTTGATTTTTAAAAATCAGAATGTATATAGTGGCTGGTGTTTGTGGGTATATTCATGTTGGAAATTTCCTGTGTGTCTTTTGCTCATTGTAATTCAGAGCTAAGTATCTTGTTTTCATTTTCTTCTGTTACCTTGTCCTTATAACTTCTTTCTGATTTTCTTAATTATGTAAAACCAATCTTAAGATGTTCATCAAAACAACAGCAGCCAGCAACACAGTCACGCAAAGCAGAAGGCCCTCATTAAAGTTATATGATTTTTAAAGTTACTCTCAACACATCAGGAATGACCTTATAAAACTCAAACATTTTTGTTATTTTAATTGGAAACTGTATTTCTTTGCTTAAAAGTTCCATGCCAAACATTTTCAGGTTGCAAAGAACAGGAGCATGCTCAGGGATCAAAATCAAGTAATTCTGGGGAGCATATGTTGGAGGGTGCACAAAATCTCTAGGGTATTATTAGGGAAAGCAGAGTAGTTCTGAACACTGGCTTATGGGTCAGATTTCAAGAGCTGGTGCTTGTAAATATTCCATCACTGTGGTGTCCCTCACATTCTATATCTGTTCCTATTGCTTCTACCTCTCCTGCCATTAAGGACCAAGTGGCCTTATGAAACTCAAAACTCTGTGAATTAAACCCTGTGAAAGGAGACAGACACACTGTGGGACAGAAACTGAGAGAGGAGATACGGTCTGATGCCCTTTGTGAACACCTCTGCTGCATAAAAACACCTGGTCCACCTGTGCTTCCAGTGCCTTTCTTTTGTCCAGTCAGCTGTGTCCAGAAGAGCAGGGTCACACATCCATATGTAAACCATGAGATCACAGGCCTGAGGGGCCATCTGGTGCAAATTATGATGTCTCATGCCTGTTACATGGCAAACATTCAAAGCAATATAAAATCCTCTATATGTCATGACTCAAAATACAGAATCCAGAAACTTCCAAGAACTTAAAAGTGATATCCTTCTTCATACTCATTAAGATGACTATTAAAAAGATAGAACATAACAAGTGTTAGTAAAGATGTGGAGAAGTTGAAATCCTCGTGCTCTGTTGGTGGGAATGTAAGATGCAAGGTGCAGCTGCTGTGGAAGGCAGTCTGGTGGTTCCTCAAAAAAAATCAAAAATAGAATTTCCATATGACCTACCAGTCCCTTTTATGGGTATTTAACCAAAAGAATTGAAATAAGGACCTCAAAGATATTTAATTATATCCCATGTTCATAGCATTATTTGTAACAGCCAAAAGGTGGACCCCACCTAAGTGCTCAATGATGGATGAATGGAATAAAAAAAATGTGATATATACATACAATGGAATATGATCTAGTCTTGAAAAGAAAGGAAATTCTGACACATGCTACAACATGGATGAAACTTGAGGATGTTATTTACCCTAAGCCAGTCACAAAAGGACAAATACTGTACAATTCCTCTTTCATGGGGTACCTACAGCAATCAAATTGATAGAGAGAGAGAAGGTGGAATGGCAGTTGCCAGGGCACAGGGGGAAGGGATGAGAATGCCACATTATTGCTTAGTTGGAGAGAGTTTCCGTTTTATAAGATGGAAAGAATTTTGGAGATGGATGGTGGTGATCGTTGTATAACAATGTGAATGTAATTAATGCCACTGAACTTACACTTAAAAGTGATTAAGATGGTACATTTTATATAAAAATATTTTAAATGAGAAAACACTACCCTATACACATAACACCATACACACACACACAAATACACAGAACATCACACCTATGGAAGAGTTAGCATGGTATAAATGCAGTGTGCAGTCTCTGTAACCAGGCTGCCTGGGCTCATACACTGCCTCTAGCTTCTTGACATCTATATGACTCTAAACAATTTAATCTCTTTGAGCTTCAGTTTCCTCATCTATAAAAAGGAGATGATAATACTACTTACCTCATGAAGTTGTTGTCAGGATTACATGAGTTATATAGCATTTAGAATAATGTCTGGGACATATTAAGTGCTCAAGAAATGGTAGCTGTTCTTACTCAAAGCATGCATGAATGTGACATTTTAATCCAGATGAATTGAGAATATCAAAGATTAGTGACTTGGGAAGTGCACCTTCCTTTACTAATTTCTAATAGAACGTCCTAATATCCTAAATGTGAAAGAATAAAAGATCCTTGATTTGGAAACATAATAGGTTTGTTTCTTAAGGTCAGGGACATCCACACTTTAACCCATGTATTGTAGTCCAATGAGTTAGCAGTAACTTTTGTTTGTATTTATTTTCCATTTCACCATTCTCTTAAAAAAACATATTTTGACCCTGGATATTTTGCTTTCTCAGCCTTGGCCATTAGATACTTTGCTAATTTTCATTTCTCAGTTATTTCAAGTTTGTATTTATTGTAGAATGATTTAATGAGTTTCTGAAACATGGCTGGGCATATCTAATTTTGCAAATCAGACTAGGCTAGACACAGAAGGATCATATTTGCATAATGGCTACAGTACAGCTAAACTTACAGCATGTTTCTTTGCATAACAATGACATTCAAGTTATTATGTTGCTCAGAATATAGCAATAAAACCCACCCAGTCAGATGTCCTAGGTTAATATAATCTATCTTTAGTCCTTTTCTCCCTGAACATACCTAATGATGCTTCTGTTTATCCAATATTTTTCATGCCACAATCCATATAGGGCATCTCAAATGATTATGTGTGTGTAAGCTTGTTTGTATATATGAGGTTCTTGTTTAAAACAAAAGGATCTGTTTTCTTGACTTGTTTTTACTCCTATTGAATTTATTTTCTCAATCTGTGAACTTACTGATACGATTTAAATACTTTTTAAAAGCCTAGTAAACTTGCATATATAATCAGTAACAACAGCAATTTGTATAAATGTATACTATGGTTTTACAATAAATATAATGTGATTTCCAAATATTCTTTTTAATTAAATATGTTGAGAATATGGGAATTGTCCTGGCTGCCACAATGCCATGTTTTTCAATGGCATATAGAAAAATCTAAAGTCATAGATCTCTATTGTGTTCTTTTTTCCTTTTAATAGTTATGAACATGAAATTTGGTATCAAATAGACCCAGGCTGCTGTGTTGCCATGCATTAGTTGTGTGATTCTGGGAAAACAAATCTCTCTAACCCTCAGTTTTCTTACCTATAAAGTGGGGTAACTTACCTCTTAGGGTGCTTCCAATGATTCAATGTGAATTTAATTACTATTTGAGTACATATAAAATAGTCATTAATTACAAAGATTTTCAGATGTATACCTGAATGCTTAAATAACTGTAAGAAAGCAAGCTGAAAAGGCAAAGGGCTGATATTCATTTGATTGTCTCAGATCAAATGTACAGACTGAGAAACAATTTCTATGGCCAGAGGAAGGAATGCATGAAATGGACAGGGTCTTATGCCTACTATTTAAAAATTTTTTTCTTTTCCTTAAAAAAGCATTAAAGAAGACACAGATAAATGGAAATCTAGCCAATGCTAATGGATAAAAGAATTAATATTGTCAAAATGGCCGTCTTGCCCAAAGAAATTTGCAGATTCAATGCAATCCCTATCAAAATACCAATAACAGTTTTCAATTAACTAGAACAAATGGTTCTAAAATTCGTATGGAACCACAAAAGACCCTGAATAGCCAAAGCAATCCTGAGAAAGAACAAAGCTGGGGGCATTAAACTCCCTGACTTCAAGCTATATTACAAAGCTACAGTAATCAAAACAGTATGGTACAGGCACAAGAACAGACCAATAGATCAATGGAACAGAATACGAGCCCAGATATAAACCCACACATATATGGTCAATTAATATATGATAAAGGAGGCATGAATATACACTGGGGAAAAGACAGCCTCTTCAATAACTGGTGTTGGGAAAACTGGACAGCTACATGCAAGAGAACAAACCTACTGCCTTACTCCATACACAAAAATAAATTTGAAATGGGTCAAAGGCTTGAATGTAAGACATGAAACCATAGACCTCTTGGAAAAAAGCATAGGTAAAAATCTCTTGACATAAGTATGAGCAATTCTTTCCCAGGCACATCTCCTCAGGCAAGGGAAACAAAATAAAAAATGAACAGGTGGAACTACAACAAGTTAAACAGCTTCTGTACAGCAAAGGACACCATCAGCAGAACAAAAAGGCAACCTACAGTATGGAAGAATATATTTGTAAACAATTCGTTGGTAATGGGTTAACGTACAAAATATGTAAAGAACTCATATGCTTCAACACCCAAAAAACAAATAACCTGATTAAAAAATGGGCAGAGGACCTGAACAGACATTTCTCCAAAGAAGAAATACAGGTGGCCAACAGGCACATGAAAGATGCTCTACATAGCTAATCATCAGGGAAATGCAAATCAAAATTACAATGAGATATCATCTTACACCAGTTAGAATGGCTACTATACAAAAGACAAGAAATAAAAAGTGTTGTTGAGGAAGTAGAGATTTGGAAACCCTCCTACACTGTTGGTGGGAATGTCAATTGGTGCAGCCATTGTGGAAAGCAGTATGGAGGTCCCTCAAAACACTAAAAATAGAAATACCATTCAACCCAGTAATTCCACTTCTTGGAATTTACCTGAAGAAAACAAAATCCCTGGTTCAAAGAGATGTATGCACCCCTATGTTTATAGTTGCATTATTTACAATAGCCAAGATATGGAAGCAACCTAAGGGTCCATCAATAGATGAATGGATAAAGAAGAAGTGGTACATATACACAGTGGAATATTATTCAGCCATAAAAAAGAAAACCTACCATTTGCAACAACATGGATGGATCTGGAGAGTATTATGCTCAGTGAAATAAGCCAGGTGGAAAAAGACAAATACCATATGATTTTACTTATTTTTGGAATATAAAAACAAAGCAAAACAGAAGGAACAAGAGAGCAGTAGACTCATAGACACTGAGAAGTGACTGGTGGTTACCATGGAGGAGGGCCTGGGGTGGGTGGGTAAGGGAGGGTGAGGGGGATAAAGGGGCACAAAAATGCTCAATCATAATATAAGTTGGTCATAGGGACATGTAATTCCCACTCTTCTAACACCAAATGCAATGGCATATTTTTTTCCTTACATATATGTATAACAGCAACAATATTATACACAGCAGTAATAGTAGTATAACTTCATTTGTGTACTCGGACCCGATTCCAATGTGTATAAATATGTGTGTGTGGGGTCTTCCCACACATACTTACACCAAGCAATTCTTGAAGACCAGCAGGGTGTTGGAGAACTCAATTCTGATCTATTTGCCCAGAGACAGGACCAGATTCCCCAGGTTAAGGGCTTTGTCGTACAAGACTGTCCTCCATCTCCCACTCCAGACGCTGGTCCCAAACCCCCAATAGTTACCTGTGATTCAGACTTACCAGCTACAGATTGGAGGTTCCCAGGACCTCCCCCTTAGGTTCGATTAATTTGCTAGAGCAGCTCCTAGAACTCAGGAAAACACATTTACCTGTTTAATAAAGGATACCATAAAGGATACAAGTTAACAGCCAGAGAAGAGAGACATAGGGCAAGGTCCCAAATAAAGGAGTTTCTATCTTCATGGAGTATGGTGGCACATGGAGGTGTCCTGGTTCCCCAAGCATAGAAGCTGTCTCCAACCAAGAAGCAGGATTCAACCAAGCAGAGCAGGCAGAGCAGAGTGCAGAGAGAGCAAAAAGCTCTTCTCAGAGGTTTATGTGGGGCTTCATTCCATAGCCATGATTGACTAAAATATTGGCCATTGGCTGATCCAACCTCCAGCCCCCACTCTTAGGTGGGGGTCCAAAAATCTCTCATTAACACAACAAAACACCCATTTCATCTTTAAGACTGAAGTGTTTTCAGGAACTGTGGATGAAGACTAAATATACCCGGGAAATATATATTTGGTCATATGAATGACCAAATAATGAATTTCTTATGATTCATTTTATCACAGAATTGTCACAGAACATGGAGGATATAGTCAATGATTCTGTAGCATCTTTCTGTGTTGACAGATAGTAACTGCTCTAAATAGGTTGAGGATTTAATGATAGAAGTAACTTGAACCACCATGTTGTGTACTTGGCACCAATATAAGATTGTTTAGCAATGATACTTCAATAAAAAAACAAAAAGTTTCCCTGAAGTATAATCTACATGAGAAAAAATTCCCCCATTTTATGTGGGCCATTTGATGAATTTTGATAAAGCTATGCTATTGTACATCTAGGCATAAAACAGTTCTATCCCCCCAACGAATGTTCTCACAGTCAAGCTCTTCCCCAGCCCCAGCCCCTGGAAACTCATGATATAATTGCTGTCAGTATAGTTTTGTCAGTTTCTAGAATTTCCTATTAATTGGATCAGTCTTTTCTATCTTCATTCTTTTATTAAGCATGCTACATGATTTGCAGGTTAATCCATGCTGCTGCCTATGTACGTAATCCATTTTGTTCTATTTCTGAGGAGTGAGTGACCCATTGTGTGGATACAACACTCAGCACTTGGTAAATTTGGGTTGCTGCCAGGGTTTGGCTGTTATGAATAAAGCAGTTTTATATCTGTTACAAGTTTTGTTATAGATGTATGTTTTTTGGGGGGGGTGCAGGTCATATGATAAGTATGTATTTAATTTTATATGAAACGGGTGGGCTTTACCAAAGCAGCTCTAGCAGACTTCATTCTAACCAGCGATACACGACAGCTTCACTTACACACCCTTGCGCACAGTTGGTACTGTCAGTCTTAACTTTTGGCTGTTGTAATGGGTGTGTAGTGATACCCAGTTGTGATTTTCATTTGCATTTCCCTAATGACTAATGATGCAAGCATCTTATAATGTGCTTCTCTGGTGAAGTTTCTGTTTAAATCTTGCTCTTTTAAAAAGTGGGCTGTGTTTCTATTATAAATTTTTAAGTATTCTTTATCTATTTGGAGTACAAGCTCTGTATCAGCTATAGGTTTTTAAAATGTTTTCTCCTACTCTGTGATTTGCCTTTTTGTTTTCTTAATAATATTTCTTGAAGAGTAAAAATGTTCAATTTAAGGATATTTTAAAAATATTTTATGCTTCAATCAAATAAGTATTTTCCTACTTCAAGGTCACAAAAATTTTTCCTACATTTTATTTTGGAAGTTAAAAGTTATATCCATTATGTTGACATCTGTAATTCATTCTGAGTTATATACATATGGTTTGAGATAAAGATACAGGTTCATTTTTTTGCATATAGCAATCCAGTGTTCCTATACCACTTGTTGAAATATTATTTTTCCCTACTGAATTACCTCAGCCTCTGCATTGAAAATCAATATATGATACGTGTGTGTGTATTTGTTGATTCCCTATCATGTTGAATTAATTCATTTATATAACTATATTTGTATCAGTACCACACTCCCTGGATTACTCTAGGTTTATAGTGAGTCTTATACTCAGGTGGTGAAAGGCCTCTAACTTTACTCTTTTTACTATTGTTTTGGCTATTTTTGGTCTTTTGTATTTTCGTGTAAGTTTTAGAATCTGTTTGACATTTTCTGCTGACGTCTGTTGGGATTTACATAAAGGCTGCAGTGAATCTGAGATGGATTTGCAGGAGAGCTGACATCTTAAAAATAGAATCTTCTGATTTAAAAATATGGTTTGTTGCTCCCCCTTGTTTTATTTTTTCAAATTTCTCTTAGTGATGTTTTAGAATTTTTCAGGGTACAGATCTTACACATATTTTGTTAGCTGTGTGTCTCTCTAGTATTCCAGATTTTTGATATTATAAATGATATATTTAAAAATTTTAATTTTTAATTGTTCATTTTTAATTAGAAAAATGTTAATTTCTAATTAATTTTTGTATATTAACTAGGTATCTTGTGATCTTGCTAACTCAGATAGTAAACTTTGAAATATTTTTATAGATTACTTAGAACTTTCCTCAAGGACAATCATATATCCTCCTTTCCCATCTGTATGCCTTTTATTTGTTTTTCTTGATATAAAGCTCTTAGGGTATCTAGTACAATATTTAACAGGAGTGATGATGTAGACATCTTCTTATGTAAGATGTATTTTTCTATCTCCTATTTTTTTAAGATTTAGTCTTTTTTATGAGTTTTATTAATTTGATTGTAATGTGCCTTGATGTGGTTTCTTTCATGTTCATTCTGCTTCAAGTTCATAAAGCTTCTTGGATCTGCGGGATTACATTTTCCATCAAATTTAGAAAAATTTGTCCATTATGTGGCCAAATATTTTTCAGACCCTCCTGTCTTTCTTTCCTCCTGGGAATCAATTTTACATCTGTTTACTAATCTACTGATGATTTTTTGCTATGCCTTCAAGTTCATTAATCTTTTCTTCTGTAGTATCTCATTTGGGGCCAGTGTTACACAGTGTATTTTCCACTTATTTAGTATCTCTATAAATTCCATTCAGGTATTTAAACATGTCTTCTATTTCTCAAATCATTATGCTCACGTTTTCGCCTACCTTCTTGAACATGAGGATAATATATAATGGTTTTATTAACATTTTTATCTGCTGGTTCTACCATCTATCATTTCTGGCTTTGTTTTTATGGACTGAATTTTTTTTTCTTAGTTACAGTTTATATTTCCTGCTTCTTTGCTTGCTTTGTAATTTTTGACTCATGCTAAAAACTATAAATATCATGTTTTTGAGTACTGGATTTTGTTATTTTTTTAAGGCTTATGAGACTTTGTATAGCATGCAATTTGTTATAGTAGGTGTGTTTTTTTAAGTTATGCTTTTAGGTTTTATTTATGTGTGTCTACAACAGCCTACAACAGCCTTTTTTCTGGAGTTTATGTATCCCTGCTATCATTATAATGGTCTTTTAAAGATCCCAGCCAATGTCCCCTATATTATCAGGTTCTCCAAGATGGCTGTTGAGAATGAAAACTATTGCCATCTAGGTCTGAATTCTGGGAACTGTTTGACCTACTGATGTCTGGTGCTTCCTTCCTCTGCCTCAAGTCATGACCTCTTACTGAGCACAGATTTGTAATTAGCCGAAGACTTACAGACAGTCCTGTGCACATCTCTGTATAGTTCTCTCTTCTTTGATCATCTACCCATCAACATTCTAGCTGTCTCTGCTTTCCTGATCTCCAGGCTCCACCTTCTCAGCCTGGCCATATTGCTGGCCTGTTTGGGCTTGCTCTGCCTACCCTCTGGCCTGCAAATTGACTCCAAGAAATAAACTGGAACAGTTATAGCACTCAAGCTTATACATTTCCCTGCTTGCAGGGATGAAAGTCCTCCATAGACTATTATCTAATATCTGAAGAAAGTTATTTCCTGTTTTATATGGATTTATAATTGATTATGATGCTAGAGAAATTCCTGTGCTAGCTAATTCTTTAAGAGCAGACACAAAAGCCCTTGGCCTTAATGCTGGAGTTTGAGTTGATCTAACCACAAGGATTATGAGTGAGAAAAGATGAACCTTAAAAGAAAATCAAATTGCTGTTGTTGTTGTTGTTTTTTTGAGATATCAAAATAGGGACTATGGATGTTGGATAGGCAAAAGAACAATGCTGTTCCTGGTGGTGGTGGTATAGAATTAGAACTTGGGCCAACCTCCAGTTACTTCTCTTACCTTATTTGTGATGCCCGAAATGTCACAAGAAAAGGTTCATTTCTTTGGATTAAATCTTTATTCTTTATTTATTGATAGAAAATTCTCCTAAAGTAGTGATTTGTTTCATAAATTATCTAGGGCAAATAAAGTTATTAGGTAAAAGCTGTTTTTTGATATCAGAGAGAGAGAAAGAGAAAAGAGAGTAGCTATGGAAGTTTGGGTCAAGGGATTCCAAAAGTGGGGGGAAGTCCAGGAAAAAAACCTGTTTAATAGTATTCACTATTTTAAAATTGTTTTCCATCTAAAAGAAAACTCCCTTCCACTGCAGCTTAAAATTAATAGGCTATATTGATTTAAGATCAGAAGAGTTTATATCCTTTATAAAAGACATCATCACCTTAAAAATAGTGCCTTACAATGTACCGATCCCTTTAATTCTTGGATGTTACCGGCTACAGGATTGTTGTCTGCTGGATCAAGAGTGACTTTTTTTCTTTAATAGAATTATTGAGGTATATTTGATACACAGTAAGCGGAATGTGTTTGAAGTATACCATTTGACACATTTTGATGTCTGAATATACTCATGAAATCATAACCACAATCAAGACAATGAACACCAGCCAGCTCACCTCGAAGTGTTTCCTCCTACCCTTCCCTGTGCCCAGCCCAAGGCAGTTAATGATCTGCTTTCTGTTACTATAGATTGGTTTCCATTTTCTAAAGTGTTATATGAATACTATTCTTTTCTGTCTGGGTTTTTAAAAAAATTCTACTCAGTGTAATGCCTTTGAGATCCATCCATGCTGTTGAATATATCAATTTCTCTCCTCTCATGGATGAAAATACTGCATTACCTATCTCTGATTTACCTATTTTTCCTTGCAGTGCCACCAGTTTTTGCTTCATTTTAATTCAAGTTCTATAGTTAGCTACATAAACATTTAGGATTGCTTATGTCCTCTTGAACAATTGATTCCATTATCATCATGAAATAATCCTCTTTATTCTTAGTGATACTCTTTTCTCTGAAATCTACTTTATCAGATATTAATAGAGTCACTTCAGCTTTCTCTAGACTTGTGTTAATGTGTACATTTTATTACATCTTTTTACTTTTAACATAATTGTATGTGGGTTTCTTGTAGGAAGCATATAGTTGGTTTTGTTTACATACAATTTGATAATCCCTATCTTTTAATTGGTATGTTTCTATTAATTATATTTATATTTAGTCTAATTCTTCCCTTTTACTTGGCAGTGTATCACTTGTCATATTTTGAAGGCAGCAGCTATTACAATTTCACATTATAATTATTTCTCCTTATTCTTATCCTAGGTTAAAGAAACAAAATTATAATTACAATTTTGTGTTCCTCTGTTTTTTTGCAGGACCATAATGTTTGGCAACCAAGAAGATTACTATAGTCTGCCTAAAAGTTATATTTCTCATTGTAAGGCTATCCATTGCCATTCATGGTTACATAGCTGTCTTTGCAACTAGGGTGGCTTTAGGAAAATAATCCCTTAAGTGTACTGACATTCTTCAATGCTGAGGTCTGGCCTTTGAACATGGTTACTCCATCGAGGTACTACCACTCTTTGAGGGCCTGAATGGATGTTCTTCCTTCCCAGATAGCTCTGTTTTTGCTCTAACTAAAACAGGGCCTCATTTTTCTGATTTCTTAAAGAATGTTCTATGGAGCATTTACATAAGAATCATGTAGGGTTTGTTTTGTAGTGTAGATTTCTGTGCCCAAACTTAGGTTAATTGGATTTATCTCTGGCAGGTAGGCCCCAGGAATCTGTAGTTTAACAAGCTTTCCAGGTTATTTTCATTCATACTAAACTTTGAAAACCACATTTTATGTCATAAACTCTGATAATTAAGTTTAGTATGCATCCTCTGTATTTATGATAATATTTATAAATTTTACACATGAGTTATTATACTAATATGTCATAGGCATCATAAACATAGGCAGCAATAAATGTTACAACACTGGTATTTAAAATAAATAAGAATGGAAGTCAAAATATTTTATACCTATATTCCAGTGGTTGTATTGTATCCACTCACTTCACGGGCCCCTGTTTTAAACCTTGAGGGAACTGAATAGGCTGAGGTCTGTTTTCAATAATTCTTTTAAAAAGAGCCAACACAAATGCTCCAAAAGAATTGTTGGAGATTGATTCTCATCCATAATAATGCCCAGACTGCACCCTAGACTGATTAAATATAAATCCTGGATGGGACTCAGGCATAAGTATTTTTAAAATTTCTCCATGTGATCCCAGGGTACAAAGAAGATTGAAAATGTTGCTATTAGAACAATGCTTCTTAAACTTCAGCATGCATGGGAATCACCTGGAGAGCTCGTTAAGCCATGGCTTCCTGGCTTCTATTACAGATGGTCTAGGTGGGAATGGATTGTGTGTCTATCAAGCTCCCAGGTGAAGCTGATGTGATGGTCTGTGGATGGCAGGTATGCCTTTAAACTATCAGACAGGTCTTTACCTCTGATAGCATCATCCAACTTTTAGGAACTAAAAACTTAGCTTCAGTCTATGCATACTAATGAATCATTCCCTTGAGAAGAAAATAATTACTTAAAAAAAGTTTAGTCATAGGTTCTATCTTACATATTCAAGAAATACCAGTTATCACTCACTGTGTACTGGGACATCCTGGCCATAAATTCTGTGACCTAAATTAGCACCATGGCTGTATCATCATGGCCATATGATGACCAAGACACTCAACAAGTTTATTAATCTACTTTTTCTCCTTAGGGAAATTTTTGTTTAATATCGTATAATCTAGATACAAGATGGAGCCTGATTCTTGCGAATTAAAAGTCCTTTCTTTGCCCAGACTTAGGTGTCTCTAGACTTCTTTGGTATCAGTTCTCAAACCTCAAAATTAGATACAGGAAAGAGGAGTGAGGAGACTCAGTTCTAATATGACTTTGCAATTCTCTGTGTTAAGTATAAAAAAGGCATTTCAAATTTTCTGGGCCTCCTTTTCTCATTTATGAAATAAGGAGTTGGACAAGATGAGTATTTTTAAGTTCTTTCCCAGTTCTAAACTGCTTTCTCTGTAATTTCACAAAATACTAGACCCAGAGCAAGAAGTTGTTTGGTATGAGAGTTTGCACTGGTTCGATGTGGGAAAAATGGAAGTTCCCATGGCCAGGATCCTCACCTGACCCTAAACTACTTGATGATGTAACTGGCCTACTGCTAGGCTGCTGCTTTCACACCTGTAGGCAATGAGCTATTATTGACTGAATCACTGTATAAGGAGCTCTGCCCAGTGCTCTGGGGGAGGTAGAGATGGAGGTGGATTATGGACTTATAGACTGTTGGAGGCAGATGTGATTCTAGCAGGTGACATACTGCTGGGAAAATAAAACCAGGTTCAAACCCTTTTATCCCAAGAACTTTCTGTTGTCATGTCTTGGTCTCACCAAATCCATAATGAACTTGCCTGGGGCTGAAACTCCCAGCCAAGACATTCAGTAATTCAGTACATTAGGAAAAAAAAAAGTAGTTCACATGGCTGTCTTTCTAGAGCTTTATCTTTCCAGCTTTTAGGGCAGAGCAAATACAATTAAAATGGGAATAGTTTCATGGTGGCTTTGCTTGATCCAGCTGTGGGTAGGAAACCTCTCCACAGAATCTACTTGAAACAATAAAAATCATCAGTTTCAATCTTCCTTTGGCAAAACAAAAGGATTCTGTTATGCTGGCAGAAATTATATTCTTCTCTTTAAAAAGTCCACTTGCCAGACAAAGAAATCAGATAACATTATTGCCAGATTTAAAAAAGGAAGATAAGTGATTTTTAGTAAGGTTACATATTGGGGCTTCTAGTCTATTAGCTCCATGTAGAGCTATTGAGTAATAGTAACTTATTGTAAGGGAGAATTTTAAAAAGTAAGATTTAGTTTATGACTGATTTTAAAGACTAAGGATCTAGTAACATGCAATAGTTGGAGAAAATTAGAAATATTTTAGGTGTTTTAAAGAAAGAAGTGAATTACAAAATTCACTCTTCATTTCTCAATAATTCCACTTCTGGGTATATTTCCAAGGAAATCATTAGAAACATGCTAAATGGTGTTTAACATGAAGATGCTGAAGGTAGGTGTATATACACATACAATAGGACTATATTAGATGCAGCCTAATGTCCAGTAGTAGACCAGTTAGGTGAATTACTCCATACACAGGATTGAATAATACTGAATAAACTGAATGATAATGATTATACAAAAACATGTTTAAAAAGTTATATGTTAACTAATGAAACCCAAGTGTGGAGAAAGTGAAGGTTCCTACAGCCAGGATTCTCACCTGGCCCTGGTCGGCTTGCTCACTGCACACGTGTGGGCAATACATTGTTATTGACTCTCCACTCAGTGCTCTGGGTGACACAGCTACAGGAGAGCAGAGACTGGAGTGGTGACAGCACAGAGGACAGAGGCTGAGACAGCTGTGTGGGCAGAGAGGCCCAGAGGCAGAGACTGGTTTGCTGCATGCAGACTTGCTCTGAGTGGACAGAATTCTAGTGATTGACTTGCCACTGTGGGAATAAAGTTGGATATAAACCCTTTAACCCCAAGAATGTTCCATTGTCATTTTTTCCAGTCTCATTGAATCCATAGTGAACTTGCCTGGGGCTGAAATCCATTGGCAAGACACCGAGTACTGAATATGTACTATAAAAATCATGATACATCATAAATATAGAAAAGACAGAAACTATAATAGGCAATAGTTATGTAAAAAGTGAACAGATTATGGGTGACTTTTTCTTCTACTTTCCTAGCTTTCTGTAATGTTTGTGTTACCTTTATATCACAGTGATGAATAGCTCAAACTTCGCAACCATATGCATGTGTTCAAATCTGATCCACCTTTCACTGACTGGGTGAATGTGTAAAAGTCGTTAGCCACTCTTATCAGTTTCCTCATTTATTAAATGGGTATAATGTTAGCAACACTCTCAGAGTTTGTAGAGATTTAATGAATTTATGTATAAAAAGCACTTAGATGAGAAATATTTGCTATTTATTATTGTTCCAAATAATTTATCTTGTTTCATTTACAATGTCTTTCCTATTGGTAAAGAGAATGTCTTTTTTTAAATAAAGAGAATATAAAAGTTCCTTCCTCAGATCACCTGGTCCCTCTAACATATCAATGCCCCAAAATTCAGGAAAAATTACTTCTAAGCTTATACACAATTTCTGCTCATGTTCTACAACTTATGTCTTTTTTCTAGGGAATTTTTTACAGTGCACTTAGGCAAACCAGTCAGTTTACAGGTACTCACATAAATATGAGGCTTCAATGATTATCACTGGGGTCACTGAAAATGAGACACCTAACTTTTGTTTTTGCTTGAGTCTCTGAAATTACCAGAGTTCATTGGTTGTCTTTGACATACTGTGATTCTGGTCAGCAAATACAGAAAACTTATTTTTTTAACCAACAATCCATTATGGGTAATTTCATTTTCAAAAATTTTGGAAGCCAGAATCTAAATTTACTTCTTCTAAAACTCCCTGGCACAGAATCTGTCTCCCTGGCTATGAGGCAATACAAAAGGACCAAATCTCAAACTCATTAAAAATCAAACTTTTAAAATGAGAAAATAGTTGGAAAGTATGGAAGCTGAATGAGACCTAAGTATTGATAAGTATAGAATTAGTATGTAGATATTTCTAAACATTTAAACATTTTAAGTTGGGAGGAAATCCTAGCTCCACTCTTAGTCCTAGTACAGTTCCTTGGAGGCAACAATTTTATTGCTTTTATTTTCAGTTCTTATTCTTATTACTTCCATATATATAAATAATGTGCTTGTATTGCTATTGATTTATCCATCTTTTTCTAATCTGACACTTTCTGTTTTACCTGGAAAGTTAGTGCATTTACATGTGTAATTATTACTGATATATTTGAAATGATTTCAATAATCTTCTTTTGTTTTAATTTTTTTCAATGCTTTCCCCTCCCTCCATTCTTTTCTATTTTCTTGGATTTGTCAAGATTTTTGAAATTGTTTTGTTTGCTTCAACTAGTTAATAAGTTATGAATTACATATATGCTGGTTACTTGAGTTAACAACCTTATATCCACTGATTTTTCAAATGTTAAACCAAATTTGTAATTCATCTATAAATCCAACTTTGTCATGAAATAGTATTCTTTCATATATTGTATTTTCTGAGTTACTAATATTTTAGTTTTTTTTTTGCATATATGTTTATGAGTGAGATTGGCCTGTAACTTTCTTCATTTTTTACTGACATTGTTGGGATTGTCTTTCGAGGCAATGCTAATTCTTAAAACCAGCCAAATCAGTTGAGAGATAAAGCACCTTTTCAATTCATTGGGAGAGTTGGTGTATAATTAGAATTATCCTTCCTTAAATGTTTAGGAGAATCCAGCAGTGAAACAATCTGGATCTGGGTTGTTCACAGTAGAAAGTTCTAAATTGCTGACCAGATCTATTTAATATTAAAATGCTTCAAGAATTTATTTATCTCATGAAAAGTTTTAAGAAGTGTGTCTGTACAATCTCAAATATGTTCCCTTTTTCATGACTAAAACTGGTTACCCCTCTCTCCATCACTCTATTAATTTTAATAGTCTTTTCAATTACTTTCAACTTTGTTGACTTTCCCTATTGTATATTTTCTATTTTGTTAATATCTTTTCCTCTAGTTCTTTAGAATTATTTATCTTCCCACTTCTTGTTATGAATCCCTAGCTTATTTATTTAAGACTATACAGTCTGCTCTATATAGTGACTTAGTCACATACTATGGATTTTGATATGAAGTGTTTTCAACTTATAGAAAGAAGTGGATCTGGGTGGAACAAGAAGTGGACTGTGGTGGATGTTGTGTTGTGTTACCTTATCACCCCTCAAGAAGGAACAGCTGATCCCCTCAGTTGCTGAGAGTCCTTCTTGCAGAAAGCCTTCAGCTGTAGGCCTCCTTCCATGGACTGCCTTGGGTGCTGCCTCACTGAAGTCTACACTTCCTCCCTGGGGCACCCTGCATCCAATACTTGATTGACGTGGGATATACATTCCTGACCCTCACTCCCCAACCTGGGACAGCACTTAAGGGTCAGCTTCAAAATTCTGCCTCATGTTGCTCAGGTTTGTGTTGAAATTCCACCACAGCTATATTTCTGTCCAATCTTGTTTTCTTCTTTATCTTCACATAGATATTGATCCTAAGAGTGAATACTCTCTAAAAATTCCTTAGCAGAGTAATATCTGTGTCATTCTTCTTCTCATGAAATGAAATAAAAACCTACAAGAGAAGACTTTCTTGAGGAAATGATGTGTAACTTGAGAACTAAAGTAAGTGTATATAGGAATATATACAGTAAGTATTAGCAGCTCATGTGGTGGGAAGGCAGGTGGGTGCTGAGCAGAGGGATGGTAGGGAGCATATATTGTAAGAGACAGAGCTAGAAAAGTAAGCTGTACCTAAATCACAAAGGATCTTATAATCTACCTTGAAGTTCTGGGCCTTAGTCCCACTAAGTAGAGCTAAACTGTAGATGCTAGGCACTGTTCGTTGATTAGAAGAGCTAGTGGGAATTCTTTGTCAGATAGAATTCAGGAATTGAAGAAATCTGGAGACAGGTTTCCTCTAAACAGTAAAGATATTATCATTTCTTGAAGTGTGATAGCATTTAGCCAGCAACAAATGTTTGCAGATAGAAATGATCACTAAGTGATTGCAGAGTTTTTAACTACCCAGTTCCTCATTAGAAGTCCATTTCTCTGTTGACTTACCCAGCAGGATTTTGGAAAATGTTTTTGCTCTATTGGGACCATGTAGCCCTCTGCTCTTATGGCTTGCAGGCAAATGGCACCCATGGGGAAAATCCTACTGCACAGTGTCTGTTTTCAGGTATGCAACTAGTTCACTGCTGTGCTTTATTAAAGACATAAATCTCAACTTGTGCTGAATACATACAAAGGAAATTTGATTTGTCCATCTTTATAACATCAAAGAGTTACTCCAGTTTCCAAAGGCAGCCTATTTACTGTCTCATTAAAGGATTAGCACCACAGCAATATTTTCTAATAGGGAATATCACTGAGAGGTCTGAGTTTCCTATGCTTTAAATGGACTGGCGAATGTAACATAAGCATAGAAAAATTACTGATAAGCATAGAATACCTACTTCTTACTGTCAGTAATTCATCAGATATGGAAAAATACTAATTTTTTAATTATAAAAATGCAGTTAAAATTAAGCATTTTAGAAAGAAATCTCTATAAGTATTTAGAGACTCTAAGTAGAAGTAGGTGGCAGAAGGAGAATGAAAGGGGAGGAAGAAAGGAAAGTGAAGATCTGTCCACCTGTGTTTCACTGAAGAGAAGTATAATGATATTTTTCTAAAGATTTGAGCAACTACTTCAAAGATCTGCCACCAGCAGAAAAGTCAGCAGAGTCACTTTGATAATGAATTCATCAAAAAGTAGCAAATCCTGTTGCATAATACAGTACTTCAAAAGCAGTATTGCCACTTCTGAGTGATATACTGTTAACCTTACCACTTCAGCGTATGCAGGAGAAAACAATGTTTGGGCATGGAGTTTCACAGAAAGAATTGGTAGGCACAGTGATTTTTCTGTGGTCTTTATTAGGTTCCGAGTAGCTGCTGCCATCATTAAAAGCACCAAGTTTACTAGCTCAACACAAGAGAAGTTATTTCTCACTGCTGTAGTAATCCGATGAGGATTAGTCATATGTTCCCACCTACCTGCAATGGAGGCTGGGAAATGAATTCCGTGCATGCGAAGCCACTTCTCAGTGTCTTCTCTGTACTTTGGCAATTATGGTGGGCAGTTAACTCTCTTCTACCTGAGCCATCGCTGTCCTCAGAAAACAGCAAGAAGATATTTACTTTTCTGGTAATTTCTGCATTTGAATGCATCTAATCTATATTCAATCGTCTGTATTTAGAAATAAAAAGGATTATATTCATTTCAATTTAAAAAAAATTGCTGCACTAGGTATTATAGGGATCTGATATTGTTGAGGTACAATGTTAGATCCTGTGAATATTGGTAGTGTTGGTAGTGAATAAGATATTGTTAGGGTCCTCAGGGAGCTTATAGAAAATATGTTCTAATAAAACTCAACTTCAGTACAATGTAATAAGTGCTAGTCTCTTTTAAGAGTGCTAGAGGCCAACTCTTCCTTTTAATGAAGCAGCATTCATCAGAGGATTGTCACAAATGCATATAATTGCACTGACATTTGAATTAAGTTTATGTCATGTGTCAATAAATGAAACAAACTTCTTAAGATTTCAGAAAATCACTAAACTGTAACCATGTAAAGAACTTCACTTTGCATCAAAAATGTCTGATGTTAAAGAAAACTCGTCTCAGTTCTGTCTTTCCAAAGTGGAGGAATAGTCAGACTGAGTCAGACTAACCAGTGTCATTTTTATTCCATGACAAAACACCTACAGTCTTTTGCTGACAACCAATAATTGATATTTTGTTTTAATGAGCTTTAGTGAAGGACTTTGCCCCAGCACTAAGGGGTTGGACACATCCACAGCACACATGATACATGGCTCATCTTGCCTACCTCATCACCTTCTATATCCAGTGTCCTCCAGATTTACTACAGCCCAGATTTATTACTCTTAATTCCATCCTCATACATTTTGATGAAGAATTTGGATCTTCATATGGAACTAGTTATTGTAATAGAACTTAAACCACAAGGGCCTGGGTCTGCTTTTGTGTGACCTGAAATATGCATTTAACCATTCAGTGTCTTATTTTCCTCATGTGTGAAATCAGTTTCAGATGAATGAAGATTCAATGCCCTATGGGTCCCGTTCAGTGAGTCTATTATTCTAATCTATTTCTGTATAATTATGTTGTCTATGCAGGGAATTCCTAAATAAAAAAAGTCCAATGTAAAAAAAAAAGATGTAGACTATCTCAGTAGTAGCCCTTTGGTTATTTAGATGTAAACTTACATGCTTGTTCAATTTGGAAATCAATTTGTTTATGCTACCTTTTGTTTATATGCTTAGCTTCTTCTATGCTTAATCTTTCTTGTCCCCATAAATGTGAATTATTGACTACCTAAAACTTATTCCATAAGCTCCAAACTTAAAAAACTCCACAATTCTTAAGTTTGGCAAAACTCAGTACTGAGGAAGATAATGTATTGAAAATAAATAGGCTTGGTTTTGGGAAATACTTCCAATTTTGAATCCTTGTCAGTGTTGGTCTCCCAGTGGAAGATAAAATTAACCAAAGCTCTAGCTCAAAATTTGTTGAAAGATAAAGTTATGGGGATTACTGTAATGTATACAAGGTGTCTGTGTACTTTGAGTAAAGTTAATAACAAGCTCCCTGGAAAATATGATAAAGATACTGGCAGATTATCAAAGTTCTACAAAATCAACTTCATGGACGTCCAAGACTACCATTTCCAAAATAGATTGGATTTTAGGTTTATCGTTTCATGTGGAATGTTAATTTTGGGAGTGTGGGACACATCTTTCATAATCCCAGGAAAGGGGACGATGAGCTTTGCCTCCCACATTCAGTGTGCGTCCTCATGCTGTTTTATCTGAGCATCTGAAACTCAGAGTAGCTTCCTCCAAAGCAAAAGGCCACCCCGGAGCTGGAAAGGAGCATGTGGTGGAATTTGTGGTGAATTTGGCCACAGTCCCTGAAAGCCCCCTTTCCTGTACTTTTTAAGAGTGTTAAGTAACATTCGAGTGCTCACAGTGGGATAGATGTTCTACCCACCAAACTTGGCCTTCAGGAATTCTGGAGCAGCCCTGTGTTCTCAGAGTGACTGGACTTCAAGAGTGACTAAAGATATTACTTTGCTCTTCCAAAATTCAGAGAAATTAATAAAAGTATTTCAGATCATGAGAATTTCTCTTGTAATCCAGCTACATCTGTGGTTCATAGAAAAGGGTTTAATTTTCATACTGAATAAACTCCCTTTCTGTTCAGGAATTGTGTAAATTCCAGCTGTCGTTCTCAACTAAGAAGGTGAAGTGAAGGTTGTATGAGTCAACTCACACACTCTCTCCTCTCAACAGACCCCGTTTCCTCTCCCGGATTCTGGCACATTCCTGTCCATGGGGCAGCATGGAGAGAATCTGCCACTGTGATCAATAGTTATAAGAGTGGCTTATATCTCCTGGATAGTGAGGTGAGAAAAGGGTTGAGAAACAGCTCCACTGTCTCAGAGCAATGTTTCTGACAGTGTCCTTAGCTCTTCAGGGATTCATGGAGTTAGTAATGGAGACCTGCAGGCAGTGTTCATTATTTTTTAAACAACCTTATGGAACCTGTGTATCTACTGAAAATATAGTTGCTGTAGCTGCTGGCTAAAACCTTGTCTCTTGTCTTCAAGCTAAAATTATACCAACTCATGGTGATAAGCTAATAATCACAAGCCATTTGGAAGCTCTGATGAGCACTTACATGTTCCTTGATGGATAGAAATAGAAAAAATGAATTTGTTTGATTCAGTCTGGTCATTTGATAGACAGACTCTTTCAAAACATGGTGCATATAGAAGAAAATAATTAGAAGGGCATGTGGCAGCTTAAAAGTTTGGAAATCACCAACCCCAAATGATGTAGGACTCAGCATGGAAATAGCTGTTGATTTCTATTTAATTAATGACTTTTTAAATTAATAGTAACATCTATATGTATATAAGAGCACAGACATGCGCATTGTTCTAAAATAGATAGGACTAAAGAAAACATTCAGGATAGAGTTCTGTCTATACTGACAGCTGTCATCACTTATTAATTTAAATTATGATCTTTTAAAATTATTCATGCTTTATTGATCTTGAGTAAATTTGAATTCCACACCCTTGCTCTTCCTGGGATGAGTTCTGTGGGTGGTTAGTTTGTTCCAGCTCACCTGCAGAATGTCCTCTTACAAAATTACTATCATCAGTGAGCTCTGGGTCCTATGTAAGGTAGGAATGATTGACCTTAAAAATATATCTGCAAATATGTTCATTTACATAGTTCTGACAGTTTTTTGCACAATTGATGATAAAATCAAGTCTGGACATTTGGGTGTCTTTCTTTCTATCACAGAATTAGCAATACTTTCTACCAGCAATCTGTTATTAGGAAAGTTGTTACTCAAGCAAGACAATCATAGAGCAGAGGTAGGAGGCCTTGAAAGCTACCAGCGTTTGACTTTTGGGGAGCAGAAAGCTATTTTTCCTTCTCCCTACTTTTTTCCCCCTAATTCCAAATAGAATTGGAGGAGAGAAGGACAAGGGGAGGCAATGCTTTGTTAAATGGCAGTGAGGGACTCAGCCTGAGCAGGGCGACACCGGCTGTAGACGAGCAACAGTCTGGGTCTGTTGGTTTGATCTCGAAGGTATCAGTAAGAAAACAGTAAACAGGCTGACCCACTGCTTGTCCTTTACGGAAGCAACGTGTCTTTTAATTCTGAAACGAAAGTGCATTCTAGAGGAATTTGGCTTTTTAAAACACTAGCCAACCCGTTCTTGAGATTCCAGGTCATCCTTTTAAGCCGCTTGTACAGAGAGCAAGAATACATGATCTATATCAAACCCAATTCATTCACATATTCATTTAACATCTTTTGGCACTCTTGTAATGGTGTGGGCTGTATTATTTTCACTCTCCAGGGGTCATAGTGACTCCTCAGTGAGGTTTAACGAAAGGAGATTGGACAGAGAAGGAAAGAAAAGAGATGAAGGATGCCAAGCATTTGTACAGTGGAATATCATGGATTCATCTTTTCGATGAATCTTTCCTCATCTCAGCCTATTTCCATTGCAAAACAGGAAAAATAATCAGAAACTTGGAAGCAGCGTGACACCTGCCCCCCTCACATGAGCAGCATCTCTGCTCCACCAATGCGTGCTCCTTCTGCCAGCAGAGAGAGGAAGCCCGGAGCGCGGGGACCGGAGAACCACCGCAAAGACCTTTGATTCTGTGTGCTGGCCACTAGGAGGGCTTGGAACGGAGTCAGGGAGAGTTCTCGAGGTTTACATGGGCCCTGAAAACCCAGCAGGTGATTTCAGAGACAAATCAGACACCACTGCCCTGGCTGGGCAATTCCAAAGTGATCTTCACCCTGCTTTGAACTTCTTGCTGAATTCTTTTGTATCCTTCCTCCCCCATCACAATCCTCAGCCTAGTGCTCTGTATACACATCAGCCACTCAACAAATGTGGGCAGGTAGGGAATATGATAAATTGTAATAGTAGGATGGAGGCAGGGTGAGAGTCGTGAAAGCGCAGTACTTGGATCTGCTGTGGGGATGGTCACACTGCTGCCTCCTGAAGCCCCTCTTCTGCTAAAAGGCAAGCCCACTCCCGTAGCGGGCAGCACTCCTGTTGCAGCCGACGTTGGTTTGCAGACTGTCTTTAGGCCTGGCTGAAACCTTTAAGAGCTGTGCTTCGGAGTAAGACTCTTCCTAGCAACCCTCCTTCCTTTCTCTCACCTTCCACAGGGCTCGGCCCCAACGGGCACACCCACCGCCTCTTCTCCGGGGATCTTGTGAGCGTCCCGTGGTGCCCACTCCTCAGCTCTCTTTCATAGTTCTTACAAATTGCTAAACACTCCACTCCCTATTTTAACAAATGAAGCTTCATTTTTCTTGTTGCTGGAAATTTTAAAAACTGAAATATAACAAGCTGCCTCCACCAACTTGCTCCTCTGTGCCCATTACAGGGGTTGCTCCAGAAACTCTCTGGCAGGTCTAACACTGTCTTGGCATCTGCAACTCTGAGAACCTGAGCTAACAGGAGGGAGGCAGACTTTCCCCCAGGGCTTAAGGCTCTAAATCTGAATGTAAATAATGCATTAGGGAAAGAAAGGATAGAGGGCAGACATCCAGTGGAACTTCAAACTGGGCTCGACCACCCTTGTCCTTCACCTTTTTTCTTCTTCCCAGCCCTCTAGCAGGAGTCAGCCTACCTTTCTGTAAGAGGCAAGATAATAAAATGTTTTATGCTTACAGGTGATATGGTTCCTGTTGCAACAGTTCAGTTCTGCCATTGCAGTGTAAAAGCCCCCACAGGCAATACATAAAGGCATGGACATGGCTGTGTTCCAATAAAACTTTATTTAAAAAAGAGGCAACACAGCATATTTGGCTCGGGGACCATAGTTCCACCACCCTGGTCTTTCAAGTTCATATTAGATATTTTCTTTGGCTGAGTTATTCAGTCATTTATTTAGGTCCTTGTAAACTGACATCCTTTTAGCTAAAAAGAACAGGAGAATCTGTGTTCTGCATTGGCATCTGCTGCTTTAGAAACCCTCTTCTCTAGGGATATTGTGAGCGTCCCGTGGTGCCCACTCCCCAGCTCTCTTTCATTTTTCTTACAAATTGCTAAACACTCCACTTCCTATTTTAACAAATGAAGCTTCGTTTTTCTTGTTGCTGGAAATTTAAAAAACTGAAATATAACAAGAGGATGACTACATCTTAAAAAAACTTCTAGCAATTACAGTGGAAGTCACCATGGCAACTCCCATTTTTCTGGATTAGAGCATTTTAGAGTGGGAGCTGATGAGAGAAAAAAAATTGTTGCATGCAGCCCTGAGGTTTTAACTTTAGCTAGACAATTACCCTGAAGTTTTGCCAGAGGCGTAGGAGTTGGGGCAAAGGAAGCGGAGCTGATAAAGGTCCCACCACTGAGAACAACCCAGGCAGGAGGCCAGTTAAGTGACCAAGCGTTCTGCTGCTCCAAGTGAGGCAGGGGGCTTCACTTCCCTGATTGTACTTAACTGGTGGTGGGAATATGGGTATTTTGTGAGTAGTGATTAAATACTGTTGCTTCATTTATGTCTTTGCTTGGATTGTACCATTCTTGAAGAACGGATTCAGGAAAAGGTACTGGGTCTGTTTGGATACCCTTTGGTACTCGTTGTCCCAAACTCCAAGACAGAATGGACGAGAATGGCCTCAATTCGTGGGCAGTGATGTGCGGTGGTGGCGACATAAACCTGGCCTGAGCTCTTGAGAGAGATTCGGGACTCAGAAGGGATTTCCAAGCCATCCCTCTGTCTCTTGGCCCTTCTCCCCAGTCCCTTTGTCCCTCCCTCCCTCTTTGTCCTTGTTGAGGACACATAGGTCTACATTTGTCCTCAACAATGGGTGTGTGTGAATATATATGCATATGTATTTACATATATATATTTACCATAAGGAGTCACCTTCTGTAACTCTGGAGGCGCAGAAGTAAGGCTGAGATCTGCAGTCAGCAAGTTGGAGACCCAGGAGAGTCAATGGTGTACGTTCCAATCTGAGTCTGAGTCCAAACGCGGAAGATCTTTGTCCCAGGTTTAAGATGGTCGAGCAGAAAGCATTCTTATTCAGACTTTTATTCAGTGAGTAGCACACACACTGGGGAAGGTGATCTGCTTTACTCACTCTGTCAAGTCAAATAACCTCATCCAGAAATACCCTCACAGACACACTCAGAAATAATGTTTTTAGTGGACTGGATGTTTATGGCCCTTAAAATTCATATGTTGAATTTCTAACTCCCAAGGTGATGGTTTTAGGGGAGGTGGGGCCTTTGGGAGATGACTAGGTCAGGAAGGTAGAGCTTTTTTGGATGGGAGTAGTGCCCTTATAAAAGAGATCCCAGAGAGCTCCTTTCCCCTTTCGACCAGGTGAGGTCACAGCAAACAGAAAGCTGTCTCGGAAGTAGGTCTTCAGACACTGAATCTTCTGGCACCCTGATCTTGAACTTCCAGCTTCACAACTGTGAGAAATAAATTTTGTTGTTTATAAGCCACTCAATTTATGGTATTTTTGTTATAGTGGCCTGAATGGACTAGGACATTTAACTAAATATCCAGGCACCTGGGGTCCAGTCAAGCTGTAAAATAAGTGAAGCATCCAAGCAATTATGGTTGTTTTTGTCATTATTGTATTATCTTTTTATGTGGAGCTGAAATCTATACAAGTAGATCAATCAGATCAATAGTGTAATAGATAAGTGTAAATGGCTAATATAGATAATGTGTATAATATTTTAAACTTCTTAGGAGAACACACATGTTATTCAAAGATTAATCTGCTTGTCTGAAAAAATAATTTCAACTTCACTTTAAGGACATGTCTTCTCATAGAGGCACTTGTTCAGGCACTAGACAACTGAAGAATAGATGATTCTACTGTTGACTGAAAAGATAGTAGAATCAAGATAGACCAATGTATAAAAATATCAGGACCCTCAAGTGTTGGGATTTTAACACATCAGTTGGACAGTAGGCTTTTTAAACTGCTAAATTAAGGCAAAGTTATTGCAGCACAAAACACCTTTGGATATGAGAGGAACTTGCAAAACATCACAGATGGTTTACTAAAAAATACCTAGAAGAAATTCCTACCATCTACAGCAAAGCTGCAAGTGTTGAACACAGCTCCTTTCAAGCCACCACTGTGATTTCATCAACCTGCAGCCTTCATAGCCTGGGAGCATGCGAGGTCTGTGCCATCATCCTCCTGCCTGCCTCTCCAGCTTTATCTCAGTCTCCTCCTTTTTTCTCTCCTTTCTTTCTCTGAGGGAATGTTCTTTCCTCACTCCTGGTTAACTCCTCCTTATCCTTTTATCCTAACTTAGGCATCATTTCTTCAAGGAGGGCTTCTTCAAGATTAGACCTCTGGGATATGATTCAAGAGCATATATTTTCCCTTCTGATAGTATCATTTCTTATTTAATTATTTTTATTACTATATTTTTTAGTAACTATATGTACTAAGATCATATAAACTCATGAGGGGCAGGGCCCATGTTCACTCTATATTTTCAGTTCTTACCACAAGTGCCTGACACATAGTAGGAACTCATTAAATAACATATTTAATTGAATCTAAGATGCACTGATTGTAAAACACATCAGTATTTAATACACCCCATGCAGAAAAAAACTACCAGTTAAACTATGACATGATGCTTTCTTATAATTTAGCACTTTTATTAGATTTTTTTAGTCTTATTTAGATGTAGATTTTTATCATATATCACTCTTGTACATATGTGAAATGGAAAAACTGAGATAAATTGGTTAGTACATCTCCTAAATGTCTCCATATTCAGAATCTGAATCATCTTATTTATTTCTTATTGCAGTAAACTATACATAGCAAAATATAGTATTTTAACCATTTTTATAGTGTACAGTTCAGTGACAATATGTATATTCACAGTGTTGTGAGATTTATGCTTTAACACTTAGTTAAGGTATTTTTTCTTCCCACAAAATGTTATATCCTCTGTGCCATCAAGAGCGTTGCAGATAACACATCTCAAAAAGATGATCTACTATTGTTTCTGAGAATTTCTTACAAACTTCACACCCATTCCTTAAATATTTATATACACATGCTCAGGCGATGACAACCCCGTCATGACTGCTACTGAACCAAAGTGATTTTAAGATGCATCTCATTTCCAGAGTTGTTAAAAGTGAAAAAAAAAAGGAAGAAAGAAACAACAAACATGGCATTTGCCAAAGACATGTAAACTATGTAAATACATGTAACGAGTTATATGCACTTAAGTAGGTAGGTAGGTAGGTAAGTGGCAGTAACATTTTGTGCTCAACGTGTCTGTGAAAAATGGGAAGTTCATACCTGATGGGTCATAGACAGGCCTACCTGAGAGCCGTAGAGCTCACGGCCAGAGCACTGCGCCCTCCTCTTTCTTCTGCTTCCTGCCTCTGAGGGCTGACGGCAGATAATGGATGAGGCTTTTGCTTACATGGAGGAAACTTGGCCCTAATTCTTTTGAGCTCTGACACTTTTTATTCAGCCTTTTGTCCTCTGACTATAACAGCTGACTGAACTGAATTTGCACACAGTGACTGAGAATCTTGATTCTGTTAAGTCTTCAGGCCACCATAAATTTTATCTAGTCAAATCCCTTTATTTTATGAAGGAGGAAATTTGATATCCATAGAGCTAAGGGAAAACTTGGTCATAGTCACAAGTGGATGAATATAAAGGAGAGTAAATCAAATAGATCCTCCAGTGAAAGGTCTCAGGCTAAGCACCTGGGAAGCCTGAGTGCATGCTACCTACATCTAGAGAACACATGGCTTGAAAGCATCAATGATGGGCTGAATCCTGTCCCCTCAAACTTCATATGTTGAAGTCCTAACACCTAGTACCTCAGAATGTACCTATATATGCAGATGAGGTCTTTAGAGAGATAATTATGGTAAAAATGAGGCTGTTAGGTAGACCTAGTCCAGTCTGACTGATGTTTTTATAAGAGATTAGGACATACAGATAGAGACCCCAGGGATGCAGCATGAAGATGGCCACCTGCAGGCCAAGGAGAGAGGCCTCAGAGGAAGCCAGCCCTGCCATGCCTTCAGCTTGGGCTTCCAGCCTGCAGAACTGAGAAAAGAATTTCTGCTGTTTGAGCCCCAGTGTTGGTGTTTTGTTATGTCAATGCTAGCCAACTCATACAACATCTTAATGAGGGATGAGAAGAGGGGATTCATGTTTACAAATGTGTGGAGAAACATTTTCTTGATAACTGACAGCAAGATTGGGCTATTAGATGCTATTGTTCGAGGAGTCGCCAGGAAACTAAATCCCCCCCGGCCAACCTCAACACTCATCTTCCCAGGCACTGGAGGGAGGCATGTGCCCGAGGCAAGACCGCAGCACGTTGTTGCTGGAGTGGGTGGTGTGGGATGCCCCAGGGCACGCTGGCTTTCTGGGGGGGGGATCAGGACAAGGGCTTCATTCCTTGCCCTGAATTCACACCCATTTTAGTCCCAAGTTGGTTATGCAAGAAAATAGTATGCCGGAAAGAAGAAAATGCCATTCTTGTTTTTTTATTTCTTCTTGAGTAAATCTGAGCTTTTTATATGACCCCATAAAATAACCATTTCATCAAGATTTTAAAATATATTTCTACTAATAGTACAGATTTTTTCTAATTAAAAAAACACATCTTTTGTAGTTATTACAGACATTTTCTTATTTCTTGTTTTTTTTCCTCCCTCTTTTTTCTTTCCTACTCTTTACTGCCTCAAAAGAGAATTTAAATCCCTCTATTGTATTTGTTTCTCTTAGAACCTCCAAAATATTTGCCCTCACATGCTGCAATGGTCTCTTAACCTCTGTGGGTTTCTTTGTGTCGTAGAGGTTGTGTTCTTTCTCAGGCTTATTCTCTGATTCTTGTGGTAAGTTTTAGACCTGTGCTCTTCTGCGTGTTCATTATCGTTCTCTACTCTCCTGTCCTGCATATGCTGTATTTAATTGGCTTGTTGTTTACTCTTCTTCGAAGGAAATAGATCCAAATGTGGTACTTATAAACAAATACAGTATATGGATTGCCACTGATCTCATTTACCAGTCACTTAGATATTTGTTCTGGTTGTTCAATCTTTTCATATGCATGACAAGAGAGCAAATTATTGCAGTTTCCATTTCCATTTCTGGAGTTTGACAGCTTTTTACCTCATATAACCCTATTGAGATTCAATCATGTGACACCTCTTCTCAAGCTCCCCCACCCCCCAAGTTGCTTTTATAATAATTTGAATTAGTGCCCTAGGTGATAAAGATAATACTGAGAGTATTCTGCTCCCTGGGCTCTTCATGCACATGCCTGAGACCTGTTCCTGTGTTCTGGCCAGTTGTTTGCTGAGTGTTGCAGTCTCTACATGGACATAGAAAGAGATAAGATATTCTGGGGGAAGGCAAAGCGTGAAAATATCATCTTGCTTGCTTCAAAGACTAGAATCCATGCAGCAGCAGAATTCATGCTCAGTGTTTTAGTTTTCACATCCTCTTTTTGAATGGGGCCAACAGTGAGGAAATAAAAGATATTTTCCTTTCCATTATCTTGCTTTTACAAAACAATAGATTTGCTCTCTTTTCAGCATCAAAATACATGTGGGATAATATTTGTGTTTCCCTGTTCCATTTCATCATCTTAATTCTGGTTTTAGGCAACTGTATGAGTTTTCGTCTTTTTCTAAGTGGCCATCTGTCTTGATATTTTACTTCTGATATATTCAGAGTGTCTGAAATATCCTAAGTACTCAGTAATTAATTAATTTAATAAATGGGTGAACATCACCATTGTATTACTAGATTATCAGGACATTTAGCTACAAAAACATTTAAACTAGGCTTCTCTATTAAAGTTGATTTTGTTAAATTTTAGTGCCAGTTTTATTTCCCTCCTACCTAGTAATATGGCTATAACAAAATCTAATGCTTGATTTGAAAACTTTGATATTCAAGAAATTATATCAAGATCAATCATTCCTTCCACAAACATGTGAGAATGCCTAGTTGGGCTGGTACTATGCCATGGTAGACTTCTTTCTAGCCTCTTGGGGAATAGGAGTTTCAGGGTGGCAATATAAATATGAAGGACACAGATTTAATGTGTAAATATCTTTTATTTTAAAAATAATTACAATGTATTCTGGCATGTAATAGAGTTACATAAAATATGCAATGAGATACAGAAGACGTGATGTTTAAGTTATGTTATGGGTCTTTAGAGAGAACCACGAAAACTGAGAGTTATAAAGGATGGAGATTTAAGAGGAGGAATATTTCTGGGGAAGGTAGCAATACCCAGAGTTTGCAATGGTCAGGGAATTGCATGTAGTTATTTGCCATTGAAAAAAAGGTGGTGGAAGATAACTGGAAGGGTTTTGAAAATGCAGTTCCTGTGGGTCACTGCGGAGAACTTTTACCTACAATGCATGGATTGCACTAGATTCAGAAAGATGGTGGACTGTAAGCCCCAGTACAATGCCTGGGGGAGCCATGTGAATGTGCGGCTATGAGAAGTATGTGTGGGGAAGGGTTATATAATTGGATAAAGCTTCCCTGGAGGAAATGGATTTAAATAGCTTTATATAGGTTAGAAGGGAAAGTGCTGTGAGAATTATTATGTGCCATAGAAAGAGGTGTGTGAGCATAAAAGTTTGTGCTGTGTTTCTGCTTCCATCTGCCAGCAGTTGTTTGGTATCCCTTGGAGTCATGGCTTAAAACACTGGCTCAAATCCAAGAAAGGAGAAGTACAGATAAAGTATAAGCTACGAGTGCTCAGAGACTAGAACACAATGAACTACCAGTGAAATTTCTGGGGAAACACCATCACAGATTTTCAAGGGCCTTGAGCCCTTGTCAGAGGACTGTTAGAGGAATGATGTGTACAAAGGGAATGTATAACCTTAATTTGTACATATAAATTTGGAAAACTATTATTAAGTAAGAGATTAAAAGGAAGAGTGGGCCCAGGCAAGCAGAATCTGATGATTATATTAAAATAATAAAGAATGGACCCTGAGTTTTATTCAAAATGCAGGTTTTATCTCCAGAAACTTATAAAAACCCTATCATGACCTTATCAAACTTCTACCACTTTATTTCGAACCAAAGTCCCCTCCTACCGATGATGGCTTTATTTCTTACATCCCTTACATGTACCTTTTGGCATAATCTAACTTCTGAACTTTTATTTTTTTTATATTGTATTTAGAAGTGGCATCCATTGCCATAATCTCTACAATTTAAATGGTGATGACACACACACATGCACACACACACACACACACACACACACACAGAGGTAATTCAAAAATAACTTTTTTATTTAAATCAAGAGACCATGGTATACACAAGAATGGTTTTGAGTTTTTATTTATACAGGTATCTAAGCATCCTGCAGGTGGACATATAAAAAACTTCACTATTTTACCATATCTTATAGTTACTCAAATCACTGTGCAGCCAGTGTGAGTATTTATAGTGCTGAGATAGCTCTCTCAGGGTAAGACTTCGTCATGAGCATACTTAGTTGCCACCTGCCACTGGATGTAATGAAAGGGACCATGAGTATGATAACACTCAGGCTTTTTCCTTAAGGTAATTTCATCTCTGGACTTCTTTTGAGAAAGACACACACAGCATAACAGCCACGTTGGGCCACTGCTGAAAGGCACCCTGGCCCTGTGGGGGAGGGCCAAGAGGGAGTTGGAGCTGCTTTTTTATCTAAGAAGTTTAAAGAATGCCTTAAAAATTAAACCCAATTTAAAAAGAAACAAAAATAACAATGAGGCAAATGCCGTCTGTTTTTTCGTTACCAGGCATTTAAATTAATGAATGAATACACTGATTTAAATCTGAGTTTCCTGATAAGTTTGGCAAAATGAGAGACATGTTGCCTTTATATTGTCTGATAAGAAAAATAACACCAACTCATCCACAGAGATGAACTTCAGTGGCACAAATTCAAAGAGGTACCATTGCATGAGTCTTTCTGTAAGGGCTTTGGGGTAACATATCCAGCAATGTTTTCAGTTAGGATTTTGCACAATGGAGTTTCATGTATCTATTATCTATAACAGTTGAGGAAATAACATTAAGGCATCACTCAGGGAAGGCGTTTTGGCAGGGAAATGAGATAGACTCAGAAATATTATTTTCTAATGGTCTTTCTCAATGCAGGGATTAAGTTTAGAGAATCTAGGAGAATGCCTAGTTAAAATGCCCATTATATTATTCTCTGACTTAGGAGCTGCTTAAAATGATCCACTCACAAATGATCAGAGTCAACTTTTGTTGTTTATCTGATGACAGCTGGAGTAGAGCTATTGTCACATGAATATGATTTATTGGTTGAAATGGGACTCCCATGTTCGACTCTCAGGAGCTGAGCATTCTATTGATACCTCCATCTGCTCCTGTGACATTTCTCTCTTTTGGTTTGTCACTGCCCCGTTATTATTCAATCAGGATGTTCCCTCTGCCCATCCTTTAGTGTTGGTGCCTTTCACTGTTTATTCTCACTGTGTGAGCTCTTCCTGAGACACAATATTCACTCCCTTCAACCACTGTGCATATGCTGATGACATCTCAATCTATATTTCTATTTAGGCTATCTCTCCTCAGAGCCAGGCTTCTCATTTCTACCACACCTCTTACTGGAAAAATATGTATTTGTAGGAATAGATATTGCAAGATCTATGTCTTCAAAATCAAACTTATCAGATTCACTCTCACTCTATGTTTCTTAAATTGATACCACTATTAAACTAGTCACTCGGTGGGGCCATCCGTCTGGGAATCATCTAAGCTGTACCCCCTCTGCTTGTCTTTCATATCTCACACTACAGAATTCTGTCAATTCCCATTCTTCTTCCTTCATGGTAGTCCAGGAGTACATGATATTTCTGGTAGTCAAATTAGTATATTATACTAATAGAATTTTATGTTATGTACGATAAAATTTAAATTGAGCTATTTTAATAACAACCTCCCCTGTTCCCCCCATACAGTACAACACTGGATTGGAGCCCCTTATTAGCATGGAATTTTATCTCATCTTTGCTTCTTGGCACTTATTTGTAGATGCTAAATGTCTATTGAATAGATGTGTAATGAGACCAAAAAGAAAAAGTGATTGAATTTTGAATGTCCCTATTTTTCCTATTTTTAAAGAGAAGTTAGAGGTTTTGTCATTTCCTTTCCCTCAGCTGCTTTGGAGGTTGCTACCTTGCTAGTGTGGAAGGTTCTTTGGGTTTTGTAACAAAAAAAATTAAAAAGAAGGGGAGAGGGAAGAGAAATCTTGAGATAGGGTTTGAAGAGGAATTACTCAGAGAAACTTTGGAGGAGATTTGAGAAAGTAAGTGTGGTACATGAACAAAATGGATGTGACAGAAAAGAGATTTCAGAGCATGTTGCTACTCTGTTCTAGTTTGTCAAGAAATCCCCCTCAAGTGTTCAGAAATGGAAATAGTGGAAAAGAGATTTGCAGGATATAATTTGAAATGACTTCATGGTTGCCTAATTGTGCATAGGCCCTGACAAGAGTCATAGATTCAATGCATATAAAAATAATTGAATGCAGAATATATAAATAAGCAAATGAATGAATGAATGGATAAGAGCCTGACCATAGTTGTCAACTGGATGGAGGGCATTTCACATCCGGGTAAAAATTATTGTTGGTTGTCCACAGGCAATGGGCTATAACCAGAGAATTCTGTGGCATTTAATTTAGAAGAGGCAATTTAATTAAAAAATTTTTAGAATCAGGTGATAATTATTTCATAACAATAAAGGTGCTTTAATAGATCTGTATCCTAATAAGCCTATTGAAATAAATTTATATGTGAAAGCCTGTCAAAACACTGAATAAATTGATCTGTTTGATGAAGTTGCTTACCATTTTCCAGTTAAATTATATTTGCCAATATAATGATTTCAATTTTAATATATTTGACCTGGAGCTTTGTGAGTATGCATATATTTTGTTATGGATAATATTAAGCCAATATGTTCAGCTCTCTTTAATTCACCTCCTAGTTATGATGATACACTGTTGGTGACTTGGCAAGGAATGATTGCTCTAGCAGATGCAGCTAATCACCTCGTAACTATTTAGATATATATCGTAGATTGGGGACTTCAGGACCTAAGCCTAGATTTTCACATCATTACCAATGGATTTTTTTCTGTCATAAGTTTATTTCTGTTCACTGTGATGTGAGCAATTTTATTAGAAAGTAGCCTCAAGGAAGCATTAATATTGTAAGAGCGAGAGAATAATGATACAGTTTGGTTCACAGGTGGTTCCTCTTTATGAATCTGCAATATGATGAGTGGTTGATAAAACTGAAAATAATCTTGCCTTATCTTTGTATTCTTAATAATTGTCTCACTATTGATTTCAAGTAGAAATATCTGCTGAGTCCATGTGCAGGATATTAGATTTAGAAACCTAGTTGTCATCTTTTTTGAGAAGAAAAATGGAGTAGGAATATCTAGTAGGGCAACTGATTTATCATTACCCATAGTTTGCCTTTACAAAGGTGATATAGACAACACTTTATTTTGAAGAATTAATTGGATAGTCTGGCAAACATATGATTCCATCACCAAAGACTAGTTCTGAATTACCTGATATTTTAAAGTATAGCTCTGCCTCCCTGCTCCTCCTGCTTAGTTTGGGTTACTGAGTCCCAGGATTGGGGTCCCTAGATTGTAAACCTGTGCTTTCCAATGTGGTAGCCATTAAATACAGTGGCTATCAAACATTTGAAATGTGGTGAGACTGAATTGAGATGGGCCCTAAGTGTAAAATCCGCACCTGATTTCAAATTAATTTGAAGGAGAAAAGGAATGTATTTATTTCATAGTTTAAAAAATATTTTTACTTTTTACATACATGTTGAAATAATTTCACCTATTTCTTTCTAGTTTTTGATGTGGCTATTAGAAAACTTTATATTACATATGTGGCTCACATATTTCTATTTGAATAGCATTGTTTTAGACTACAAAGAAACTGTCATGATATTATGAGTCTAGTGGTATAATCTGCTTAGATGTCAGTGGATATGTGAGCTTTAATAATTCTATCAGCCCAAAATATTCTGATAATAACGCTCTCCAAATATATACCTATTATATTCTTTTTTTTCTTCTTTTGATGCTAAAGTGTTGATAAAAGAATTTGCTCTTAAGTCTTTGGTAACTGAATGACTTCTTATCTACATAATGATAATTTGGGGTAATGCAGAAGTCACGATTACATTCTAGGCAGGGTTGGTAGGCCATCTGATCTTTCAAGGTTTGGGAAAGCAAAAATTTCAGCTTCTCTGATGGAAATGGCTTTGAACTAGATGTCAGAAGACCTGGTTTAAAGCCAAAGCTTTCTTGGCCACTTACAAACTGTATGTTCTCCAGTAATAAATTATCCTGCTGGGAGCCAACAGGATGTTTCCATATCTCTAAGAAAGGGAAAATTAATAGCAGTGCAACCTATCCACAAAATTACTGAGGTAAATGAATTTGTAATTGTAGGAGTGTTCAGTAATCGTAAAGTCTTATTACATATAAAAAGTATTGTGATGTTATTCCCTTTCAATATACAGAGATTGTATATGTATTTGTTTTATTGTATATTTTGAGAGGAAAAATATGTATGTGTATTTATTTAATAGAGTTCTTGCAGAGCCTAAACTGATACTTACTTTCACTCTCTGTTCTTTGAATCTATGCAGAGATACCAACCTCAGTTGTTTCTGTCTTCAGTTCCACTGGGGCCCATTGCTACAATTGTAAATAACAAACTTAGATCTTTTTCTGTAATAACTTTAGACACTGGCTGATAACCTCATGGTATGAATTGAAAAGAATTCATCTTGCTAACAACTGCGCACTTTAATCCCACTTCCCAAGTTATGTAACCTATGTCATTATTTCATGCTTTTATTACTTCTCTGCTTAAAGTTAAATAATATAATTAATTGCATCTATTACTCTCTTTTTCATTAGCTTAGGTAGTGTCTCAGTTTCTCCTTGTGTAAAATAAAAGCATTAGGCACCCTACTGCGTCTTTCCCTCTTTCCCTCCATCTCATAACTATGCCATTATTTTTATCTTCAAAGTTCCAGTTCACCATTAAATTTTGTCTCCTGAATGACTCCAAAATCAAGAAGCTAGAAGCACATGTCACATTATTATGATTAAGTAAAAGTGTATTCACAGCAGAATGCAGCACTGAGGTTTGCTTTCCCTCAAAGGGTCTTTGGAGAATTCTGCCAAGGTCCTTCCGGTGGACTTAAAAAGCCATACACAGGTGTGTCAAAAGGCTTACTTATTCCATTCCAATAGACAGTTTATGTATAAGATGATAATTACAGTACAAGGTGCACTTGAGTCATCATAGCTTGGCACCTTCCTGAGAATTTTTGCCTACATGAAACCTGACAGTGTCTTTTAGAGAATGGTAGAAACCTGCCTCCCAATGCCCATAATAGGAAAGTACAGATTGCAGTTGGTTATTATTGCTGCCCATCACCTTGGGTGAAAAGAAGAAAGCAGATCACTTCAAGGGACAGGTCCAGTGATATGTAGAACTGGACCTGGATGTATCAATATTTTAAAAATCCACCCCTTTTAAGATGGGGGGTAGAGTGGTAAGTTACAGAAAACCTCAGGCCTTTGAAACAATCAAGGAGAGAGACTCAGATGACTGAAGTTTGAGAATCCAATGTATGTCATAGTTGATTATTAATTAAGTTGAGTAGCAAATAAAGGGATTTTTCTGGAAATCTTTAATGTTTGTGTCTTAAAGGTGTGACTATTTCATTGCTTTGGTAAAATGCTTTGTTAATTGGACTCAGCAAGAAGGAATCTTTCTTGATCTTTGGTCAAAACTACTACCTAAACTAGATTAAAAGAAGGAAATATAATCTTGTGTCATTAACGGGTGCCACTTGAAAGATACTACCCTAAGCATCAAAATGATATGTTCTCTTGGAAATATTCTTGACTGTGTGTTTTTCCCTCCTTCCTGCATTAAGAAATACTTTTCAAAAGCAAAATAAAAAAATCTGCTGTTGTATCTTTCTTTAACCTTGTCTTGCCTCCATAAGATACTACTTGGCCAAAATACCGTTAGAGTTTCTTCGATGCTTATAGAAAAAGAGGCAGCTCTTCCAGGATGTGGCTTCTCTTTATGTTCCAACCTTGTATACATAATTACTTGTCAGCTCTCTGCTATGTTTAATTTTTTGCTGTCTTGAAGTTACTGTTTCTCATGCCTGTTTTATGTGCTAGGCAATGTGCTAAATGATTTGCATGCATTATTTTCCTTACTCTTTTCAGAACCTTGCTATTGCCATTTTAGAATTGAGAGGATAACTGATGTAACCTGGACTTGAGCTCATGTTGACTTGGAGCTCGCTGTACCACTGCATGCAGCTTGGAGAGCAAGCAATGTCACATAACATTTAGCTTTCTATTGAATCACTTCACTTCACCTGCCCATGTTACCAGTAGGTTAAAAAAGCACTCCCCTTGAAGCTGTATGTCTTATCCTCCCTACCAGACCATAAGCTCTCTCAGGGAATTATCACTTATGATGTCTTTTTGTAACTCCTGTGCCCAGAATAATATCTTGAAATTGATATAATGATGATGATAGCTATTACCATTTGGTGTTAACAGGTGATTTCAACTTCTGTTCCCTTCCTACACACATTTCTTAAAACTTCAACCTCTGAAAGCTTCCCACACTTCTCTATACAGGCAGTTTGACTTCAGTTCCATACTTCACACTCTGAACCTCCACAGAGTAGGAAGCTCAGCTGTCAGAACTTTAGAGTCACTGTTCTTCTTTTGAAATAAAAATTCATGCCAATCCTAGGGAATGGGTCATATCCCAGTAACAAAATGGAGCTGAGACTGAGCCCATCTTTCTAGGGAGCCAAAGCAAAGTTCAATACTTTCCTGAGCCATAATTCTTGGATAATAGAGGAATTATTTAAAACCTGTCTCTTGTAGCACACACACACACTGTAAGTGGGACCTCACTCAGCAGCTAAGTGGGCTTTACTGCATAAGCCAGAGCAATGCTCATCTGTGCCTCTTACACTCTATCAACTCATCTAAGCTCTTAGAGAGTTAAATGACATTGCAATGGAAACAGCAATGCAGTGGCTGACAGTTTTTGTATTAAATGCTACCATTTGCTTTAGTTTTAGTTCCAAACAAAATGTTGTTAATCCTGCGTGGTGCTTCCATTTATAACTCAAATGCACACAGCATTATTACACTGTACTGTGACACCAGCAGGTGAAGTCCTCTCTCTGCTAATATGTTGCCAGTACCCCAAAGAAGTTTTGTGCTTTTTCAGAGCCACTCCCGTGCACACACACACACATGAAGCTTGGTTTATATTTGTGAGTAAGGAGGTACACAGATACCAGAAACACCTGATACTAGAGAAGACCAATGAAGAACGGGCCCAAAATGTAAGTGCACAGGTAAGGTTTTATACCTCAAAACATTGCAAACATTATCTTGTTTAAAGTGTGCTGAAATTCAGGTGATCCAGGCTTACATTTGGTCAAGAAACTAAACATTTCCCAGAAATCAAATACATGTTAAAAAAAAGTTCTTTCAAATTACTCATTCTTATTGTCTTCCTCCTCATTATCAAAACACATCTCTAAAACCAGTGATATTCAAAATATCTAATCAGAGGTGGAGTGTGAGTGTTCTTGCCTTAGGGTTTCAGCCCTGGGCACGTTCACTATGGATTTGGTGAGACCAAGAGATGACAATGGAATGGTCTTGGGATAAAAGGGTTTATACCTGGCTTTACTTTCCCAGTGGTAGGCTGAGCGCTAGAATCCCGCCTGCATCCAACAGTCTGCAGGTCTGTAATCCTCCTTCATCCCTGCCTCCTCCCAGAGCACTCGGTCAGCAATAGCTCATTGCCTATGGGGTGGAGGCAGTAGCTTAGCAGTAGGCCAATTACATCAAGTAGTTTAGGTTCGGGTGAGGATCCTGGCCATAGGAGCTTCCATTTTTCCCACAGTGAGGCATTGATTTGTAAGAACAGATGGGCTCACTTTTGCCAGGCATTAATCCTACAGGTGTGGGATCCCTGAGCTATCAAAGGTCCAGTGGAGAGAGAAGGGTGGCTGAGGTTGAGGGACACCTGGGGAGAGAGTGGGCTCAGCATAGCAGCTATTAATCAGTGGTACTGAAACATTTCAATATTTTAACAGCTTATCAGACAAATGTTAAACTTGCTTGAAGCTTATTGGTGGTACTAGAATCAAGTGCTTAGAAATATAAAAGATTCTAATCTAGTGATAGAATAGGAAGGTTTAGACATTCTTCCAGCTGTTGGGAAGGGAACTCAGGCTTGCCAATTAATCTTGAATGTAAATATGAGTAAATATGAGTAGTTCTAGCCCTGGCTGTCACTGGGAAAATCCAGGAGGGAAAAGTTAATATTTCTTGTATCCCCAGTACATTATTATCACATTTAGTGATCGCCATAACCCTGTAGGAAAATGTATTAGTTACCTAATGCTGTATAACAGAGTACCACAGGCTGTGGTTTAAATAACAGAAATTTAGTTTCTCACAATCTGAAGGCAAGAAATACAAGGTCAAGGTGTCAGCTGGGCTTGTTTTATTCTGAGGCCTCTCTCTTTGGCTTGTAGATGGCTGTCTTCTCCTTGTGTTTTCACATGGTCTTCCCTCTGTGTGTGTGTGTGTGCATGTGTCCTAAACTCTTCTTATAAGAACACCAGTCATATTGGATTAAGGTCTACCTTAATGACCTCATCTAACCTTAATTGTCACTTTAAAGACAGTATTCCCAAATACAGTCACATTCTGAGGAACTGGGGGTTGGGAATTCAACATGTGAGTTTTGGTGGGGACACAGTTGAGCCTATAAAAGAAAGTTAGTAATATAACCCTGCCTTTTAAAAGGATGTCTTGCCAATGGGTTTCAGCCCCGGGCAAGTTCACTATGGATTCAATGTGACCAAAGAAAATGACAGTAAAACGTTCTTGGGGTGAAAGGGTTATACCCAACTTTATATCCACGGTTGCAGGTCAATCACTAAAATCCCGTTCACTCAGAACGAGTCTGCGTGCAGCCAGCCGGTCTCTGCCTCTGGGCCTCTCTGCCCGCACAGCCATCCTGCACAGCCTTCCTCTGGGCCTCTGTCCTCAGGGCTGCAACCACTCCAGCCTCTGCTCTGCTCTCCCGCAGCCTTGCAGCCGTGCCACCGTGTCTCCCAGACCACTGGGGGGAGCTCTTTATATAGAGTCAATAGCAACATATTGCCCACACAGGTGTAGTGAGCCAGCTGACCAGGGCCAGGTGAGAATCCTGGCCACAGGAACTTTCATTTTATCCACAAAGGTTTATAAAATAATTATGAGTTAGTTTTATTAAGGTATATTTTACATATAAAAAAACCTACTTTAAGTGTACAGCTTGAGTTTAGGCAAATATGTACACCCATATAACCAGCACCATAATCAAACTATGGAACTTTCTACTGGCCCCCAAATTCTCTTGCACCTCCTTTTTGGCATTCCCCTTTCATCCCTGGCTCAAGACAGACACTGGTCTCATTTCTTTTCTACTGTTTCATATAAATGGAGTCATAGTACACACTCTGTTATGGCTGGCTTCTTTTGTGTGGCATAATGCATGATGTTTTTGAAATTCATCCATTTTGTTGGGTGTACCAGTGGCTTGTTCCATTTTATTGCGTAGTGGTCTTGCATTATATGACTGTACCACAATTTGGTTATTGTTTACAGCATTTGACTATCATGAACACAGTTAACATAAACATTTGGTTATAGCTAGGTCTTTCTATAGTCAGAACATGTGTTTTCACTTCTTTTGGGTAAAGACATAAGTAGAAATGCTGTGTTGTGTGAGAAATATGCATTTACCCTTTTAAACTCTTTTTCCAAGAAGAAGCTGCTGAATTGTTTTTCAAATGCTTGTATCATTTTACATTCCCACTAGCAATGTATGAGAATTCTAGTTTTTCCGTGTTCCTGCCAACACTTGGAATTATTAGCCTTTATGATTTTTAACCATTCCTGTGGATATGTGATGGTAACTCACTGTAGTTTAAAATTTGCATTTTCCTGATGACTAGATCATATTGAGTATCTTTTCATGTGCATTAGAAAATAATGTTTTCTTTTGTGAATTGTCTTTCAAATATTTTTCCCGTTTTTTAGTGGACTGACTTTATTTTTAGTTTTTTTTTTTAGTTCCTTACATGTCCTAGATACAAGCCATTTGTCAGAAATATTTAATGTAAATATTTTCTTCTGTCTTTGGCTTGCATTTTTAGTTTATTAATATTCATTAGAAGAGCAGAATGTTTAGTTTGGATAAATTTCAACTTATTTTGTCTTTAGTTGTGGCCTTTTGTGTTCTATTTAGGAAATCTTAACTGGCTTTAAAGAAGGCAAATGTTATAGACCTGGATTTAATATTTAAGTTGGTGATACATTTTGAGTTGTTTTGTGTGTGGTATGAGGTAAGTGTGGAGGTTGGTTTTTTCTGCACATGAGTATCCTATTGCTCAGAGCCACTTGCTGAAAACTGCCCACCCCCCATTGAATTCCTATGGCACCCTTGTCAAAAATAATTAGCTATATGCATATGTATATAGGGAAAAAGCATTCATTTACTTATTTCTGGTATCTTTTATTTTGTCCCACTGATTAAATTCTATTCTGAAGTCAACATACCCTTTGTTGATTACTACAGCTTTATAGTAAGTCTTCCAAATTAAGCAATGTGAGCCCTCCAGCTTAATGCTGCAAAAAATGTTTTAACTCTTCCAAGTCCATTTTATTTCCATATAAACATTTTAATCACTTTATCAATTTCTACAAAAGGGAAAACTGTATTTGGACTAGAATTGCAATAAATTTTTAGATCAGTGTCATCTTAATAATATTGTTTTTTAATCCATGATCTAATAGTTCTTTAATTTCTCTTAGAAGTTTGACAGTTTTAAAGTGTACAAGGAGGGCACACACATTTTGTAAAATTTATCCCTAGGAATTATGTTTGTTGGCATTATTGTGAATAGTACAGTTTTTAAATTTCCATTATTTTTGTTACTAAACAAATCGGTTGATTCTGGATATTATATTATTATATTATATATGGATATTATATGATTTTATAGTCTGCAACCATAACAAGTTCACATGTTAATTCTAGTAGGATTTTTTTTTTGGTAGGCTTCATAAGATTTATGCATGATTCTGTCATCTTCCTTTCCAATTTATATACCATTTATATTTTTCTTACACTTTTACCTTGGCTAGGATTCCTCGGCTCCAAATACACACGACTCCAAACATGACAATATTGACAGAAGTTGTAAGAATGACTGTTTACTTTATTTCTAGTTTTAGAGAAGAGCATTGAATTTTTCACCATATATGTAAGAGTTAGCTGTAGGTTTTTCATAATTGTAGCTTATCACATTGAGGAACTTCTCTTTTAATTCTAGTTTGATGAAAGATTTTATTACTAATACATATTGAATTTTGTCAGATGCTTTTTCTGTATTTATTGCGATAAGCATATGAGTTTTCTCCTTTATTCTTATTTATTTATTTTTTTGATTTTCAGTCCTTTTAATTAGGTGCTCTGAGGAGAAGACAGAATGGTGGGCAGGGTGTGGAGAAGATGGTGCTTCTTGAGCTCTGCTCAGAAACCGGCCAGTCTTCACCCCCTGGCAGCTTGATCTTGCTAGGGTCAAAGCAGATGGATTCCATGATGGGGAGATTTCACAAGCCTCTCAGCTTCCCGGCGGGCCCACTTGTGCATCCTGTAGTCAGGCGGATAAGCCACAAAGGTACTGCCAAGGACCAAGACGATGGAGAAGCCAAAGAAGAAGACAACCCGCATGTTCCAGAGGTCCACAGCGGGGTCCTTGTCATAACCGTGGGAGTCTGGATTCTTCTCATAGAGGTTCTTGTCTTGCAGATCTGGGTCTTCCTGCCAGCGTACAGTCAGTCCCGGCGTCCGCTTTCCTGCCACACGGGCAGGGCGATCACAGCTCTGGAGGAGCTGGATTCCCAGCGAACACGGGCAGCCAGTAGCCTTCGCGTCGCTGCAGCTGCCAAAGGGCGGCGAGTGCACAAACCTAACTTCCCGGCCTCAGTGACAGATGGTTCGGCAGGATTTCGGGGGCGGGGACGGAAATGCGACTGTACGCAGCTGCAGCTGGCCCAGGCGCGATCCTTGTCACTCTGTCCTCGCTGCACTAAGGAGGTCCCAAGTCTAGATTTTGTTTCCAGATGAAGTGAGGCGCTGCATAGCCCTCTATCATGGCCTCATGAGAGCAAACATTTTCTTGTCCTCTGGATCAGGCTATGGAATTTCTGACTCTCCTTTATTCCTGTAATATGTTTAATTACAATGACTGATTTTCAAATGTTAGACAACTTGGATTCCTGGGATTAATTTTACTTATATTGTTGAATTTTATTTTCTAATAATTAATGGTATTGGTATTTTGGTATTTATGTGCATGAGGGCTATTAGCCTATATGGTTGTTTCTTCTTTTTTCTTTTTCTTTCTTGTAATGTCTTTGGCTGGTCTTGTTGCCAGGATAATACCAGCCTTATGGAATTGCTTGTGAGGTATTCATCCTCTTTGGCATTTCTGAGTCCATTTTTTTAAACTAATTTTTCTCATGATTATGGTTCACAATTTACTTTTTTGCGGGCATCTATGACATTTTAGACTGGAGGCTGAATATTTGGAAATTGTGTTGCTGATTTGCTGTTTGCTGTATTTTGTTGTCTTTATATAAGATTTTTCAGACTTTGTTCTGGGAGGCCTTTGAGTATGTTGTGGATTAGTGGGTTCATTCTTTTAGGGCTCACTTTTAGGCTGTATTAGGGTGTATCTAGCATCATCTTAACTCTAGAGGGTATTTTAGCACAACTATTAAGGTATGGGTCTTCTGGGGACATTAATCAAGGTGCCCAGTGAGAATTTTCCAACATGGTTGGTCAGACCTCGACTGTCTTTCTGCCCTGTATGACATCCAGGAATTTTCAGCATATAGCTGCTCAGGAGTTCTTTGCCTGATTTCAGGGAGTTCTGCCTCAAGTGGTTGTACAGATTAGTATTCCATTATCAAAAGATACAGAGTCACTTCCATGCAGTTTTTTTGAGGTCTTTATGTAGCTCCCTCCTCTCTGGTACTCTGCCCCACAACTCCCAAGTCCCTTAGTCACCTTGCAATTTATGTCTCCTCAACTCAGTATGACTATCGGGTTCTACTTAGGGGTCCTTCTATATGCAGCTGGTCTGAAATGTGTCAAAGTGGGGACTTTCATAGGCCTCACAATTTTGTTTTTCTCTTTTCATGGATCACAGTCCAGCTCTGCCTTTTGTCCACTGTCTGAAACAGTTGTTCAGTTTCTAAATTGTTTACAGTGGGATGATAAATATGGTCCCTCTTAACTGTGGCCTGGAGCATAATGCTTTTACCCTTTTTTATAGATAAGTAAACTGAGACTAGAAAGACTAAGTACTACAGTGATGAAGAACAGAGACTTCAGATTGAGGTTGGAATCCAATTTTCTGCTATTTGTACAATCTTGGGTGAGTTATTTAACTTTATGTCTCAGTTTCCATGTCTTTAAAATGGATATGCTTATGATGATGATGATAGCAAAAATAATAAAAATAATAATATTAGAAATGATCTCTTACCACTATTGTGATGATAACTGAGATGATGAATAGGAAGTTTTTAGCACAGTGCCTGGCACACAGTAAGTCTTGGATATGGTGTCAGCTGACTAATGACATTGCCCATGATCACTTTGGTAGAATTCTGACTTCAAGTTCAGGAATTGAATACTGATGGGTAAGATAGATGTTTTCCCATTGTTTATCAAAACTGTTTTTCATTTAATAAGTATTCAGAACAGGACACAGGTATATTCAGTCTCAGAGGACAAATCCCCTTGAAGCAAGGACAAAGTATACTCATTTAATGTAATGCAATATGAGAAGTCTTATTTGTGAGAACATTTTTAAGGGAAGATCTGTGGATAATCCATCACAAATTCTGTTCATGGAACCTGTTATTTAGTTAATCACAATGATGGATGTCTTTAATATTAGGCAATAATTAACAGTTTCATAATCTTGAAAGTATCATCATTCAAAACACAATTTTTAGAGGACCTATCCAGTTTTCTTTTTAGAAGCCCATAAAATATCTTGATGATCACAAGTAAGGCTCAATAGAAAAAAATGAGGGAAAGCTAGAATGTTCATTGTTGAAGGTTCATCGATGTCCAAAGTTGATCTTCATGAATGTAAGTACGGCAGATAGACAAGAAATAAGACAGATTTGTCAAATATGTAATGGAATATTTCAGCTCAGCAAGGGGATTTTAGAAGTCTTTCTCTGCTGGCTGATCACAGCCTGTGTGTTAGCCAGCAATATCCACTTATTCTCAGATGACAACGGTGCCAGTTAATTAGCTCTTGTTTATGTTATGACTATTGATAGACAAATTATATTCATATTGTCGTGCAGAAAAAACACACAGAAAGGTTTGCCTTTGATCTAAATGCAGTCTTTCCTTTGCTGCAGTGACATTTGAACTGTATATCAGAATAAAAAGCTTACAAGAAGTCAGGCATAAAAAGTGGCTCATCAAAATCAGATAATTAAAAAAATCTGATTTGTGATATTTTTGGCTTGAAAACAAAATACCTTACATAAACAGAAGTTTTAAGTTGATTTATAAAAAGGCAGACATTACCTCTGAGACTGATATTGAAAATGCCAGGAATATCTCTGTAAATTCCTCAATGTTCTTACTTTGACTTTTTAAAGATTGAATGCTATAGTTGTTAGTACAACATATATTTTTATGTACAATTCTTGAACTAGAATGAATTTACTTTTTTCACGACCATTAAAAAGATTTCCCTCTTCCTGATCCTTGTAAACTCTCTTCAAAAATATTTACAAAAACTGAAGAACATGGTCTCTTTTGAACTCAAGATAACATATAACATATCACGTGTAGTAATTGATATTGCAGGAGGGTTTGCATCTTTGCAGAACATTCTGTGTAACAAGGCTTCTGAGGATGAGTTCAGTAAAACATTCTAGGGGTGTTGGAATATTTTCCTTCAGAAGACACATGCTCCATAGTTGGCATGCTCCAGCCACTGTTACAGCATTTAAAGACTTCTAAATTAGAGGTAAGCATGGGCAAAGCATCCTTCAATGGAAAGTGTATGTTTTGGAGAGCTGTGCCCTTTCTCTGCCCTATTGATTTACTGTTTTCCCTATTTCCCATCTTTCATCTCAAAGAAACATAAAAGAGATTCCAGTCAGAAATACGGACATGCTTGCTTTGTGTCCTTGTTTATAAATAATCCAGATATCAAGGAGCTAAAACCAAGATGATTATATATATAATCCTTAAAGCTGAATGCTTTCAAATACATTGCAACAAAGACATTAAAAAGTCAGTTTTAAATACTGTTCCATCGCCACTACATTATCTACACTAAGATAATTTAGCATTAAAATCAGCTTAGGTAACGATAAAAGTTAAAAAGCTGCCATTGGAAGCTTATTAGTTCGAGAATTTTCCACAGAACTTTAACCAACATGACCTTTTGATCCCATGTAGCCACAGAGTGGTCAAGTTGATCAGTCAGCTTTCCACAGAAGAATTTGGTCCTGATGGAGTGGCAGTTATAATCATATGGTATTTTTAGCAAAGTGATACACTGAAAAACAGTATCACAATTATGTATTTTTGAAGTGTTGATTTCTACAAACTGGAGACTTAACAATGATTGCTAGAACAGATCATTACATTTATAAAAGAAATAAAAATGCAGAGATACTATCAACCAAATGGATTATGAAAAAAATTTCAATTCCTTTATCTTCTTAATGCAAGCAGTACAGAGTGTCATAAATGTCCTTACATCCTTGTCACATAGTGTGAACTACAAATAGAAAGACCAAAGAACTCATAAATTGACTTCCCTTTAAAAGGGTCTGATTCGTGAATCCTTTATCTCTTTCTCAGTTACTACAGATGCCTTTCATTAGGGAGTTCTCATATTCTAAAAACCAACCCCAAAATATTCATAATTATGGGAAGACAAAACCATTGCCATTTTCACAGTCATATTGTGATATTTTTAGTGTGTTGAGTACAGTAATTATTTATTTAAAGTAACACTTGAAAACATGAATAAAATATCTTTATGTACAAAGTGGCATGGCATGACTGCTACCTAATATTTAATATACACTTGCAAATTTTCCCTGCATTAACATAGTGGAAAATAATAAATACAAACATTAGGTAATAAAAGAACACCAATAAAATAGAAAAGTCCCCGTGGATAAAAACCAGCAGCTCTGGAAACTTCAAACTCAAGGGAAGGTCATGTCGTCAGTGAACCCTCCTGCCTGGGCCATCAGGTCACCTGCTTAAAAATGCCCATTCTAAAATTTGCTCTCCTGGGAATGTTCCTATAACATGTAGTAATGTGCTTTTTCATGTTTCAAAGGACAGGAGAGGCCCAGGATTCTTTTTGATTCTATCAAATTATTGCATGTTATCTGGATATCACTTTAGTGGGACAGGTGACTGGTGCAGACTGGCGAGCAGGATTGGAAGTCAGGATATATCCCACAGGGCTTTCTCTCTTTCTATCCCTGGAGCATAGAAGCTGAAGATTAAGCCTGTGGGCAGGAAAAAAACCGATTCAAATTCTAAGAAAGAGAAAAAGAAGCAGAGATGCTGGGGGGGACCACTTCTTGGTAAGAAATGTTAGTAACTAGCTGCATTTTTCCTACCCAGTAGAGTTACTTGAATGTCTCAAAAGCACTTCAAACTTAACGTATCTGAAAGGAAAACCACTATACTGCCCTCCGTGCCCCAAACCTGTTCCATCTCACCCCATCATTCCAATCTTGCTCATGCCTCCATGATTCATCTAGGCGCCCACACTAGAGTATGGACATCTTCTAGATTCCCAATCCTCCTCCTACCAACTGCTCATATTCAGTCAGTCACTACCTCTGGAGAATTTTATCTTTCAGGCATTTCCCTACCCCATTCTGCCTCTTCAGCTCCATCTCTGCTATACCTGGCCACCTGGTAAAACCCTTGTCCTTTTCCTAGGGAATATTGCAATTGTCTTCTGACTTCTTTGCTTCCAGTCTTACTCTTCTTGAATTCATCTCCCACACTGAACTCTCTGTGGGTGTGTCTCAAGCATGAATCTCATCGCATTCCTCTTCTAGTTAAAGCCCTTTACTATTCTCAGTCACTAATGAGGCACAATTTGAGGGCTTTTGCTTATTGTGACAATGTGAGCAATTAAGAAGTTTATCAGTAACTTTCATGCTTTGCTGTTTTGTACTTATCAGGGAGAAGAATGAATAGCCACTCTCCACTTCTTCACAGGAAGGAGAGCCAGGGCTTTGCTTCATTTCTTTAGGGTTGTTTTATTTGCAATGCAGAAACAGCTTTCTATGTTGGTCCAGAAAGGAGCAGGAGATGGAAGCTTCTGTGCCTCAAGTGGGACGGGTGGCGGCCCGCCTGGCAGGGCTTAGATACATCCTGCTGATGGCAGTGCTGGCGGTTTGCTAGAGTCTTGGAGGAGGATGGCATGGTGGGAGGGAGGCGGGCAGGAGTACCGGGTGGAAAGCCGCACTCTGCTCCGTTATGGTATGCCTGGCGAAGGCAGGGCCTTTGGTAAGGATGGCTGCACTGCTGCCTTGCCTGGGGCAGGGCTGGACACTGGCTCCCAGGCTTGGACGGCAGTTTGAATTGCAGACAATGGCCATGGGATCCATGTCATCTTAGTCTGTGGAAAGGACCGTGAGTGGGGTGTTTCAGACGTCCTCCCAGAGCATCTGCGGCTGACAAATGGTCCAGCCACACGCCAGAGCATGACGTAGTTCTAGAAGGAGCATAATGGTTACAGGGATGACTGCAGAACAGGCCCCACCCTCAAATTTTGGATTAGTTTGTTGGATGTGCTACACCCGAAGTCAGAAGGTCTTCCCAGATGAAAAAGTGACTTCTTGGTGGCATTAATGAAAGAGGAAAGAATCTGATTTTATTCTGCTTAGAAAAAGAATTTCATCCTCGCCATCTGAAGTCTTTTGTGATTTACCACAGGAGACAAGACCTCCATGACCTCGTGCCTTCTACTGCGTCAGACTCGTTTCCCAGCCCTCTGGCATTGCACTATCTCCTCTCAGCCAGTGCTTTCAACTCTCTGTAATGAAGGGCCAGGTCGGTTGCTCAAAAATTTCTAATTAGCTTCATTTTAATATCTTAAAAAACATAATAACATTAATAGATGCTGTAACAACATCAGATTGTTGTAACAATTTGTAGATGCTTGCATTCAGTTCTGTACTTAATCTCATTGGGAAGCAGTATCAGTAGTTCACTGACCTACCAGGAGACATGCATAGTACAGCTCTCAGCTAATCAATTATTTATAATTTCTTTTATACCACACAGTTTCACAATACTTTGCATTTGTACATGCTGTTCCATGTGCCTAGAAAAACCTAAGGCCACTTTTTTCTTATCCTGTAAGTCTCAGCTGAAATACCACCTTTTCTCAGGAATGTGCTTTGCTTACTCTACATTTTTACATAGAGATTCTGGCCTTAGCAGAAGTTCTATGTAACAGCAGATCAATTCCTTTAGCTATGTTTTCCTTACCAGTCCTTGTCATCAGAGAATTAATCTCAGAAGAAGATAACAGGGCACATTTGCATTGTACATAGGCACAGATATGCAGGGAAACTCATGTAGCTGATATATCATTAATCTTTGATTGCAGTGGCCTTCAGAGCAATACAAGCTATTTTTGCACCAATAGTAATTTCCACAGTGGTACCAGTAATAGCTTGGGCCGAAGTGAATTTATACAGGGAAAATTTAAACTAACCTAATCCTTTTCTTATTCTCAAGAAATTATGGTCCCTAAACATAGCAATAAATCTGCAGTGAAAGGATAATATTTTTGAAACCCCTACCAGTCTCCATCTTATTGATGTGAGTCTCAGAGACTTAACAACTAGTTTAAATTGATGAATTGGTATCAATCATGCCCATATAGCTTTTAATTTTTTTCTCTAATGATTATATTATTTATTGTGGATAATTTCATGTTCTCCCTAGACAAAGCTTTGCAGAAGGCAAGAATCATAGATTGTAAGTACTTTGGAATTCCTGTCCACCAAATCACATACAATACAATACTCTGTACAAAATAGATGATCCACAAATGAAATAAGTAGCAAGCATTAAATATATCTAGATTTTTAATTTGAGACAAACATTTTTTGCACGGCGAATGCTTCTGTATTAGTATTTGCTGTTGCATACAGATCCAAAGACTTCTTTTCCTGAATCTTCAAGTTCTCATTAAAATATTCCTATTTATTCTGAATCTCTGAGTTGATATCTGATTTCTAGTTGATAACATGGACAGTAATTACTCACTATTTATTACATCCAAAGTACAATGATAGCTCAGAGAAATACATTGAAAAAAAAGCAACACAAATGGACAGTAGAATTGACAGATGTCAACTTGTTTCTTCCCATTACTTTCTGATCGTTATTCTTCAGAACGGCATTACATCATTCTAAAATTACAAAGAAGAGCAACAGAAGCTATCTATTTCTACAGGCCTGAAGACATGAAATCAAGGCTAGGAATATTTTTAAAGTACAAAAATTGAAAGGACTCACAGGTGGACAGTCTTTTATTTTGTTGAGCTTGTTTGGGTCAGCACTATGCCTTGTCTCCTATATACCTTTACTTTTTCTTTCCAGCTGAACAGAAGATTTTGTCTTCCCCCAAACTGGACAATTAGTCACTAAGATTGGAGCACTTTGGTAATCTAGAATGCATCCTTTTGTTCACCACATGGCTGTAAAGAAACCACAGCTGGTATGGACAGAGGCTTTCCATGCACTAGCTAAGATCAGACCACATGTCTCCATGACCTTCTCAAACTTGTCCGCTTTTGAAACTTTGCATCTGAAACTGCCCACTGCCAAAGGATAGGCAAACCCCAGATACCTCTCATCCTGATGCCCACCTTACTGCCTAGAGAGGGATGGAATTCTGATACCAACCAGATATGTCTGGATGGCACTCCTCTGTTTCTGTCTCCTGTCCAGAGAGGCATGGCAGACATTAATTCAACAAGCACTTGCCAAGGGTCTGTAACAGTACCGCTCTAGTGTCTGGGCAGTAGATGTGGGCAGTGGACACAACAATAATTTTCTCCCCCTGGACACTACCCAGAGTGACTACCAATGTGATCAGGCATATATATATTTATGTTTTCTTTGACTTTTTTACTATTTGTTGTGAAAGGGTAAATTATTCTGCAGATTCTTAAAAGAAGTTTTAAGCTGTGATGACGCTTAATTTAATGCTTCTATGAAAACTAAAGTCAGAAGAAAAATGTCCTTACCCAATTCTAGGAAAGAAAAGACAATCCCATGCTAAGTTTGGAGGATTAATTCCAGCAGGCCTGAAATTGGCCTTAGCTATTTTACTTAAATAAGAAAGTACCTGCATTGCACGGACACCTGGTCAAAGCACGGAATGCACAAAATAGCAGTGTTCTTTGTAGCTATAGTTTTGAGAGGTTTCATTTATTAACTAACAGTTACTGTAATGAGATTTATCATTTATATCTAGTCTCATTGAGATACCTGGAGAGCTCTGTCACTCAGCTGGTTATAAGCAAGTTATATATGCAATATACTTACACGCATATATTTGTATAGCAACTTGTAGTTGTATATGCCTACACCACCAGCTAAGTACAGAAACCTCAGCTGAGATGGCATTTGGATCACTTTGTTTGAGGTGCCTTTTGCACACATGCATACTTGCTGTATCCAGAGGAAAAGTATGACCCGGTAACGTCCTTACAGTGGGAGGGCAATTGACCTCTGGGCCTCTTTGGCCCCCTTCCCTGAGCGTTTGGCTGTGATGCACATCCTGGCTTTAGTGCACCTGTTGTGCCATATACTTTTGCTGCAATGAATTTAAATTTGCAAGCATTGTTGTTTGGGTCTTCGTGAGTAACAGAACCATGTCTAACCACTGCTGCTAGTGTGTGTATACTGATGCAGGCACAGGCAAGTTACATGTATAAGAAAACATTCTCAACAGGCAGAAAGAGTGAATTGTGTCATTCCTGGGTAGGCAGGGCAACTGGAAGAATCCTCCATAGTCCCCGAAACACTAATTTCTCTGGCAAATCTTCTTAGAGTTGGTTTTTAGACAAATAGGCAACGATGGCTTCACTGACACAAACCATTAACTTTTCAGCTTACAAAAGTCCTTAAAAATAATCTAAGCTGCAGCAGATATTAATGAGTATCCCAGTGAATGAAATCAGGAAACTTACCTATTTATTGCTCAGATGTGGGGAGGATTCATCAATCTGTCAGTTCTTGGTTTTTCCTTGTGTGGAGTGCTCACCTAAGAACAGAAGAAAGGCTTTGATCCATAAGCTTAGAGAGTGAATATGAATGAAAATAAAGTTTCTTAGCTTATGTTTTGTTTTTTAAGGAAAGTCCTATTTCTCTGCAAGAATGTCATTAGAGCTACAATTTGCCTCTTGGTATTGTCTGGAAAATTTTCAACAAGATTTATGAGCTCTTTTGGGCCACCTTCTGCCTTTGCCTTAAAGGAATAATGCTAACTAACTCCCTGGGAGTAGGGAGTGGGGGTCAGCTGGGAGGTGATGACAAGAGAGTCACCCTACGGAATGAGTTACTGATTTTTGCTTGTTCCACGAGCTGGATCTGCCAAAGCAAAACTATGTCATATACTTAAAGTGCCATTTTATCAGGGAAACATTCTAGGGTCCTCTGTTTAAATAATTCAGTGAAAGTTTTGTGAAAATGAGTTTATAGGCTGACATGAATACTTAGGTGGCATATAGAACAGCACAAGGGACATTACTCAAAATAACAGTGTTTTGTTATTATCCAGTCTAAAGATAAATTTAACCTAGGATGAGGGGAAGCTGAGAGATCCTAAGCATTTTTACCTGCCCCTGGATTTGTGGTCACACATTTCCCATTACCTGTGTCTTTCAGAGAGATTCAAGTATCAACAGTAGTCACACTATATAAAAGCAATTGGGTCAAAGTCTCCAGCTTTGAAAATAAATGTTATTGTTTTGCTATGTCTTTTATCTGCCAGTTAGGAAACCTGTCTTCCAAGGACTCTTTTAATATCCCCCATTACCTGCATGGTCATGGTGAAAGGAAATACTTCCAAAGACCCATGAGTAGAACAAACATGGGGCTCTCCTTCAAGAATGCCTTAGGTGCTGAGCTCTGAGAAATATCAGGCATGGTGCGACAGCCCTCACTACCCTGTCCCACCACAACCCTTTGCTCACTACTGTTTAGTTTGCAGAAGGCACAGGACAGCCTGGAGTCCATGGCTACGAAGTACAGGAATGAAAAGTGAATAAAATAAACATTTACTGAACCACTGCTGTCTTCCAGAAGTCATGTAAATCAAATGACAAAATCATTATAATTCTTAGTATCTCCCTCCAAGGTCTAATTGGATATGTGAGAAAGATTCAACAACAGTATGACTCCAATAACAGTTATAATAATGATGTCTATGGTAAAAACCAATGAAACACCAACAGACCTAGATAAAAACAATTGGAAGAAAATACACAAAATGCTAATTGTGATTTGTATCAAGGTTGCACTTCATGAGTAATTTGTAACTCTTTTCTCTCTTTTTGTTCATTCTCTATTATGTATAATGTGGTCAAATATTAAATTGGCAGTTTAAGCTGTAAAGAGATACTACAGGGCAGAAATATGTATTGATTTGCCAATTAAGAGGAGGGAAAAACCATGTGTTTCTGGGCCAGTCAAGGAAATGCAGGAAATGAGACAAATATTGAAGGGCTGAGTACGGCTTTATAAATTCATGATCATATTGCTCTTTACACTTTTAGTCATTTCTTGCTGTTAATGAACTTTTATTTATACAAATGAGAAAAAAAGGTGACTGTACATTAATGAGCAATGACCATAATACAAATAATGTTCATATGCTGATAATGTGTAATCACCATAGTGGCGGGAGGGACAGGTAGGAATGACACAGGAGACCGAGGCACTCTCTCCTCCTTCACAGAGCTTGCATTTGGCAAACAGGGCAGGGCAGAGGTGAATGATGTCGGGACAAATGCATTATTAAAGGGTTCAAAAACTGAGCAAGAGAAGTCTGTCATATCATGGGAGGCCTTGTAGAAATGCTAGTGTTTGAACTTAGTCTTAGATGATACAAACTTATCAGGGTTTTCTAAGCAGAGGAATATAATAAATTCAGATCTGCTTTTTCTTCCTCCAAATGGTTCAAAATTAAGAAATGCTTTGAAACTAAATTCAGAGATACTGTGTGGAGTTATGTATTCTTTCACTAATTTAAGCAGTGCTCTTCATAATTCTGGAAGTCTTCAGTAATAAAATGAGATACTGCATACTAACTTTCTGAGATGTGATGTAAATGGGAATCACATTTAAAATGCATCACGTCACATGTATATTTGCAGTCAATCATGATGATGTTTAACTTGTCAAGGTCTCCTGCTAAAGAGGAATGGTGTCTTATACGTTCTCAGCAAAGACTCCTTGATCTGCTGTGTCTGATGCTCAATTTTTTTTTGAAAGCACATTGTTGTTATATTTTAGTAGGCTTCCTCTTTTACATTAAAGGAAATCTCTACTTTAATCAAATTTTGTACATTTATGAGCTACATTTTCAGCAGAAGATTCCTGCTTGAGAAAGGACATATTTAAAAGAAGTAGGGAGTGTGGATGGATGAACACTGTGTAGTAACTAGAGGAGGCTTTGGGGCAAGGAACGGCCTTTTAGGGAGACAATGACCAGCACACTAACCATGGCTCACAGAGACTTCTGGAAGCCCAGACAAGGCAGCATCCACTGGCATTTCCCTTGGAGGCAAGTTGCTGCCAAACTCTGTTTCCTTGGAAACATGATTTACTGACCTCTAGAGTGACACAGTTTTTTTGAGATATAAGACCAGAATTTATAACTTGAAGTACTGACCAATCCAGTGAATTCTTATGGCCACTAAAACTCAAGTTCATTTTGGTTCCACTTAGGCACAGTAATTAACACTAGTTCTTAGGCCTGAAGCAAATAATATAAAATGTAACAATCATCAATTCTGAGCAGTGAGTAGCCGTTTTTTTGTTCTATCAAATTCTTTTCTGTATTTTAAAAATTTCTAAAAACTTTTATATAGATGATAATAGAAAATTGGGCTAAACCCATGAACTTCCATCAAACCTAATTATTTCAGGTTTTATTCTAGTTATAGGAAAGATATCACTATTGGGCAAAAGATATTTAAGTAAATATAATTATAATAATGTAATATCTGTTGAGTATAGTGAACATAGTTTTTTAAAGAAAGCACATTTGATTTGAATAAGTTCAAAAGGCAATGGAAAGAGATTTCTCTGTGAGTGTTTCAGGATCCAGACTTTAATAAAAATTGTGGTAGCACAGAGAGCATTCCAAGATCATTATGTTTTAGATGATTAATTCTATGTTATTGAAATCTACTCTGAATCCCCAATTTCAGTCTTGCCCTATCACCAAATATTTTCCATGGTAATCAGCTGGATGACTATTAAGAGGTCATTTTATTAAAAGAGGTGTTATTCCTAAAATGAGGTTGGCAGAAATAAAAGTACCAGAAGATAGATCTTATTATTATTTCCATGATAATTTTCCTCCTAGAAAAAAAAAGAAGCTTAGAGTTAAGGGTCTTCTTAACTACCCCACCATCATCTATTCCACTTAATTTTGCAGTTCTAAGAGAGTGGGAGGTAACCAGTTAATGCAAAACTTTCCTTGGGCTGAAAAGAAGCATCAGATATTAAATTAGCAACCAAGAGACACAAGGTTCTTTTCCCCTCTGGAAACCTCAATTCTGGTGTCAGTTGTCATTTCCCTGGTAGAACTGTGGGATAGAGCAGGTGGTCCTGATCCCAGCCCCCTCCCACAGGGAGAGCCAGGGGCTCCTACCCGGAGGCTCCTTGCAAGGCTGGTCAGTGCCCCAACGCACAGCCTCGACTGCCAGAGGCTGCAGAGCGTTTTATGACATTCCCAAGAGAGGAAGGGTGAGTACATGAAACTATTCTGAGGCTTGCTTACAAGCCAAGGCAGATTCTGAGAACTTTTCTTGACAAATGTGTAGTCATGCTCAGGATCCTTGATGAGCTCATTCAAGATCCGTCCTCATTTAGGTTGCTTTCCCCTGACCCAACAGAATAGACTTGGCTACTTAGTCAAGACTAGTGAATAGCTAGGGGAAACGTGTGAGTGGTTTCCAGTTATCCTAGGAATGAAATTTACTCCTTTCCCCGTTCACTTGGCTACCTCTGAGGGACTGGTGTGGGAATACAGGAAACATGTATATCAAAGAATAGTAGAGATACAAGGATGAAGAAGGTCTCTCTGAAAAGAAAATGACTCAGGAGGGGTTTGGACATGTCTCTGCCAATTATGGGTGCCCCCAAGTCCTCTGTTTGCCCGTTTTAGTTGGTTTTGGTTAGAATGTCCTACCTAGAATCAGGACCACATTCAGTCTACGGTATCTGGCTCTTAAATTGGGACGATATTTACAGCTTTTGTTTTACAAAATAGTTCTTTGCTACATATTTATGATGTCGTTTATCATTCTACAGCTCTCACTTTCCATCACATCTGTATTCCGGAACTATAGGTAGAATTGAGAAGACTCAAGAGTATAAATGTATTAATGTTACTTGATATTTAAATTAGAGCCACATGGGTTGATGTGTAAAGCTAACAATTTCTTTTTATTTATCTGTCTTGTGATATTGATGTGTTAAATATTTGGTCTATTCAAAGCAAGAAAATAATGTGCTTTCTTATTTTTAAATACTACCTCACATCTCATTTTCAATGGCTCTTGATACAAATGTAACTCCTACACATCGTATCTATATTCTGAAAAGTTTTCAAATATCAAATCAAAATCACAACCTAAGAAATTGGAAAAATAAATGTAAATTTTATAAACAGGAAATTGTGTTTTGTCTTCACTGGGAAGCTCCATTAAACCTGTATGAAATGATACAGAATATGATGCACATCTTAACTGATGAATCCTGTTTCCAGTCCATTATACACAGCCATTACTGAAAAGGAAACAAAATAACAGCAATAGTAATAATAAAAAAAATTGTAGTATGCTTAATGTTCTTTCTGCTACTACTGCAGAATAGAAAATTCCTCTAGCCACCACCTATTTTTTTAGAATATATAGAAAACGACTTCTAAAAGCCAGATAGTCTAACAATCTTACCAAAAATAGCATTTCTAGGGTTTATCTTTCCTTTATAGGAATTTTGTGTTTATGGGGAGTTACTAATTGACTTTTTCTAAAGATGTTAGTTTTCAGTATGTGTCACAGGAACAAAATCCACGTTAGATTTTGAAATAACCATGTTTCATCTAATCAGCAATCTAGGAGCTTACCGGGCTCATGAGAAATTGTCTTAACAGTGAGAAGCTTCACACTCTCTTTATCAGATTGAGGTCTGTTTGGAACAGAAAACAGGAATTAGCACCACAGTAATTAGTATTGTATGTCTGTGAAAAAAAGGTGAACATGATATAAACAGAAGGAGGAAGATACACAGCATATATATTTTTGTGTGTTTCTATGGAAAAACCCATGTCTCTTTACAGACACACATACACTTTTAGAGCACTTTCCTCTTCTGGAATCAAGCCCATCAACCTCTGTCATTCTGTTACAGTAATGATCATCAGATGAATTAAACATCAAGATGTGTCATAAGAAGCACTTGTCACAAGGTCCATATTGCACAGGTCTGCAGTCCTGAACCAAGAAGAGGAAAATGTAGAAATGTTTCTGAACTTTTTGGGCTGATGCTAAGTAAGTTCTGTGAATGGTCCTTTCATGAGGTCCTTGATATTGCAGTCCAGTGCCTGTGCTGTCTGTTTTAACTGAGTCCCCACCAAGCCTTTCTCAGATTCTGAACAGTTTTAAGCCCCGATTCCTTTCCTTGGACATCTCAAGAGCCTCTATTTCTAATTAAGAAGGGCAGATGATCTCAGCCTATTATTTCTGAAGTTCATAGCCTGATGAACATAAAAAAACATCAGCACAAAGGCAGGGTGCAAATTCAGGTCAACAAAGAAAACTTAACCACTAATTTGTTTTTGATATTAAAACAATCAGTCTTTTTGCAGCCCCTTAATTCTAGCAGTTGGCTGGATTGGTAACACCTGCTTTGTTTGTTTTTAATAAACTCAAAGCAGAATAACCATCTATTGTTGAAGGCACACTCAGAGCTGTCTCAAGGTGCAGGCATGATTGTTCCTTAATTGAGATGAACATACTGACAGTTTCACTGGGAAAACTATTTAGGACTCTATGTATGTTTTCTCTGTCATTTTTCCTTGTAGTTATATTCAGTCTATCTTTGCATTTCATCTTTTAATTTCCCATTTTACTACTTTATCCAAGCTTAAGAGTCATCTTCTTTAGTTGTTGGAATTTCTCTGTTGAGAGAGTTGTGACAAATATTTAGCCAAACTCGATTTATAATGCCTTTTTTTAAAAGTAAAGCATTAAAACTTTTGGTAGGTAGGGATAGAGCTTCTAGAAAAAAAAGGGTGGCATTACTTACTGGTCATTTCCATTTTCTGGAGTGCCTAGGAAGGAAGAGAATTGTTATTAGTGTTGCAAGAAGCTTGGATACAAAAAAACCCCAAAACAAACAAAGACCCCTGCCATCTTCAGTGCAGAGATCTTTCTAAAGACAATTTTTAACTTTTTAATCTCCCCTGCACCCCATTGGCCATTTTCTCAGATATGGTTACTGCTGATGCCTCAGGTATGGATAATAAATTCATGGGATATTCCTAACTAGGCCAACTCCACTGAATTTAGCTCTGGACTAATTTTGATCTTATATTTTCAGATTGCTTTGTGGCACGTCCCACAGACACCAGCAAGTGTCTCAGTTTACTTCAGCCTGTCTGAAAAAAATTCTCAAAGTATTGAATTACATTTTTATGCTAGGGAATTGAATTTTTGGCTTTCCTTTATACGTTGCTCTTTCTGGGGACACAAATCATCGTATTTGTGGTGAACTACAATGTAGACTGTAAAGAAAATGAGAGTTCCTATGGCAAGGATTCTCACCTGACCCTGGTTGGCTTGCCCACTGCACACGTGTGAGCAGTATGTTACTATTGACTCTATAAAAAGCCCCACCCAGTGCTCAGAGGCTGGAGTGGGGGCAGAACCGAGGACAGAGACTGAGATGGCTGTGGGGACAAAGAGGCCCAGAGGCAGAGACCAGCTTGCTGCATGTAGACTCGCTCTGAGTGGATGGGATTCTAGCACTTGACCTGCCACCGAGGGAATAAAGTTGGGTATAAACCCTTTCACCCCAAGAACGTTCCATTGTCATTTTTCCCTCTCACCAAATCAAGAGTGAACTTGCCTGGGACTGAAACCCATTGGTAAGACAAAGCATTACTTCTAACTGCATCTGAAGCCTTCTGATTCAGCCTCTCAAAGTGTCCTGTGAAATGTCACTGTGGCTACTAACTGCACCTGATCTTTTGTACACTTTGCTATGCTGCTCCACAAGGGCCTGGTATAAAACAACATGGGCTTAGAATGAGAACTCAGAATGATTCACTCTGCACAAGAGCATAGTCTAGGGAGCAGATGTTGTGGTCAAACCTTGCATTAATCTGTGGCCTATTAGGCAAACTAATATAACCGCTTCAGGTCCCCCTTGTTTGGCTCCTGGTTGTGCTGTGATTTTATTCCATTGCTACTCAGCTCCTGTTTCTTGGATTTCCTTTCATCTCTAGTCTAGCACTTGTCATTGAGGCATGCCTTTTGAATATAACTCTCCTCGCTTTGGCCATCATTTTTTATAAAGACCTTGATTTTCACTAATAGGCTGGCTGCTTTTATTTGTCACTTGGGCTAAAATACCCCATCATAACTCTTAATCCCTAGGATTTAATTCATGGCACCATATGCTTCTCACCAACTAAATCTAACCATATTTTCCCTATCATCAGTAGGGTTTGAACAGCATTTAAAAATCCCTATTTGTGAATGTTGTGTATATGACTAGGGATGCTCATAGCCCTGTTTCAAAACCAGTTGCTATTTTCTGTATGCCCATGTGGGAAAAGTGGAAGTTCCCATGGCCAGGATCCTCACCTGACCCTAAACTACTTGATGATATAATTTGCCTACTACTAGGCTACTGCTTCTACACCTGTAGGCAATGAGCTATTATTGACTGAGTCACTCTGTAAAGATCTCTGTCCAGTGCTCCGGGAGGAGGCAGAGACAAAGGAGGATTACAGACCTGCAGACTGTTGGATGCAGACATGATTCAGTGCTCTACTTACTGCTGGGAAATAAAGCCAGGTATAAACCCTTTTACCCCAAGAATGTTCTGTTGTCATTGTTCGGTCTCACTGACTCCATAGTGAACTTGCTGAAACCCTCAGGCAAGACAGCACATTTTACTATTCTTCCTTAGAATACTGTAATATGGGTTTATTAGCAGATAAATGCATATCAACAGATTACTTTCTATATGTATGTTGTTCTTATTCAAGCTAAAGCTCAGACTGCTGTCAACATTATCCAGATAAGCTTAGTTTCATACCCAAATCTCTGATTTATGTTGCCTTCCAGAGAGCTGTTATGGGTTTATGAATTTTCTTAACTTAATGAAGTCTCACCCACATACTTGAGGAGCAATTAATGTGTTTCATGGTGCTGATTTAATGATAACAATGTTGTCAATTCTGTTTGGAAAACAAGGTTAACAATAACCAAATAGATTTGGTTAACTGTACAATTGCCAAACTTGGTTATAAAGTTCCCATGTCTTCAGAATAACTACATACTGGTAGGAATTCTACAGTTTTTTTCTGAGTGATCCAGCTCATCCATACAGTCCTCTTTAATATAAAATGTCAACTTTTCAAATAACTTATTTGGATATCTTCCTGTGCAAAGCAGTTTTCCAGTGCAGGGCATGTTTACAAATGGATTTAGCTCACTAATTTTTGTACCTATCGTGTATACTCACCACCCATGGGCTTCAACTTGGACAATTGATTTCCCATAAAAGATGAGATTAGTGGTTCAGAAACTTAGAGAAATTAAACTGATTTATAAAAATGCTATTTACCCTATGGAAACTGAGTAAAGAAACATATTTCAGACATTATTAAGAAGTTTATTCACTAACTCCTAAAGAGAAAGGCATTGATTTGTTCTCTGTTTTCCACTAAGAGCTAAAATGAACACTGGTTCCCTTCACTGTCAGGCCTGTGTGCCAAACCGTCTATGCTGTGCGTAATCAGAGACCTGCCTCAGGAGCAATAGGCATTCGTATCCTGGGGACACGTTGTCTGTGGGGTAAACAGAGAACAATGCAGCTTATATAGCTTAAAAAATAATTGATTTTTACTTTTAACACCATTTAAGACTAAGAGTTCTATAAATAAAATATTTAGAATTAAAATGAAAAGGAAGGTTCTATTTTACTGAAAATTCAAATATTTAACTCAACAAGCATATAGTAAATAGTAAGGCTCTGCTCTATGTTATGCATGATGCAATGTGAACAATATGTGGTTTGTGGCTTGGAGAGGTTGCCTAGTGTGAGTAACTGAATGTTTGTGCCTCTAAAATTCATATGTTAGATTTTAATGCCCAGTGTGGTGGTATTTGCATGTTGGGCCTTCGGAAGGTGATTAGGTTGTGAGAGCAGAGTCTTGTGAGTGACATTTAATGACTTTATAAAAGAGATCTCACAGAGCTCTCTTGTTCCATCCATCATGTGAAGATTCAGTGAGAAGGCAGCTGTCTACAAGCCAGGAAGAATGCCCTCATCAGACAGTGAATCTGATGGCGCCTTGATCGGCCTTTCAGCCTCCAGACCAGTGATAAATAAACGTTTGTTGTTTAAGCCACTCAGGTTATAGTATTTGGGTTATAGCAGCCTGAATACACTAAGAGACATAAGACTCGCAGGGGAAGCAGGCACATAGAGAAGTAAATACTATAGTGTGATGAATAGTATCATAAAATTCTGTTGAATTAGAAAATAACATTCTCTTCTGGTTAAAGAGATGGTGTTATAAAAAAGATCATTCAATTGGTGTTTGAGCTAGATCCGAATGGATAAATTGGAATTTAGGTTATACAAGTTAAATGATGGGCTGGACATTCTAGGAGAAGGAATAGCATAGATGAAAGCACAGATTATGATACTCCATTACACAACCAGGGCAGGGGTCTGGGATGGAAAGAGAGTTGTTCTGGATAACAGAGGGCAGTGATGAGCCATGGGTGCTGAAGGGGGTAGCTGAAGCATCGAATAAAAAGAGACCTCAAGTTCCTGGAGCAGAAAAGAAGACTGAGTGAAGACTGAAAGAAATCTGAGCAAGATAGGGATTGTAGCTAATAACAATGTATCAGTATTACTTAATTAATTGTGACAAATATACCATATCTAAGTAGGATATTAATAATAAGGGAGACAAGGTGTGGGGCATATGTGAACTCTATTTTTGCAAGTTTTCCATAAATCTAAATCTATTTTAAAATAAAAAGTTTATTTAAAAAAAGAGTAAACACTGTACTGCAACTATGTGATATTTTTGAGAGGCAGATAGAAGAAGAAACAGCAAAAAGAAAAAAACAAAGAATGGGGATGTAAAAGATAGCAGTGGCATTTTAAAGGAAAGACTTTCAATGCTATTGGAGAGATTAAGGAGGATAATAAAGAATTGTCAGACTAAAATTCTACTAAAAATTACAATCGTGTTTAATCCTGAGAAACTGATTCAATTAGCAGAACACACAGCCATGGAAGACACCTTCACTGAAGGAGGGTGTGCCTGGGTGGGTGGGGTGAGAACTGAGTCACAGAAAACTCTTCTTGAGAGGATGGACCCTAAACTTAATACTTAGCAAGACTTACCTTGATTCTCTGTTACATACATGGGCATGGTACAAATCTTCCTTAAAGACAAGGTATGTCATTTTATGCCGCCTTTACTACCATATTCCCCGGATGAACCACAAAACCAGGGTTATTTCATTAAAAATAATTTGCCCATATTTGGTAGTATCTGTGGCTAGTAGTTAATCCCTATTTGTCCATATTTGATATTATCTGTGGCTAGTCGTTAATCCCTACTCTACATTCGTGGCCATTCTTGTGGATTTTTCTGTCCCATCCCCCCTATTTCTTTCTGCAATCCTTCTCTCCCCATAGGACTTTAAATTCAGCTTTAGATTGAACATATATTCACCTTTCAGAAAAAAAAAATGAAACAAAACACTGTTACCTACCTGGGTCTGTCTTCCAGCACATTCGATACAAACCCACGAGAACAAACACTGAAAGTGTGATCACAATCAGAACAATAACTACTGGCAAAATAATACCTAAAAAGTATCAGAGACATGGTCAGTTAGATTGGATATTGA
>JAVSCE010003631.1:0-13580 GCA_032199065.1 Smutsia gigantea | reverse complement strand
GATATCCCAACTACAAATTAATTAATGAAAAGGGAAACTTATGATGGTGTTTCAGGGATCTTTATATATTAGATATTTTACTTTCTATACAAAATATTTTACTTTGTATACAAAATATACAAAATTTTGTGTGCCAGTCAATGAGAGGAGTATCATAGAAACAAGTAGTACAATTAATTGCTCATGAATGTAGGTATAGGAAACATTAAGAATGTAGATAATTGATTTTCCATCCTCTTTCAAATAATTTATGTTAGCTCAAACTGTAAAGAAAAATCTTCAGTGTTTACATTTATTTATCTGTTATTGTGTGTGTGTTTTAAGCACATAATTTCATCTTTTTCCACCTAAATGTCAGCCACATTTTTTTTCAATTGTTGAAGTGTTGTTGATATACAAGCTTATATTGGTTTCAAGTATACAACACAGTGGTTCCATAATAACCTGTATTATTAAATGTTCACCACCACTAGTGCAGTTACTATCAGTCACAATAGGAAAATGTTACAGAATCATTGGCTCTATTCTCCAAGTACTATTATCCCTGGGACCAACTATAATTATGATTGAGAAGTTTTTGTCCTTTTATCCCCACTCATCCTTTCCACCCACCCACCTGAAGCCCTCCCCGATGGTAACCACCAGTCACTTCTGAGTGTCTACGAGTCTTCTGCTATTTTGTTCATTTTGTTTTGTTTTGTTTTTATATTGCACAAATAAGTGAAATAGTGTTATTTGTCTTTCTCCACTTTGCTTTTTTCACTTAGCATAGTACCCTGTAGGTCTATCTATGTTGTTGCAAATGGCAGGATTTTTTTAAAGAATGAATAATATTCCATTGTGTATATATGCCACATCTTCATACATTCATCTACTTTTTTATTTTTTTATTTTGGTTTTATTAATGTACAATTACATGAGCAACATTATGGTTACTAGACTCCCCCTATTATCAAGTCCCCACCACATACACCATTACAGTCACTGTCCATCAGCATAGTAAGATGCTATAGAATCAAGACTTCTCTGAGTTATACTGCATTCCCCGTGTCTCCCCCCTACATTATGTGTGCTAATTGTAATGCTCCATTTACCCCTATCTCTCCTTGCCCCCCATCCTGCCAGGTCCCTTTCCCTTTGGTAAATGTTACCCCATTCTTGGGTTCTGTGAGTCTGCTGCTGTTTTGTTCCTTCAGTTTTTTCTTTGTTCTTATGCTGCACAGATGAGTGAAATCATTTGATACTTGTCTTTCTCCGCCTGGCTTATTTCACTGCGCATAATACCCTCTAGCTCCATCCATGTTGTTGCAACTGGTAGGACTTGTTTTCTTCTTATGGCCGAATAATATTCCATTGTATATATGTACCACATCTTCTTTATCCATTCATCTACTGATGGACACTTAGGTTGTTTCCATTTCTTGGCTATGGTACATAGTGTTGTGATAAACATAGGGTGCATATGTCTTTTTCAAACTGGGCTGCTGCATTCTTAGGGTAAATTCCTAGGAGTGGAATTCCTGGGTCAAATGGTATTTCTATTTTTAGCTTTTTGAGGTTCCTCCACTGCTTTTCACAAAGATTAAACAAATTTGCATTCCCATCAGCAGTATAGGAGGATTCTCTTTCTCCACATTCTTGCCAACATTTGTTGTTTGTCTTTTGGATGTTGGCCATCCTCACTGGTGTGAGGTGACATCTCATTGTAGTTTTAATTTGCATTACTCCGATGATTAGCAATGTGGAGCATCTTTTCATATGCCTGTTGGACATCTGAATTTCTTCTTTGGAGAAGTGTCCAGCTCCTCTGCCCATTTTTTAATTTGCTTATTTGCTTTTTTTTGTTTGTTGAGTTGTGTGAGCTCTTTATATAAGTTGAATGTCAACCCCTTAGCAGATGCATAATTTATGAATATATTATCCCATGTGGTAGGATCTCTTTTTGTTCTATTGATGGTGTCCTTTGCTGTACAGAAGCTTTTTAGTTTGATATAGTCCCACTTGTTCATTGTTGCTTTTGTTTCCCTTTCCCAGGGAGATATATTCATGAAGAAGGTGCTCATATTTATGTCCAAGAGATTTTCACCTATGTTTTTTTCTAAGAGTTTTATGGTTTCATGACTTACATTCAGGTCTTTGATCCATTTTGAGTTTACTTTTGTGTATGGGGTTAGATAATAGTCCACTTTAATTCTCTTCATGTAGCTGTCCAGTTTTGACAACATCAGCTGTTGAAGAGGCTGTCATTTCCGCATTGTATATCCATGGCTCCTTTATGATTTATTGATTGACCAGATATTCTTGGGTTTATAGCTGTGCTCTCTAGTCTGTTCCATTGGTCTATGTGTCTGTTCTTGTGCCAGCAGCAAATAGTCTTGATTACTGTGGCTTTGTAGTAGAGCTTGAAGTCAGGGAGCGTAATTCCCCCTGCTTTATTCTTCCTTCTCAGGATTGCGTTGGCTATTTGGGGTCTTTTGTGGTTCCATATGGATTTTAGAACTATTTGCTGTAGTTCATTGAAGAATGCTGTAGGCATTTTGATAGGGATTGCATTGAAGCTGTGGACTACTTTAGGCTAGATGGCCATTTTGACAATAGTAATTATTCCTATCCATGAGCATGGGATGTGTTTCCGTTTATTGGTATCTTCTTTAATTTCTCTCATAAGTGTCTTATAGTTTTCAGAGTATAGTTCTTCACTTACTTGGTTAGGTTTATTCCTAGGTGTTTTATTCTTTTTGATGCAATTGTGAATGGAATTGTTTTCCTGATTTCTCTTTCTGCTATTTCATTGTTAGTGTATAGGAATGCAACAGATTTCTGTGCATTATTTTTGTATCCCTCAAATTTGCTGAATTCAGATATTCTAGTAGTTTTGAAGTGGATTATTTAGGGCTTTTTATGTACAATGTCATGTCATCTGCAAACAGGGACAATTTGATTTCTTCCTTGCCAATCTGGGTGTCTTTTACTTTTTTGTGTTATGTGATTGCCGTGGATAGGAACACCAGAACTATGTTGAATAAAAGTGGGGAGAGTTATCAGTCTTGTCTTGTTCTCAGTAGTTAAGGAAAAGCTTTCAGCGTCTCACTGTTAAGTATAATGTTGGCTGTGGGTTTGTCATATATGGCCTTTATTATGTTGAGGTACTTGCCCTCTATACCCATTTTGTTGAGTTTTTATCATGAATGGATGTCGAATTTTGTCGAATGCTTTTTCCACATCTATGGAGATGATCATGTGATTTTTGTCCTTCTATTTGTTGATGTAGTACTGGATGATATTGATGGATTTTTGAATGTTGTACCAGCCTTGCATCCCTGGGATGAATCCCACTTTATCATGATGCATGATGTTTTTGATGTATTTTTGAATTCAGTTTGCTAGTATTTTGTTGAGTATTTTCGCATCTATGTTCATCCTAGGATATTGGTCTGTAATTTTCTTTTTTTGTGGTGTCTTTGCCTGGTGTTGGTATTATAGTGATGTTGGCCTTGTATAATGAGTTTCGGAGTATTCCCTCCTCTTCTACTTTTTGGAAAACTTTAATGAGGATGGGTATTAGCTGTTCACTAAATGTTTGATAAAATTTAGCAGTGAAACCATCTGGTACAGGTATTTGTTTTTAGGTAGTTTTTTGATTACCAATTCAATTTCCTTGCTGGTAATTGGTCTATTCAGATTTTCTGTTTCTTCATGGGTCATCCTTGGAAGGTGGTATTTTTCTAGAAAGTTGTCCATTTCTTCAAGGTTATCCAGTTTGTTAGCATATAAATTTTCATAATATTCTGTCATAATTCTTGTATTTCTGTGGTACACATAGTGATTTTTCCTTTTTCATTTCTGATTCTTTTTATGTGTGTAGTCTCTCTTTTTTTCTTGATAAGTCTTGCTCGTGGTTTATCTGCTTTGTTTATTTTCTCAAAGAACCAGCTCCTGCTTTCATTGATTCTTTCTATTATTTTATTCTTCTTGATATTATTTATTTCTTCTCTGATCTTTATTATGTCCCTCCTTCTACTGACTTTGGGCCTCATTTGTTCTTCCTCTCCTAGTTTCATAAATTATGAGTTTAGACTGTTCATTTGGGATTGTTCTTCTTTCTTGAGGTAGGCCTGTACTGCAGTATACTTTCCTCCTTGCACGGCCTTCTCTGTGTCTCACAGATTTTGCAGTGTTGAATTATTGTTGTCATTTGTCTCCATATATTGCTTGATATCTGTTTTTATTTGGTCATTGATCCATTGGTTATTGGGAGCATGTTGTGAAGCCTTCATTTGTTTGTGGGATTTTTCATTTTCTTTGTGTAATTTATTTTTAGTTTCATACCTTTTTCATCTAAGAAGCTTGTTGCTACAATTTCATTCTTTTTGAATTTACTGAGGCTGTTTTGTGGCCTAGTATATGATATATTCTTGAAAATTTTCCACATGTACTTAAGAAGAATGTACATCATGTTGCTTTTGGATGGAGTGTTCTGTAAATGTCTGTTAGGTCCATCTGTTCTAATATGTTGTTCGGTGCCTATGTCTCTTTGCTTATTTTCTGTCTGCTTAATCTGTTCTTTGGAGTGAGTGGTGTGTTGAAGCCTCCTAAAATGAATGCATTACATACTATTTCACCGTTTAACTCTGGTAGGATTTGTTTCACATATATAGGTGATCCTGTATTGGGTGCATAGGTTTTTTATTTTAAGTTTATTTTGATATCATTAATGTACAATTAAATGGGCAATATTATGGTGATTACACTACCCTCTTCATCAGGTCCCCCCCCACCAACCCCATTACAGTCACTGTCCATCAGCATAGTGAGATGCTGTAGAGTCACTACTTGTCTTCTTTGAGTTGTACAGCCCTCCCCGTGCCCCCCTAACATTACATCTGCTAATCGTATGCCCGTTTATCCCCCTTATCCTTCCCTTCCCACCCATCCTCCCCAGTCCCTTTCCCATTGGTAACTATTAGTCCATTCTTGGGTTCTGTGAGTCTGCTGCTGTTTTGTTCCTTCAGTTTTTTTCTTAGTTCTTATACTCCACATATGAGTGAAATCATTTGGTACTTGTATTTTTCGGCTTGGCTTATTTCACTGAGCATAATACCCTCTAGCTCCATCCATGTTGTTGCAAATGGTAGGATTTGTTTTCTTCTTATGGCTGAATAATATTCCATTGTGTATATGTACCACCTCTTCTTTATCCATTCATCTACTGATGGACACTTAGGTTGCTTCCATTTCTTGGCTATTGTAAATAGTGCTGCAATAAACATAGGGATGCATCTGTCTTTTTCAAATTGGGCTGCTGCATTCTTAGGGTAAATTGCTAGGAGTGGAATCCCTGGGTCAAAGGGTATTTCTATTTTGAGTTTTTTGAAGAACCTCCATACTGCTTTCCACAATTGTTGAACTAATTTGCATTCCCACCAGCAGTGTAGGAGGGTTCCCATTTCCCACATCCTCGCCAACATTTGTTGTTGTTTGTGTTTTGGATGTTGTCCATCCTCACTAGTGTGAGGTGATATCTCATGTGGTTTTAATTTGCATTTCTCTGATGATTAGCGATGTGGAGCATCTTTTCATGTGCCTGTTAGCCATCTGAATTTCTTCTTTGGAAAAGTGTCTATTCATGTCCTCTGAGCATTTCTTAATTGGATTATTTGCTTTTTGTTTGTTGAGATTTAGATTTGTGGTTACCAAAGGTTCAGGGGTTGCTTCTTAACTATCTAACAATCTAACTTAACTTTCTTGTTAAATTATTGTAAACACAGTCTGATGTTTCTTTATTTCTCTCTCTTCTTATTCTTCCTCCTCCATTCTTTATATACTAGGTGTTTTATTCTTTGCCTTTATTTAGTGTTTGGATGGTCTGCTTTCTTTGCTATGATTTTATGTTCTCTGGTGACAGCTTTTTAGCCTTAGGAGTGCTTCCCTCTAGAGCAGTTACTTTAAGATGTCCTGTAGAGGTGGTTTATGGGAGGCAAATTCTCTCAGCTTTCACTTGTCTGGAAATTATTTAATCCCTCTGTCATATTTAAATGATAATCGTGCTGGATACAATGTTCTTGGATCGAGGCCCTTCTGTTCTGTAACGTTAAATATATCATGCCATTCTCTTCTGGCCTGTAAGGTTTCTGTTGAGAAGTCTGATGATAGTCTGATGGGTTTCCTTTGTAGGTGATCTTTTTTCTCTCTCTAGCTGCCATTAATACTCTGTCTTTATCTTTGATCTTTGCCATCTTAATTATTATGTGTCTTGGTGTTGTCTTCCTTCGGTCCCTTGTGTTCGGAAATCTGTGGGCTTCCATGGACTGTGAGACTCTTTCCTTCCCTAGCATGGGGAAGTTTTCAGCAATTATTTCTTCAAAGACGCTTTCTATCCCTTTTTCTCTCTCTTCTTCCTCTGGTACTCATATAATGCAAATATTGTTCTGTTTGGATTGTTCACACAGTTCTCTTAATTTTCTTTCATTCCTAGAGATCCTTTTATCTCTCTCTGCCTCAGCTGCTCTGTGTTCCTGTTCTCTGATTTCTATTCCATTAACAGTCTCTTGCATCTCGTCCAGTCTGCTGCTGAGCCCATCGATGGCTTGTCTCATTTCTGCATTATCTTTCCTGAGTTCCCTCACTTCCTCCCTTAGCTCTTGCGTATTTCTGTGTAGATCCATCAGCATGGTTATGACTTTATTCTGAATTCTTTTTCAGGAAGATGCTGCATTTCCATCCCTTCAGGTTCCTTCTCAGGGGTTTTCTGGGTCTTGGTGATTTTTGTCTGTATCATGTTCCTCTGTCTTGTCATGTTGATAGGAGTGGTTGCTGGTAGGTGCCACGTATGTCAGCTGGGCTCTTTAAGGCTTAAAAAAAGAAAACACACAAAAAAAACCAAGAAAAGAACAAGCAAAAAAAGAAGGAAGAGAATGCAAAGAGAGATAGAAGAAACAAGGAAAAGATAGGAAACGGAAAGGGAAAAAGAAAAAGAAAAGAAAGAAGAAAAAAAGAAAAGCCCACCTAGTGTGGATTCTCTAAGTGTGCTGTAGGTGTCGGTGTTGCTCCACTAATCCACAGCTGTGGCAATGCGGCTTTTTGTATTTCTGGCTGGGGCGGGAACGAATGAGAAGCTATTGTTTTCTGTATAAAGTTCCAGCGTGGCTGCTCCCTTCTCTCCATCACCAGCAAAAGAGACCAACTTTCCCAGGACTTCCACCCTGCAGGGCTGAGCCTGCCGGGGCGATGGTGTTCCCTCGCTGGGCCCCCTGCCTCTCCGAGACCACTACAAACCACGCACACTTTTCTCGTGTCCCTGTGTGCTGGCTGCATGGTCCCGGTGCGTTCCCAGCTCAAAACCTGCACCTTCTGCCTCTCCAATGTCCGATGCAATGCGCAATGTGTGTCAGCGCTCCCGACACAGACCACCTGGTCTGGTTATTTCGCGGACCTGCTCTTCCTCTCCCTCCTGGCTCCAAATCCTCTCCTCCTCACCAGTGCCCTGGGCTGGGTGAGTGCTCGGGTGCCGCCGGGTCACTGCTCCGTATCTTACCTGCCTCGCAGGGTGCTGAGTCCTCCCAGGTGTGGCTGCACACTGTGCACTTTCCTGTGTGCTCTGGTCTCTCTTTTAGGAATAGTTGTATTTGCTGTATTTTCGTAGATTTATATAGTTTTGGGAGGAGATTTCTGCCGCCCTGCTCACATGGCCATCTTCCCGGAAGTCGGGTGCATGGGTATTTATAATTATATCCTCTTGTTTGACTGACCCATTTATCCTTATGTAATGTCCTTCTTTGTCTCTTGTGACTTTCTTTGTTTTGAAGTCTGTTTTTTCTTATAGAAGTACAGCCACTTCTGCTTTCTTCTCCTTATTAGTTGCATGAAATATCATTTTCTATCCCTTTACTTTCAGTGTGTGTGTGTCTTTGGGTTTCAAGTGAGTCTTTTGTAGGCAGCATATAGACAGGTCATCTTTTTTTAGTCTATACAGTGACTCTATGTCTTTTGATTGGTGCCTTCAGACCATTTACATTTAGAGTGATTATCGGTAGGTATGTAATTATTGCCATTGCAGGCTTTAGCTTGGTTAACAAAAGATAAAGTGTAATTCCCTTACTATCTACCAGTCTAATTTAACTCACTTTGTATGCTATTACAAACACAACCTAAAGATTCTTTTTCTTTTTTCTCCTTTTTCTTCCTCCTCCATTCTTTATATGTTAGGTATCATATTTTGTACTCTTTGTCTATCCCTTGATTGACTTTTGGGGTAGTTGATTGATTTTGCATATGCTTAGTAATTAATTGTTCTACTTTCCTGTGGTTTTATTTCCCCTGGTGACAGCTATTTAGCCTTAGGAATAATTCCATCTATGGCTGTCCCTCCAAAATGCACCACAGAGGTGGTTTGTGGGAGGTAAATTCTCTCAGATTTTGCTTACCTGAAAATTGTTTAATCCCTCCAAATTTAAATTATAACCTTGCCAGATACAGTATTCTTGGTTCGAGGCCCTACTCCTTCATTGCATTAAATATATCATGCCACTCCCTTCTGGCCTGTAAGGTTTCTGTTTAAAAATCTGATGATAGCCTGATGGGTTTTCCTTTGTATGTGACCTTTTTTCTCCCTCTAGCTGCTTTTAAAAGTCTGTCTTTTTCCTTGATCTTTGCCATTTTAATTTTTGTATGTCTTGATGTTGTCTTTCTTGGGTCCCTTGTGTTGGGAGATCTGTGTAACTCCATGGCTTGAGAGACTATCTTCTTCCCCAGATTGGGGAAGTTTTTAGCAATTACCTCCTCAAAGACACTTTCTATCCCTTTTTCTCTCTCTTGTTCTTCTGGTACCCCTATAATGCGAATATTGTTCTGTTTGTATTGTTCACACATTTCTCTCAATATTCTTTTATTCTTAGAGAACCTTTTTTCTCTCTGTGCCTCAGCTTCTTTTTATTCCTCTTCTCTAATTTCTATTCTATTTACCATCTCTTCTACTACATCTAATCTGCTTTTAAATCCCTCCATTGTATGTTTCATTCCAGAGATGGAATTTCTGAATAATTGAATCACCATCTTAAATTCCTTCCTGAGTTCTTGATTATTTTTCTGTACCTCCATGAGCATGTTTATAATTTTTATTTTGAACTCTCTTTCAGGAAGACTGGTGAGTTCAGTTTCATTTTGCCCTTTTTCTGGGGTTTGTGAGATTTTGGTCTGAATCAGGTTCTTTTGATGTTTCATATTTCTAAGTCGTGCCTTGTAGTGCCTAGAAGCCCTAATCTCTGGAGCTGCTCAGCCCCTATAATGAGCTAAGCCATCATAGGGTAGCATCACTGGTGCCTGGGTGGAGGAAAGGTCTGTTTTCTCATTCCCATCCCCAGTGCCTGTCTCTAGTATCACTGCAAGTGGGCCAAGCACACAGGTGTAAGCCTCTATGCTTTGTATCTCTTGCTGTTGTAAGTGGGAGCTCCCTCTGGTTGGCCAGATACCATCACAGTGATTGGTTGTTTGCGAGATGGTGCTGGTGAGCCAGGAGGAAGCTGTACCAGGCTGTGTGTCACACTGTGGGGCCTCGGAGCTGAGTAGCCAGCCAGGTGGATGCCTGAAGCTTCTCAAAGTTCCCTACTTGCTCGGCAGAGCGTGCCCAGAGAAGCTTGTCTACCTATCCCTTCTCCTGCAGCAAGCTCAGTGAAAACCCCGCCCCTACAGCAGCCCTGGTGCTGCTAAGAAGCCTCTCAAACCACCTGCGCTTTCTTTGTCCCATATCAGCTGGACATGGATCTCCTCCTCCACAAACGGTCGGAATCTGAGTCTCTCAAGCTCTCCGCCTGTCCCAGCTCTCCAAACTGACCAACCTCCAGAGCATCACACGGTGTAGGTTTGTGTTCCAAAACAGGCCTCAAGGGCTGGGTGTTCAGCGGATCTAAGCTTCCACCCCCTCCCCACTCCATTTCTCTTTCTCCTGCCAGTGAGCTGGGGAGGGGGAAGGGCTTGGGTCCCTGTGGATCAAGGCTTTGGTACCTTATCTTGCTTCATGAAGTCTGCTCTGTTTGTGAGGCCTATTTGCATTCTGATTCAGCTTTCTTTCCTGTTGCTGTTTTAGAGTTAGTTGTGTCAACTATATTTTCATGGTTTTGAGAGAAATTCTCCGTCTCACCTCTCACGCCCCCATATTAAATCACCTCATCCATTCATCTATTGATGGACACTTAGGTTGCTTCCATAACTTAGTTATAGTCAATAATGCAGTAATAAACATAGGGTTGCATAAATAATTTTAAATCAGAGTGGTTTTTTAGGGTAAATTCTTATAAGTGGAATTACTGGGTTGAATGGTATTTCTATTTTTAGTTTTTTTGTGGAAACTCCATACTGCTTTCCACAGTGGCTGCACCAGTTGATATTTCCATCAACAATGTACGAGGGTTCTCATTTCTCCATATCCTTACCAGCACTCATTATTACTTGTCTTTTGGATGGTGGCCATTCTACCTGGTATGAGGTGGTATCTCATTCTCCTTCTGATTTACATTTCCCTGATGATTAGCAATGTGAAGCATCTCTTTATGTGTTTGTTGGCCATGTGTATTTCTTCTTTGGATAAATGTCTATTTAAGTCCCCACCCATTTTTTAATTTGTTATTTGTCTTTTTGGTCTTTAGGCACATGAATTTTTTAATACATTTTGAATGGTAACCGTTGTCAGTAACTCATTTACAAGTATTTTTTCCAATGCTATAGGTTGCCATTTTGTTCTGCTGTTGTTGTCCTTTGCTGTACAGAAGATTTTTAGTTTTATGTAGTACCACTTATCCATTTTTTATTTTGTTTTCCTTGCCCAAGGAGATGTGTCAAGAATAAACAATTGCTCATGCTTATGTTCAAGATATTTTTGCCTATGTTTTCTTCTAAGAGTTTTATGTTTTCATGTCTTACATTCTGGTCTTTGATCCATTTTGTGTTTACTTTTGTGTATTGAGTTAGACTGTAATCCAGCTTCATTGTCTTGCATGTAGCTGTCCAGTTTTCCCAACACCAGTTATTGAAGAGGCTGTCTTTTCCCCATTGTATATTCATGGCTACTTTATCATATATTGACCATGGGTTTATATCTGGTCTCTATTCTGTTCCTTTTATCTATGGGTCTGTTCTTGTGCCAGTACCATATTGTTTTTATTACTATAGCTTTATAGTGTAGCTTGAAGTCAGAGAGCTTAATCCCCCCAGCCTTGTTCTTTTTTCTAAGTATTTCTTTGCCTATTCGGGATCCTTTTTGGTTCCATATGAATTTCAGGATTATTTGCTCTAGGGAGTGCATTGAATTGTACATGTCTTTTGGCAGGGTGGCCATTTTGACAATATTAAGTCTTCCAATCCATGAGCAGGGGATAGATTTATTTGTGTCTTCTTTAATTTCTCTCATGGGTGTCTTGCAATTTTTAGAGTACAGATCTTTCACCTCCTTGGTTTGGTTTATTCCTAGGTTTTTTTTTATTTTTGATGCAATTTTAAATGAAATCATTTTCCTGATTTTCTACTAGTTCATTGTTAGTATATAGGAATGCAACAGATTTCTATGTATCCTGCAACTTTGCTGAATCCCGTTATTAATTCTAATAGCTTTTTGGTGGAATCTACAGAGTGTTCTATATGTAATATCATGTCATCTACAAATAATGACAGTTTAACTTCTTCCTTACCAATTTGGATGCTTTTTATCTCTTTTTCTTGTTTGATTGCTGTGGCTAGGACTTCCAGTACTATGTTGAATAAAAGTAGTGAGAGTGGACATCTTTGTCTTGTTCCTGATCTTAGAGGAAAAGCATTCCACTTTCACATCTGAGATGACATTAGCTGTGGGTTTATCATATATGGCCTTTATTATGGTGAGGTATGTATCCTCTATACCAGTTTGGAGAGAGTTTTTATGATGAATGGTTGTTGAATTTTGTCAGTTGCTTTTTTGTATTTATTGAGATGATCATGTGGTTTTTATCCTTTTTGTTAATGTGTGTGATATTGATTGATTTACAAATACTGTACCATTCTCGCCTCCGTGGATAAATCCCAGGTCCTTGGTCATATTGGATGATCCTTTTGATGTATTTTTGAATTCAGTTTGCTAATAATTTATTGAGGATTTTTTAATCCATTTTCATCAGGGATGTTGTCTAATATATTATTTTTTTAGTGTCCTTTGTGTGGTTTCAGTATTAGAGTGATGCTAGCCCTATAGAATGAGTTTGGAAGTGTCCCTCTTCTTCTACTTTGGAATTCTTTGTTAGAATTCAGCTGTAAAGCGACCAGGTCTTGGGTTTGTTTTTGACAGTTTTTTGATTACCAGTTCAATTTCATTGATGTTAATTGGTCTGTTCAGTTTTTCTGTTTCTTTCTGGGTCAGTCTTGGAAGGTTATATTTATCTAGGAATTTGTCCATTTCTTCTAGGTTGTCTGCTTTATTGGAATATAATTTTTCATAGTATTCTCTAATAATTCTTTATTTCTGTGGTATATGTTGTTAGTACTTCTTCATTTCTGATTTTATTTATTTGTGTACTCTTTTTTCTTGTTAAGTCTAGCTAAGGTTTAATCTATTTTATTTTCTTAAAGAACCACCTCTTAATTTCATTGATTTTTTTCCTATTGTTTATTATTCTCTATATTATTTCTGTGCTGATCTTTATTATGTCCCTCCTACTAACTTTGGTTTTCAATTTTCTTCTTTCTCTAATTTTTTTTATTTGTGAGTTTAGACTGTTTATTTGGGATTGTTCTTGTTTTTTTGAGGTTGGCTTGTATTGTTAAGTAATTCCCTCTTAGTACTGCTTTTGAAGGATCCCACAGATTTTGGACTTTTGTATTTTTGTTTTCATTTGTCTCCATGTGTTACTTGATTTCTCTTTAACTGTTCATTGATCTACTGGTTATTTAGAAGCATACTCTTTAGCCTCCATGTGTTTGTGGGCTTTTTTTGTCTTTGCCTAATATTTTTCTACTTTCATACCATTGTGGTCTGAGAAGTTGCTTAATATAATTTCAGTTTTTAAAAATTTATTGGGGCTCTTTTTGTGGCCTAGTTTGTAATCTGTTCTGGAAAATGTTCCATATACACTTGAGAATAATGTGTATCCTACTGTTTTTGGTTTGAATGTTCTGTAGATACCTGTTAGTCCATATGATCTAATGTGTTGTTTAGTGTCTCTGTCTCCTTATTTATTTTCTGGCTGGCTGATCTTTCTATTCATTGGTGTGTTAAAGTCTCCTAAAATGGATGAGTTTCCCTCTATTTTCCCCTTTAATTCTGTTAGTATTTGCTTCACATTTTTAAGTTCTCCTGTGTTGGGTGCATAAGTATTTATGTCATACCCTCTTTTTTTGGACTGTCCCTTTATTACTATGTAATGTCCTTCTTTGTTCCTACTTTTTCTTTGTTTTGAAGTCTATTTTGTCTGATTAAGTACTGCTGCTCCTGCTTTTTACTTCCTATTATTTGCATGAGAAATCTTTCCACCCTTTCACATTCAGTCTTTTTATGTTTTTGGATCTGAAATGAGTCTTTTAGGGAGCTATAGATACGTCTTGTTTCTTTATGCATTCTGTCA
>JAVSCE010003630.1:0-44154 GCA_032199065.1 Smutsia gigantea | reverse complement strand
TTTAAGTAGAATTCAAAGTCCTTCTTTTTAGAAATCAGAAAAACAATTCCATTCACAATTGCATCAAAAAGAATAAAATACCTAGGAATAAACCTAACGAAGGAAGTGAAAGACCTGTACTCTGAAAACTACAAGACACTCCTAAGAGAAATTAAAGAGGGCACTAACAAATGGAAACTCATCCCATGCTCTTGGCTAGGAAGAATAAATATTATCAAAATGGCTATACTACCTAAAGCAATATACAGATTCAATGCAATCCCTATCAAAATACCAATAGCTTTCTTCAATGAACTCGAACAAATAATTCTAAAATTCATATGGCACCACAAAAGACCCCAAATAGCCAAAGCAATCCTGAGAAGGAGGAATAAAACGGGAATTACGCTCCCTGACTTCAAGCTCTGCTACAAAGCCACAGTAATCAAAACAATTTCGTATTGACACAAAAACAGACCCACAGATCAGTGGAATAGAATAGAAAATCCAAACATACCCCAAAGACATACAGTCAATTAATATTTCATAAGGGAGCCTTGGATATACATTGGGGAGATGATGGCCTCTTCAGCAGCTGGTGTTGGAAAAACTGGACAGCTACATGTAAGAGAATGAAACTGGACTACTGTCTAACCCCATACACAAAGGTAAACTCAAGGTGGATCAAACCATGAAACCATAAAACTCTTAGAAAAAAACATAGGCAAAAATCTCTTGGACATAAACATGAACGACTTCTTCATGAACATATCTCCCCAGGCAAGGGAAACAAAAGCAAAAATGAACAAGTGGGACTATATCAAGCTGCAAAGCTTCTGTACAGCAAAGGACACCATCAGTAGAACAAAAAGACATCCTACAGTATGGGAGAATATATTCATAAAAAACATCTGATAAAGGGTTGACATCCAAAGTATATAAAGAACTCATGCACCTCAACAAACAAAAAGCAAATAATCCAATTAAGAAATGGGCAGAGGACATGAATAGACACTTCTCCAAAGAAGAAATTCAGATGGCCAACAGGCACATGAAAAGATGCTCCACATCACTAATCATCAGAGAAATGCAGATTAAAACCATAATGAGATACCACCTCACACCAGTGAGGATGGCCAACATCCAAACCACAAACAACAACAAATGTTGGTGAGGATGTGGAGAAAAGGGAACCCTCCTACACTGCTGGTGGGAATGCAAATTAGTTCAACCATTGTGGAAAGCAGTATGGAGGTTCCTCAAAAAACTCAAAATAGAAATACCATTTGACCCAGGAATTCCACTCCTAGGAATTTACCCTAAGAATGCAGCAGCCCAGTTTGAAAAAGACATATGCGCCCCTATGTTTATCGTAGCACTATTTACAATAGCCAAGAAATGGAAGCAACCTAAGTGTCCATCAGTAGATGAATGGATAAAGAAGATGTGGTACATGTACACAATGGAATATTATACAGCCATAAGAAGAAAACAAATCCTACCATTTGCAACAACATGGATGGAGCTAGAGGGTATTATGTTCAGTGAAATAAGCCAAGCCGAAAAAGACCAGTACCAAATGATTCCATTCATATGTGGAGTATAAGACCTGAGAAAAAAACTGAAGGAACAAAACAGCAGAAGACTCACAGAACCCAAGAATGGACTAATAGTTACCAAAGGGAAAGGGACTGGGGAGGATGGGTGGGAAGGGAGGGACAAGGGGGAAAAAGGGGCATTACGATTAGCAGATGTAATGTTAGGGGGGCACGGGGAGGGCTGTACTGAACCCAGAGAAGACAAGTAGTGACTCTATAGCATCTCACTATGCTGATGGACAGTGACTGTGGGGCCGGGGTTGGTGGGGGGGACCTGATGAAGGGGGTAGTGTAATCACCATAATATTACTCATTTAATTGTAGATTAATGATATCAAAATAAACTTTAAAAAAGTAATAAATAGATAATAAGTAAAAATAGGCATAATAAACAGACATGAAATCGAGCAAATGATTGAGGGAAAGAGAATATCCAGGACAGTAGCTGTGTAGAATCTAGTGACCAACCAGGAAAGAATAGAGCAAGAACATGTAAAAAATGAAAAAGGGATGTCTTCAAGAAAAACATGGATTATTTAATAAATCTGACCATGGAAAATAGTATTAAGAGGGTTTTTCTAATTTGGTCAGTGAACTGAGTGACATCATAATTCCTACTAGATACATATTTTATTAAGGAAACAAAAAAGTAAAGCAATTATTAAAACAAAAGGCATTCAAAAAAGAAAAATAAACAAAGTCCCTCTTTTTATCAGCTCCCTTCTGCTTTCTCCTGGATCCTTGGTTTGGTTAAACTGTTATTTTTGCCCCTTTCCAACCAGTATCCTCATTTCTAATCTTTGTTGTCTTCCACCAGACTCACCTGTAAAAACTCCAACTCTAAATTTCTCTGCCTTCTCCAAACCTACCACTTAGCTAGAGAAAACACTCAAATGTACAGGTTGGTGACACAGTAAATTCACAGGGCCTCACACATTGCCTGGAATTTCTTATGTTTCTTCAATTACTTTGGTCTCCAACTCCACTGGGTCTGGTTGTGGTGGTGGTGGTTTAATTAAGATCTCACTTGTTCAGAGCAGTTTTAGGTTCACAGCAATATTGAGGGAAAGGTCCTGGGATTTCCCATATTCCCCTGCCTATAGACATGCATAGCCTCCCTCATTATCTACATACCACACCAGAGTGGTGCGTTTGTTACAATTAATGAACCGACATTGTCACATCATAATCACTCAGGATCCATAGTTTACATTAGGGTTCAGTCTTGGTAGTGTTCATTCTATGGGTTTGGACAAATATTATGACATTTATCCATCATTATGGTATCATACAGAGGATTTTCTCTGGGGCTGCTTTAAACTTTCTCTGTTTTCCTCTTAACTCCAACTCCACTGTCTCCCACACTCTCCTATAGTGGTAAGGCCTCCTACTTCTGAGAGATAATAAAAGTCATGAGGAACTCCCCCCATTTCCCACCACCAAATCTAAAACCTAACCTTCCTTCTCACTCCTCTCTTCTTTTCCCTTGTTACAAAGAAAAAGCTTCCCCCTACTGCTTTAAACCTCCATCTCTGTTTTGGATCCAGTCTCTCCACCTTCTCAAGGACTCTCTTAATAGATAATTCCCTATCTTGTTATAGTCTCAGTTTGTCCGAATTCCTCCCATTAGCATTTAAATATTCTCAAATTCCTTGCAGAGTCAAAAGAAACTAAATAAATCTTTCCTTTACCCCCCATCCCTCTCTCGAGAGCTCTCTTGCCTTTCACAGGCAAACCCTCTGGTGAAATTCTCTGTTGCCTTCACATCCTCCCCCTGCATTCAATCCTCAGCCCACTGCACTCTGACTATTGCTCTTACTAATCCACCGCAACTGCTCTCTCCATGGTCATTTATGACCTACTTCTGACTACATTCAATGGACACTTTTCACACCCCACTTGGCTGAGCATTTGATATCATTTGCTCCTTGAAATGCCTTGTTCCTTCCCATACTGCTTGTATTTCTCCCATCTCTAGCTACCCTTCCTCATCTCCATTGTGAATGACTCTTCTATTGCCTGCCCCTTCATATTGATGTTCCCTCTGGGTTCTCAAATCATCTTTTCTAATTTGAAACATTCTAAGACATCTTATCCACTCTCCTGGCTACATGCTAATGAGTCCCAAATATATAGCTCCTGATAAAATCTCTTTTGATCTCCAGACCCATATGTCCAATGATACTCTAGATATATGCCCATGGATGTCACTTTGGAAATTCCAATTCAGCATGTTTCATCAGGAACACATTATCTTTCCTCCCAAAACTGCTCTTCCCTAGTATATTTTTCAGCCCAAATAATGACACCAAAATCTACACAGTTGCAATTCAGAAATCTGGTGATCATCAGTGACTTCCCCTTCTTCTTCATTCCCCACTTCTTTGTCAATCTCTGAAATCTGTTCGATGTACAGAAGCACAGTCAAGCACACACAGGCCTGGGTTCACATCGCTAAACTGTATAACCTTGAGCAGGCTATGTAGTATCTCTGTTCCATGGATTTCTTAGCAGTGAAATAAAGATGATAATAGGACCTACCTCCTGGGGTTGTTCTTGGTTTGAGTGTATGTAAGGAAGAGTTTCTGCTCTGACCTTTTGCCCCATCCATATCCATCTAAATTTTGATCTTTCTCCAAGGAGCTGGTGTATAACAGAGACAGGACAGGAGTCCTAGAGCTAGTTCCAAGTAAGAGGATCAGAGTGCACAATTAGGGCAGGGAACCAGAGTCCTCATCATATTCCATCGAGCAAAACCAGAAATGCAAGCTTCACCACACTTCCAAAATAGCAAATTCTCCCCCTACTCTCCTCCCCACAGAAACCTTCCCTACTCTTAAGATGTCTCTATGTGGCCCTGTCAGAGGCAGGGGTCAGGTGTTTTATGTCAAGGGTTCCTGTTTTTTACAGGAAACTCTGGACCCTCCCTGCCATACCCAAGTCTCTAAGAAAAAATTCACAAGGAAAGCTCTCACCAGTGGTACCATCTTATCACAGGGCACCATGTTGTTCTGAATCTCTATCTCCTCTCTGCAAACTGAGGTGATCAAGTTAGTATGGAACCTGAGGATTATTTTCTCTCTATCCCCAGAATCCTGAAGTCAGTGGCTAGCAAACTCAGAGTTAGGAACGTTTGAGCAAGTAATAACAAGCTAGATTAACCACAGGGTAAACATGTATTTTTCTTTCACAGATCAAAAGGTTGGAAGTATTTGTTTAGAGGCTCAACCATCTCAGAGTGGGCATCTCTGCATTTCTCTTGGCTCTTACCTTGTGGTTGCAGCTCTTCCATCCATTAACAGGGATTCTATTAGAACAGTTCTCCTTTAAAGTCAAGAGGAAAGGAAGAGAGATCATGTAATGATGCAGAAACGTTTTGCAGAAGGGAAGAAAGACAATGTGATGGTCACACTGGATGCTCCCAATCTTCCACACCAGTAGGAGGACTCAGGGATCAGAAGACAGGATGAGTCCCTATGGAAGCAGTGACCTCCGGATGGAAGATGAGGCCCTTTCCAAGAAAGGCAGTGACCTGGAGTATCCAGGAGATGATCCAAACTAAGCCAGGACTCTGGAGAGGGTTGGCATGGTCCTCACCAGGACAGCCAGTGTCAGCTGTCAGCTGAGGGGCCAAAGCGAGGAAGAGGAAGCAAAGCAAGAGGCCAGGATCTGGGTGAGTGGTGACAGGATGGTAGGGAATGCAGGGGCAAGGTGGAGAGTGAGAAGCCAGGGCCTGGGCTGTGAGAACAGAGACAGGGTGGCTGGAATGCGTGGAGGTATGCTTGCCAGCGTTAAATGACCAGGGGCCAGGCAACTTGTTATTTGCCCAGAGTGAAAGGGCAGGGGTGGAGCTAAGGCCAGCAGCCTGGGTTCAAGTAGCAGCTTGAAGGCACACAAAATCCACTCTAGGTAGGTAGACTTCTGGATGATCCATGTATTTTTTTTTTTAGGCGCCTTTTTCTGGATCTCTTTCAGCATAATTCACCCAAAGAATAGCTATTTTAGGTGGGAGAACTCCTTATTTCAGCCACACTCCACATAAATACCACAGAGATGCTTGATGTCAGAAAATCATCTCTTTCTTCTTCACCCCAAATCTTTGATTTCATGAAAAGGCAAGATAGTTCTGAAATTATACTATACCCTGTTGTTCAGTGGAGAGCAGCTAACAGAGTTTGCTCTCTTACTCCTAGGAGTGCTTCAGAGGATAAGATGTTGTTTTGTGCTGCAATCAAAACAGGCTAAACCACAGAGTTACCTGGTATTTACATGATCTTTTTAAATAAATTTCTTTCTCAGTACAAGGCATTTAAACTGCTCCCCTCTGCCTGGAGCCCTATTCCTACTGCAAGCAAGAAAATGGACAAAATCTCTGGGTGCTTACATTCTTTTTTTTTAGTTGAAGTATAGTTGACATACACTATGGTAGTTTCAGGTGTACAACATAGTAATTTGACAGTTATCTACATTATAAAAGCCTCATCACAGCAAGTGTAGTTTCCATCTGTTACCATACCAAGTTATTACAGTATTATTGACTATTTTCCCCATGCTGTACTTTTCATCCTGTGACTTATTTTATAACTGGAAGTTTGTACCTCTTAATCCTCTTCACCTATTTCTCTCATCTCCCCTCCCTCCACCCTTCTGGCAAGCACCAGTTTGCTCTCTGTATTTATGAGTCTGTTTCTGGTTTTGTTGTTGTTCATTTGTTTTTTAGATTCCACATGTAAGTGAAATCATATGGTGTTTGTCTTTCTCTGTCTGACTTATAAGTCCATCCATGTTGCAAATGCCAAGATTTTATTCATTTTATGGCTGAGCAGTATTCCATTGTATATATATATAGAGAGAAATATACCACATCTTCTTTATCCATTCATCTATTGATGGATACTTTGGTTGTTTCCATATCTTGGCTATTGTAAAGAATGCTGCAATAAACATAGGGTGCACCTATCTTTTCAAGTTAGTTTTTCATTTTCTTTGAGTAGATACCCTGAAGTGGAATTACTGGGTTATATGGTATTTCTATTCCTAATTTTTTCAGCACTGCTTTCTACAGTGAGTACACCAGTTTATATTCCTACCAACAATGCACAAAGTTTCCTTTTTTCTCCTTATAGGAGCTTTACATTCTAATACCAGCAACTCAGGATGGAATACTTGTGATGGCTGAACTTTAAATTTGGATTAAAGGTACTTGCAATCAAGGCAAAAATAAAAAAGACATACTAAGGTTATGTAATTCTCACTGATCAAAGGAAGCATACTATTTTCTGGGAAGAGACAAACTTTCCCCTTGACATTGAATTCTAGAAGGTTTTCATTACATGGCTATTTATCTAAAGAACATTTAAATGGGCAATGTTCTTAGCAGAGTTTGTAAGAGATGCAGAAATGTGACTCATAAAAAGTTGATGTAAAACCTAAAGAAATACTATCGGTTAGTATTTCAGTGGAAATTTCCATAGTAGGAAACAGCAATCATTATCAAGAAAAAAATTTGCTTAACACAAGAGGGCCAAAATATTTAATTCTTTCCCTCTGGGTAGTATAGTCAACCAAAACATTTAAGAAAGGGAAAATAAAACCCTCTAAAATACTCTAAGTGGGTTCACTGGAGAGAATAATATTAGGGCATTCACCACACCAGTACATACCATCTTGATGAAGGAATAGGTACAGAGAGAAGCCTAAAGTTGGATTCCCTAAACTTGACATGACCCTGACCCTTCACTAAACCCTCCTGTTGTCGTTGTAAATTGGTTCATAGGCAATGGAGAATAATCTGGGATGTGTATAAGAACCTTCTAAAATTATTTCAGACTTTTGACCTGGCAATTCCACTTAGGGATATCCCAGGGAAGAAACTGCCCCAGAGCAAGGTACAAGGAGTTCAAAGCAAGTATTATGCCAAGAGATTGAGAGTAAGGGCACTGGAATGTGATTGTCAGGGTGAATTTTTGTGAAACTTACACTTTGTGAAACTTTTAAGTTACTTAACTGTTCTAAGTCTCAGTTTCCTCGTAGGCAAAATGGGAATAAAAGTAATGTCCATCTCACTAGTTGTTGTGATATTAAATGAGATAATGAATGAAGTTCATATTTACAGTGCCTGGTATCTAGGGAGCTCTTAATAAGATATTAGTGATAATAATGATGATAGTGACTTTGTGAATATAAAGCCACTCAAAATCCAAAAGGTATGAATAAAGCTAAGAAAACTTAAGAAATGTAAACACAATGAAATGCCAGCTAGCTGTACAAAATGACATGTATGTTGTAACTCCACGGAGAAAATATGTTCCCAGCCTTGGGCAAATTACCTTTGATGTTGAAATCCGTAAAAGGGAGAAATAAAGTGGAAGAAATCCATTTATTGCCTACAAGAGGTTGTCCACTTCTGCTTGCCTGTGTCTCTGATGACCCGGCTGCAAAAAAGGGACTCCACCTAACCTCTCAGGTCTGGATATGCCCTGGCTCTCCCCTGTAATCACCTATTGATAGGAAGATGGACTACTTCTCTCTGCCCCTTGGAACTACCTATTGATATGGAGATGCACTAAGGCCAAATGAGAGATTCTGGAAATATTGCAATTTTACCCACATATGTAAACTATCTTTATAGTGCAATATAAAAAGCCAGGATGTGAAATAGTTTTGCATATTGATTATAACAAGATAAGAAGACATGTATGCATTAAAAACAACCCAGCAGAATTTTTAGAGATGAAAACAAAGTTTAATGTTCTGTTGGTTTGCTGGGTTTTGTTTCTAAAGTTCATAGTGAATTATTTTCCAAATAAACTTAGTTCTCAGTGCCAGGAAATTCATTTCTTATCTTCTTTATTGTGAAGTATAAGACAGGAAAGTGCCCCAAACAAAAATGTACACCAATGTAATTACCACCCAAGTCAAGAAAATGAATGGCCAGCATCCCCAGAAACTACCCTCCTAATTGCCACTCTAAGTATGTATCTCAAAACACTTGAAAAGGAAAAAATTCTGAGCTGTCCTAAAATTAAATGACATAAGGGTCAGAGAATGTGGGACAGAGACAAGAGAAATTAGTTGTCAATAGTTGAGGGCTATAGCTAACCAGAGACCCCATGTTCCTGAATGAAGTCATTTCAACAATTAGCTAGAATACCCCCATAACCCCTGTATGCCCCTTACATGTGAGTCCCTAACTGTCATCCAACAACCAGTCTATGAGTCTTCTCTATGGACTATCCACCTACCCCTGGATTTTCCTTGCTTCTTGCTCACCTGCCTTCCTTATCTATAGCCAATGTAAATTTAAACAACTTACTTTCCTTGAGACCCCTCATAAATGTTCCCTGTTTCTTGAGTCTGGTGGACAAGTTTTTCCTGTGAACTGGCCTTGCTGCTGGTGAACAGACAATTAATATCCCAGGACCCACTCCTTTTTTTGGCTATCATTTGTTCAGTAAACCCCCTTTATTTTAGAGATCTCTCGGTCTGTAGAGTTTTGGATTTGTCACACTATAAGTTTGCTTGTGTTTTAAAAATATTTATAATTGAAAGTAAACAATATGAATTCCTTCATGTAGCTTGTGTTGCTTAACATGCTGTTTGTGAGATTCAACCATGTAGCTTTGTGTAGCTATTGTTCGTTCATCTTTATTGTTGTAGTATTCCATCATAAGGAATATACAATATATTTATGCAGCCTACTGTGATGGATATTTGTCTTGTGGCAGATTGTATTTTCTAAAGATGGCCAAAGTAATGTCAATACACAAATTCATTTTACAAAGTGACCTTAACACTCTTTCCTTTAAGGGTTGGAATCTAAGGCCCCTCCCCTTGAATCTGGGCCTTTGCTCTGCCTCAGCCAATAGCATACAGTGAAAGTGATTTTTCAAGTCATTCATAAATATACCTGTACATTCACCTTGTTCTCTTGGGATGCTTGCCCTTGGGATCCAGCCAGCATGCTGTGGAAAAGCTCAAGCTACAGCATGGAGAGGCTGCTTTCAGGTGTTTGGCTAAGAGACCCAATTCTGAGTTCCTGCTGGACAGCTGGCATCAACCGCCAGATGCATGAGTGAAAAACCTTTAGAAGATTCCAGCCCCCCACCACTGAATCACAGCCTTTGAGTCTCTGAGGAGAGGACGCAGACATCGAGACCCTTTCTGAACTCTGGACCTGCAGAATCCATAAGCCTAACAAAATGGTGGTGGTTTATGGCCTCTAAGTTTGAAGTGGTTTAATACAAGTAATAGTGGCTGGAACAGCATAGTATCCAGTTTTTGCAATTATGAATAAACATTCATGCATATGGAAATAAATTAGGGTCATAGGTTATGAATATCTTTACCTTTGGTGAATAAAGCCAAACTTTTTCCAAATGGTTGCACAAACTTAGACTCCCTTCAGCAGCACATGGAAGTTCTAGTTATTCCACATCCTCACCAACACTGGGTCATGTCCATGTTTTTCATTTCCAGTGATTTGGGTGATATCACATTATGGTCTTAATTTGCATCTCCCTGACTTCTAATGAGGTTGAACATTTTTGAATAGGTGTATCCAGTATTTTGTCATAAAGATATTCTCCTATATCATCTTCTAGGAGTTTTATTATTTTGCCTTTCACATTAACAGCAACAATTCCAAAAGGGTTGGCAATGTGATTTCATTTGTCTTTCTTCAAGTCATCTTGGATGGTAGCCATTTACGTGCTTTCCTAATCCAAAATAAGGTAGGAGAATGAGAGAGGATCTAACCTTGGAATATTCTCCTGCTCCAAGAGCATTGAAGTCTTGAACTGTGAGTCAAGTGATAAAACCCTAGAAGAGTAAAACTCTATTCTTCAATCATTTGGGAACCAGTTTCTGCAGAAAAGTTTACCCACTTATTCTATTCTCCCCATCTCAGACCTCTCCTCCATACCAAGTTCTACTTGAAGCTATGGCTCTCCCCCTTTCTCACTGTGATAGACAAACAAGCATGCATTTTCCCACTCCCATCCGGCCCTTGTGGCCAGGACGAAATGATTAAAAAGAAATGTCTCTTCTGAACTCTGGATTCCCGGATTTAGGGGCAAACATGAGGATGTCAGTGCATTTTAACTGTAACTTTAGACATTTCCATCTTGTGTTTGAATTTCCCTTGGATGGATTAGGATTGGGTCTTTTCCTGAGAGTTACTATCCATGGAATTCCAATGAAGTTAGATTTCCAGCCTGTTCTCTACGAGGTGAGACTAATTTCTTCTTCCTAACCACACCATACAAATGGGGAAATCTGATCAGCTATCCTAGTGCTTACTGCTACACCCACCCCACTAGTCATTCATTTTCCTTATTCTCTCTTCTTTTCCTTCCATTCCTTTTCCTTCTTGCTTATGACTTCTTTATATTACTCAATGATTTTGTTTCTTCCCTCAAACTGTAATAGTAGGTAAATAGCCAGACATGAGTGCAGGGGTGGGAGAGGGGGGCACTGGGGACTTTGGCTGGTGTTTACATTCAGCTAGATGCTTGTTTATATTCTAAACATTCCATGTAAACTGTCCTCGTGGGATGTGGGGAGTGAGGGTATAGATAACAGACCTGCCAAGACTGACTGTTTCCATCATGGAGGATCAACTCCAAATACATTATACACTCATTAGCATACTAAAAATCACAGCACTTGGCCCCATGGCAGTTCTGAAGCAGACCATCTAAGGACAAAAAGAGAATGTCCTCCTATTTCCCAGAAATCCCCTCCTTATTCTGAGAAACCCCAACCGCCTGCTTAAACTCCAGCTGTAAGACCACCCAACCCAAATGCCACCATGCTACCCATCTCTGGAGGCCGCCTACACTTCCTCCATGAGTGTGTAATTTGCTTTACTAAACTACACTGTTGCTCACCTCAGAAGCACGCTTGCCCTCCTTTCCTGAATGTGTACTTTCGCCTTATTAAACTACTCTTTGCTTGTACCTGCTCAGCCTGCTGGTGAATCATTTCTCAATCAGAGTCAAGAAACTTTTCCCTGGTTGAGGTCTCACCTAGTGCAAGTGCACAGGGAGACCTCCCCGGGATGGGACTGTCCAACAACAAAACTAAAAATAAACATATCCTGATTAAACACTCTCAACAAAAATTCCACCCTCATGTTTCATATCTGTGTTAAAAAAAAACTTAGGGCCAGGTAGTGCAGGACAGAAAGAAGGAACCAGAACACAGTGGGAGCATAATAAATGCTTACGGAAAAGGGTTGTAATGGTTTAGGAGGTAGGTGTTACTGTAACTTTTACCCACTAAGGCAGCCTTGAAGTCAAAGAGGCCCTTCCCTCCCTCCTGCCCCAGCCCCCATAGGGAGGGCATTTCTAAATGTCAGTAGTAGTTGGGTCAGGAGGTGCTGGTTGTATAATGCTAGAGAAGAGCCCAGAAGTTCAGCTCCAATCACTCATTCAGGGAATAATGTTGCAGCTACTCTGCAGCGCTTGGTCCCACCATCCCTATCTACTGGCCAACGCAACCCAGAGTGCACCCTGGCAAGAGAACAAATCTCCAGTGTCAGCATGATCGATGGTTATGCCTTTCTAGCTTGAAGATCAGAATTCACCCAGGAGAAAGAATGAATAGGAGTGAGTCCTATATGATCCCAAACCAACAACCCAGAAAAATAGCAAAAGATTCTTCATTGTTTGAGTTTTTTGCTTAGTCTGGTTTGGTTATGCACCACTTCAGTGTGCCTGCATAATCCACATGCTCACCATTTTTGATAACCAAGAACCTCACGTTGCCTTCTATTTGTGCCTAAGCCAATTATAAACTCTATCTTCTCTTCAGTCTCTACAATGGCTCAGGCATAGTACTAGATATTTCTTATGTATTATCATATTTTCTCATGAAATTGCTATAATAATCCCATGGGAGAAATGTTGTTTCTATTATAAAGACAATAAAACTGAGACTCAGGAGGTCAGGATTCCAACCCAGGTCTATTTGACTCCTAAAGTCAAGCCTAGTCCTTCTAACAGTTCATTTATTCATGAGACGTTATTTGGAAGCCTCACAGAAGCCACCCCCCTACCCCCCACACATAAAGGCTGAGGTCATTGTCAAAGACTGCTTCCATTTAACAACACTCCCCTTATCTGCTTTTTTTTTTTGTCTCACAAGGCCTCTTGCACATCCATCTTTTATTTTCCCCATCAAATGATACTTTTTATTTTTTCAGATCCAGAAACAAAACGCTGGGCTGGATGAGTCATTGTTTCAAGCCACTGTGGCAATTCTGTGTTCATCCCATGGAAACTGTTATCTAGCACCTTGGGTAATTATTTTCCCCTGGTATCCAACTTAATTGTCCTTTCTCTGCCAAGAAAATTTCTGCTCCTTCAAGGTAGAATCTGGGAGTCTCTACCCACGGGTTTTCTCTAAACTCTTTCCTTGGGTTAAGACATTATATGAGAAGGTTTGGAAGTCCTAGGAATTTTTAAGGAGAGGATTTGCTTTAATAGGCCTTGCTTGTCCCAGGCCCAACCCCATTTCCAGAACCTTTACCCCATCTTAGGGATTCCCTCCTCCCAGGTACATGGTGGCCACGTGCTGTCCTCTGGCTGTCCCACAGAGGCCTTGTTGGCCTCGCCCAGTGCTTGGCTCATGGCCTCTTTCTCCACCCCAATTCACATATTCTGGACATCATAGGATTGTCAATGTGTTTACAGGAGGCAGCCAGTGAACTTAAGGACTGTGTTGATCGGATGAATCCTGGCTAGCTCCCGACTGACCTCCTTTTAACTCTGGAGCCTAGAAATTCTAAGGAGAGACAGAATGAACCTAAAAGGACTGCCAAAAGCACCAAGAACATGACCAGCACAACGTGATGTTGATCCCAGGGAGTAATCCACAAAGAAGAACTTCCAGTGAGGGTAAAATGTTGAAATGGCACATTAGTGAGAGGCAACATCATTGCCTTGCTGGTCAATAGAGTCCCTGCCCAAGAAATGCGGTAAGAGCTCATCTTTGGGACCAGACAGGACAGAACAGAGTCAAAGCATGCTCCCTTCTTGGGGAGCCAGTTGTCTTTCTCCAGGCCTCAGCACTAAGAGGGTACCATAGGAAAAGTGCTAATTAAAATGATAGATCCATTCCTGAAATGGATTAAATTGTGTCCCCTAAAATCCATATGATGAAGTTCTTACCTCGGAGTACCTTATAATGTGACTATATTTGGAGATAGGGTCATTGTTAAGTAATTAGTTAAGTTAAAATTAGGTCATACTGGAGTGGAGTGGGACCCTAATCCAATATGGCTGATGTCCTGAAAAGAATGCCTCGGGAAGAGACAGAACACAGCCAGGAAGAACACTATGTGAACCCTGGAGTTGCAGCCACAAGACAATGAACAACCAGATGCTTGGGGAAAGACCTGGAACAGACCCTTTCCTGGAACCATCAGAGGGAGCGTGGCCCTGCCAATACCTGGATGTCAGATTTCCTGCCTCCAGAACTGTGACACAATACATTTCTGTTGTTTAAGCCACCTAATCTGTGATATTTTGTTACAGCAGCTGTAGCAAACTAATACAACTTCCTATGACAAAAACCAAAAGGTAAGCTAGGGTTAATTTATTCATTAGAAGCTGAGGTCTCACAGCAAACAAAGGGCAGGATTTGGCCTAAATCTTAATTTTTCTAGGCAACATGCTCCCCTCCACACACTGTCCATGGTGTTCTCCCACTGTCTCATGATGGGGCAGGACAAAGATGCCAGGCAGTCAAAAGGACAGATTTTCATGTGTCTTCTCTTTCTCATTCTCTTCCCACATACTACTTCCTCCTACTTTAAACTTCCCTTTCATCTCCTGGTCAGTGAATTTTTAAGAGGTAGAAGTGGATTGGGAAAGGAAGAATTTAGACACTAGGAGGCAGGACTCACTTAGATGTCCTAATTCCTCTAATTTGCCCCTATCCCCTTGCCACCTCTCCAAGCAGACAGGAACTCGGGACTCACTTTCCAGTGCAGGAAAACGCCAGTGTCAGGGGAGAGACACAAGTGCCATTTTCCCATTTGAATTGGTTGGTAGCTCTGTGGGCAAGATCCTCTCGCCTTGTCTCCCGTCTCAACTGGGGTTCTCCAGGACTCAAGACTCTTAAAGGAGCTGGCTCTCATTTCATACACTGATGTCTTTACAGACATAGACTGACATCTCCGTTATTGCCCAAGACCCATAGACTGACCCCTCCTTTCTTCCCCAAGGCTCCATCCACCAATAGCTCCAAAAGCAGCTTTAATTTTTTGAGACCAGGGTGATAAAGAAGAGGGAAGTGGAAACATGCATAAGAACTGCTTTCTCAAAAACAGCATGCTAAGTGAAATGAGCCAGGTACAAAAGGGCAAATATTACATGATCCCACTTATATGTAGTACCTAACAGGCAAATTCATAGAGACAGGAAGTAGCATAGAAGTCCCAGGTTGGTAGGAGGGAGTAATGGGGGTTATTGTTTAATGGCGACAGGGTTTAGGGTAATGTAAAGTTCTGGATATAGATAGTGACGATGGTTGCACAAGGTTGCTAATGTACTTAATGCTACTGAATTGTACACTTAAAAATGGTTAAAATGATAAGCTTTGTGTTACAGTTTTTTCTGTTACTAAAATTAGTACTTTTAGGAAATTATGTCAGCTAATTTGACCAGTGCTTTTACTGGTGTTTTAAAATAAATTCATGAAAAGAGAAAAATAATTCTATTCTCAAACCCAGCTCCCTCTAACAGCATCAATAGCACCCAAAACGTTTTACTGTGTTGCTTTCCAGAGCCTGTCTGTTCAATGCCATCCCTGGTGTGGGGAGGAAGTGCGGGGGGATGATGCTGGAAGGGAACGGGGAGCCTCACTTTCAGTTGCCATGACTTCCCAAGTCTGCATCTCCTTTGCCTTTTCTGACCTAGTGCTGACTCCCCTGCCAGTCACGCTGCTCAGGCTCTCAGGGTACTTGTGGTGAGGGAAGCCTGGGTGACGGGCAATTTCTGTCATGCTGTGTCTCTGCCAAACGCAGGGCAGTGGGAAGGCTGCAGGGGGAGCCCGTGTGCAGACCCAGCAGGACCGTCCTGATCCGCCAGGCTCCCGAGTGACTGATCCCAGAGGCTGAAGTCAAGTCACCCTAGCCAGCTTTTTTCTCCAAAACACTTTTCAGTTGGAACAATTATTATTGTTGTACATTAAACCACGGGAAATACAAAGAAAATGAAGATAAGTAATTCAAAATACTAGGATCTGAAACTATGACAAGAAGCTGGCATAGTAGATGGAGAAAGTCAGGGCTGCATCGAATGGTCTGAATGTGGGAGAGTGGGTGAGAAAAAGAGAAGCAGAGAGTAAACAGAGGCTTCTTTTAAACATCAGTGTTGCACTGTCTTCCAGAAGAAAATCAGAGAAAACTGAGAGAGAGAGAAATGTGGAGCATTAGTGCAGGGAAGTGGGAATCATTGGTTTCAGGTGGTGGAGACTTGCAAGAGCAAGAGTGGTTTGATGTAGACCCAGAAAGTTCAGGACCTGAGGGGCGGTGAAGAGCACCTGGGTGGGCTGAGGACTGGTGGCGAAGCAGATGCCAGCTGGGTCGATAATGAAACCTGGGAAAGTGGACCATTCAAGTCTGGTTGTTGTGTTTGATGGTGCGAAGCTAGAGGCAGTAATGAGATATTATTTATAATTACTGATCTTTATATAGCTGTTCTCTGGGTAGTGCAGTGAATTCTGCTGGGCGGAGCAGGTGTTGCTGTGGGGGCCCTGAGGGCACAGCAAAGATGAAGAGCTCTGATTCCTGGGACAGAGGCTGGACACTTGCCTTAGGGAAGTTTTCTTCCCCATCGCTTTTGGGTCTTGCTAAGCAGTGGAAACTTAGCAAGCTGGAGCACTGAGCTTTCCTATGTACCACCAGTTACAGCCTTAGTTTTAGTGAAAGCTAGATTAAGTTAATGCAGTTCCCCGCCCACCACCCACCTGCCTCTCCCCCAGGCCAAAACCCACAACCTTCAGAAGCATACAGGCAAAGACCTTGAATCATCAATGACATAAGCCTCTCATCTCCTTTCCTTTCAGAAATGCAAAAGTTTTGGTACATTTCAAAGGCAGCAGAAAGATAGCCACCCAACTATCTCCCAGGTAAGGCAAGTCTAAGTCAGAGAAGGAATTTCATATAATAGGCTTAATAAGCCCAGAGATCAAGGGGGCCAACTGAAGCAGCAGAGAGACAGAAATGACAGGAAGTCAGTTTGGGCAGCAAGGCTGGGCCAGGGAATCTCCTAGGCCCCAACCACTGAACTCAGTTAACAGACAGTAGTATTACCTTTTGGCACATAATGGTGGTAGTAATAATAGTAACAACAATAATAATATAATATTTGCATGGAATGTTCTTTATAGATATCAACTCATGTAATTTGACAATCCTTTGAGGTAGGTACTGTTATAGTCCCATTTTATAGATGTGGAAAACTGAAGCACAGTTGTTTAAAAATATAAGCCTTAAAAAAAAAAGTAAGTTCCAAGAGAGCCTGGATTTGTCTTCTTTATTCACTGTTATTCTCCCAATGCCTGGCACATAGTAGGTGTTCATTAATTATTTGTTCAATTAACAGTTAATTGGCCCAAGATCATGCGGATGGCTGGGCAGGGCTGGGATAGGAACTGAGGTTTGATGGCTCTAAAGGTTCTGCTATTAATTACTGAGTCATACTGTCCTGAAAGCAGTTACAGGAGATGAGCTTCCTGTGTCTCTCAGCCTGAGTTACATCTGCTTGATAAACCCTGCCCTCACTCTCAAAGCTGGCTAGCTGACAGAACACTTTTTAACTCCCTTTATGGGACCAACATTAATCACCCAAATACCAAAAGAGATAAAGACATCACAAGAAAGAAAAACTGAAGACTGCTATGGCTCTTGAGCATAGATGAAAAACTCCTCGACAAAATACCAGCAAACTGAGTCCAATGTATAAAAAGAATTACAAACCATGACCAAGTGGGTTTATTCCAGGTTTGGAAAGCTGGTTCAACATTTAAAAATTAATCAGTATAATCCGCCACATCAACAGGCTAAAGAAGAAAAAAATACTATCGATGTAGAAAAAGCATTTAACAAAACCCAATCGCCATTCGTGATAAAAACTCTCAGCAGACTAGGTGTAGAGGGGAACTTCCTCAATTTGATAAAGAACATCTGCAAATCCTACCGCTTAGGTACATCAGTTATAATAAATGGGGGATATTGAAAATAGGGGAGCAGGGGGTATACAGGAAATATCTGTACCTTCCTCTCAATTTTGCTGTGAACCCAAAACTGCTCTAAAAAGATTAAATCTGTGGGTATAGTGATGCCTTTTTAGATACAACACCTAGGACATGCTCCCTGAAAGAATGACTGATAGGCTGACTTCTTTATGATTAAAAACTTCTGCTCTTTGGAAGAAAATGTCAGGAGAATTAGAAGATAAGCCACAGGCTGGGAGAAAATATTTGTAAAAGACACATCTGATAAAGGACTACTATCCAAAATATACAAAGAACTCTTAAAATTCAATAGTAAGAAGACAACCTGATTAAAAAATGGGCCAAAGGCCTTAATAGACACCTCACCAAAGAAGATTTACAGGTGACAAATAGGCATATGACAAAATCATCCACGTCATATGTCATAAGGGAAATGAAAATTAAAATGATGATGAGATACCACCATATACTTATTAAGATTGCCAAAATCTGGAACACTGACAACACCAAATGTTGACAAAGACGTGGAGCCACAGAAACTTTCATTCATTGCTGGTGGGAAGGCAAAATGGTACAGCCACTTTGGAAGATAGTATGGTGCTTTCTTGCAAAACAAAACATACTCTTACTATAAGATTCAGCGATCATGCTCCTTGGTATTTACCAAGGAACTTGAAGACTTATGTCTGCACAAAAAACCACGCATGGATGTTTGTAGCAGCTTTAATCATAATTGCCAAAACTTGGAAGCAACAAAGGTGTCTTTCAGTAGTGAATGAATAAACTGTGGTACATCCAGATAATGGAATATTATTCAGTGCTGAAAAGAAATGAGCTATCAAAAGACAGGGAGGCATCTTAAATGCATATTAATAAGTGAAAGAAGCCAGTCTGAAAAGGCTACATACTGTGTGAGTCCATTATATGACATCTGGAAAAGGCAAAACTATAGTGATGATAAAAAGATCAGTGGTTGCCAGGGGTTTGTGGGGAGGTAGGAGAGTTAAATAGGTGAACCTTCGGAAATTTCCTAGGGTGGTGGAATTATTCTGTGTAATATGTATAATGTATATTATATATATAATATATAATATAAATATTCTGTATAGTATTCTTGTGTATACATTATGCATTCATCAAACTCTATAGAACTTTATAGCACAAAGAATGAACCTTAATGTATGCAAATTTAAAAAAATTATGTAAAGGTCAGAGGATCCTAAAATGAAATGGGGAATGTGACAAAATAATCTAACTGTATTACAAATGCATGAAACAGCTCCAGTAAAGGGAATGGGGGTAAGGTGCTGACTTAAGTAACTTTGGAAACGAGTGGAGTTTGTAAGACTAAAGGTAAAATAAATTGTACCCAAGGATTATCAGGGTTTATAGATAAGCAAGCAAGGGAGGGAAGTGGAATGATCTGTGTAATAATGAATTAGAGATGGAGACATCAGCATGAAGTTATGTATAGTTTAGTTGGATACAAATGGTCACAATGTAGAATTATTTATTGATGAGTCTATACACAGGGGTTAGTACACACAGATATTTCTGCGCTCCATCAGCTGAGAGAGCCTAGCAGCACTGACACTCCGGTGGCACCAAGAATATCTAGTGTCCAGATCGTCCTTTCTCATGCCATTCTCCACCAAACGGTACCAGGGCTCCATGGGAAAATGGCTGATTCTAGGACTGGGGTAGGAAGTATACAAGAAAAGCCTGGAGCAGCTTGCAGTGCCAGAGAGTGGGAAATGCTCCAACACACACACACAGTGTGTGCCTCCCGAACCCAAACCTGCAACGGGGGTTGAAGGTGTGTGTGTGTAGGGTAGCCAAAGGGAGACAGGGGTCAACTGAAGGAGCCTCCAGTGGTCGAAGCTGGAACAATTTGAGCAATGAAACAAATAAAGAAGTATACTGGATTCTAATCCAAAGAACAAAATAAGTCCATAAATCCATATTGATATAAGTAAGTTATTGAATAAATACATGGGAGAGAAGAGAGAAATCTGGGCAGAAGAAATCCAAGTGATGTATGTAGATCCTCTACCCTCAAGCAGGGGAAAGACAACTTCCTACTCCTTCAGTGTGGATTGTGCCCAAGGACTTCCTTCAAAGAACTACTGTGTGGAAAGGAGCGGGGAAAAGTACATACAGGGGAAAAGCTGGACAAATACTACCTCAGCCAGGTGACCAGGGTCAACATCAACAGTGATGTCATGTGGACAGTATGTACCCTTAATGTCGTGTGATGGGAGCAGCGTTTTACCTTTTTTCATCTTCTTCCTCAAAACCATAAGCCCAGTCTAATTTTAAGAAAAACGTCAGTCAAATCCCAATTGAGGGATGTTCTACAAAGTACCTGACTCTTCAGAAATTTCAGTTACCAAAAACAAGAGCAGTCTGAGAAACTGCCAGAGTCAAGAGGAGGCGAGAGGCATGATGACTGAATGTAGGGTGGTGTCTTGGGTGGGATCTTGTTGCAGAAAGGGGACAGGAGGGAAAACTGAGGAACTCCCAATACAGAGTAGTCTTTAGTTAGTAACATATCAATGCTGGTTTATTAATTATAAGAAATGTACAGTGCTAAATAAGATGTTAATAATAGGGGAAACTGAGTGTAGGGTATATGGGAACTCTGTATTATTTCTGAAATTTCTCTAAATCTAAGACTGTCTTAAAAAAAAGTTTATTAATACAAAGTGCGTGAAAAAATGGACCACTATCTGCCTCCCCAGATCCTCCACCCCATGCAACGTGGGGCAGGATGGGGTGGGGGAAGTTTGGGGGAGCACGAAGTTGGCAGTCCCCAGGGAACAGACTGAATTTCAGGTTCTGGGGTGGGTCTGGAAACCCCAGTCAGGACATAGCACTTTCCCGACACTGGCAAGGCTGGTGCGCATGCGGACCCAACGGCACGCTCCACGGGTGGCTGCAGAACATCATCTCACCGCCCTGGTCTGCTGTGGTCGGAGGCGCACAGTGCCGGTCCTGGCGGCTCAGGGGTGGGCTCTTCCCAGCCCGCTCCTCACATCCCCGTGGGTTTCCTTGCCTGACCTCCTGGGCCCAAGGCTCAAGCCCCTGCACTCCTCAGCCCTACCGAGGGTTGTCTAGGGGAATGCAGACTCACCACCCTACCCTATCCGGCAAAGCCTCGTCCTGAGAGAAACACGGGCAGAGTTGAGCTCAGTGGTTAAGGGCTCATGGTGAAAAAGAAGCAGGAAAAGGGGGCATTTCTTTGACCCCCATTCAAAGCCAAAGTTGGGAAGTCTTGCTTTTCACCCCCTACCTGGCATAATCAGAGGGAGGGAGCCGCCTACCTAGCCTTCTGGAAGTTAAGCAGAAAAGCGCAGGGATTTGCAGGCGTTAGAGCAAGGGCTGGGCTGGGAGAGTAAGGTGACTGCAAAAGGCTTCGGGGGTTGCAACTTTGGTGCCAAGCTTAGGAATATCCAGAGAACATGAAGATTCTTTGTGTTTTCGTAGTGAGGAAACTACCGTGACTTTAAACTAGGAGGCACCGGCTGTCAGAGAGGGTTTTGGAGAGATGGCTTGGTGCGCTCTGGAAAGCTGCGGGGTGGCAGGTGATGGGGCTCCCTGGAAAGAGGGAAGATGAAGCCAGAACCCCACAGCTCACTAAAAGGTGCCACAGGGAGGGGTGGAAACAAGCTGCAACTGGTGTTATCTCTCCCAACAGTGCCAAAAACCCGAGGTGAGACGTCAGATCAAAGGCTCTGGTCTCTGCTGCGCTGGCACCCTCTCCAGCTTTACGCATGGGCTTGTCTTGTTTTACGGTACCCTGAAGAGGGCAGGGGAACTCCAACCACCTCTCCTGAGGACAGATCGTGTTCCATGGCCACTGGGCTTTGTACTAGGGGCTCCCAAGGGCAGAAGAAGCCAGTGGTCAGGGCTCTACATCAGGGCGAGGGACAGGCTAGAATGGCCATGGCTGTCCTGGAGAGGGGCGCACAGCCTGGCTGGCGGGTAGCAAGACCTCTGAGTTAATGTATAATTGTGAGCAGATGGCAGGGGCTGGCGGCAGCCTGGGGCCTGGGCCCAGCTAATGAGGGACAATTAGCCCCAAACCTGGTGGGGGAGGTTGAGAGAGTCAGACATCGAAGGCAGATATTTGCTTCTCAAACAGTCTGGCATGCTGGGCAGAGGGCTGTGTGGCTGAGCCTTTGGGCTTGCTAGGCCCCCCTGCCAAGGCCCTTCCTCTCTTTTCCCTCCCCCATCCCCTCTGGGTCAAAAGCCTGTGTTTGTTCAGACCCAAGAACACGTCATAAATACGGGGGGAGAGAGTAGTTTATGGGGGAAATCGCTGCCACCACCATCTGCCAGGGCTTGTCCCCTCTCTCCCTGATAGCCTATCTCCACCCTCATGCAGCTGTCTATGGGGATAGCGAGTCAGTACATGGAGCCTTGTGCCCCCAGATGCAGGGGAAGATCTGGGGGAAGGGATGAGGTGGAGAAGGAAGACTAAGGGCAGGGCCACCCCATGCCTTGCTTGGGACCTTCTCTCACCCAGGCACGGCTGAGTAGGCTGACTGGCAGTCTCAGCTTCCTTGGGATTGAATGGGCTCCAGGAGGAAGGAGGACACATGCTGTCCTGCCCACAGTGCTGAAACCATGTGCTGTGGTCAGCGCCATGCCCCAGGGCTCTGGGCCAGCCTGAGGATAACTGGACAGGGCTGGAAAAAGAGAAGTACGTGTGGGGGTAAGGTAGAAACCCCACTTCTGTAATCCATTTGGCCCTGCTTTAAGAACAAGCATTCCCAACCTTAGGATCAAGCTGAATGTACAACACCCGCCCTATTCCCTCACAAACCAAGGCATTTACCAGGGAAACCCGTTCTTGCCCTGTCTGGTTCTAGTCTTATTGCCCTACACCCTGTTTACTTTGAGCCTGACTCCTGAGAGGGTTTCACAGAATCCAAGGCACGGGATGGGCCCCAAGCGTTTCCAGAGGCTTCCGTGGACAGGGCGCTGTATTCCACTCCCAACATCCTGCTTCTAAAGAACCACCCATCCAGCTACTGGTTCCCCCAACCCCAGCAAGGAGCCACGTCTGTTGTGGTGTCCTCTGTGAGAACAGGAGTGTCATTCATAACTTAGATTCTCAAAGACCAAGTTCCTAGTGGAGCCTGATGACATCTAGAGATGGAAGAATGAAAACCAGGTGCATATGTCCTCATAGGAGCCCTCAGAGGCTCATTCCCACCATCACTGCTATTGCCAGTATCCTGGAGTCCAGTATCCCCCTATTTCCAGGCAAGAACTCATCCTTGGTGCCCCCTCAGTCAAGAAGCCAATTGGAGCATTGGTGAGACACACTGGAGATTGCTGGTGCTGCATAGCACACACCCTTCCATGTGCACCCTCATTCTCTCAGGTATTTAGGAGCCAAGTTTGCCAGTATTTAGATATTAGTCTATATACCCAATTATCTTTTATGGTAATACATACAGGATCCAGGAGTTGACCTCCAAACCCAGACATGTTCTGGCTGGCAAGCTGTGTCTGTGGCTCTGTAAGTCACTTTGGGGCTTCTGGGCATTCAAAGCTGTGCAGACTGAATTTCCTCCTCTTCCATATTCCCCATTCCCTTCAGGAGTACTGGCCCCTGCATGGGTGTATTCAGGGTCCAGGGGGTCTGCCTGACAGTGGCTCTATACCTGCTTCAGGGTGGCAGGTTGACATGATGTGGGCTCTGAGGACCTCCCATGGAAGGACACAATGGGTCACTGACTGTGGTTTGCCCTGCCTCAGGGCCCGTGTCAGTCATCCCCATTCACACCTCCCTCCTCCTCTCTCCTCTGCTCATGGCCTGTGACATCACTGGCTGCTCCCAGAAGGCTGCCCTCTGCTTCTGAGCACGGGCTTTCTGTGGCTCTGGACCCCCTGACAGGATTGAAGCAGAAGCACAGTGAAGGCTGTTACCAGGATAAGACTACCACCACCCTTGGAACTTGCAGGAGTCTCAGCGCAGAACACTGAGATGAGACCCTCTCACTGAAGCTCCCACCTCATTGCCTCCATACAGGTAGCTCACCTGCAGGCTCATTGTCTGCTCTGCCTCCCATGCTGTCTCCATGCCTTTGTGTGGACAAGCCAACTTCTCTCCTCCTCTGCCTTTGCAGCTACCCACTCTCCTGCCCCTTCAACCCCCTATCCTGCTTTCTCACCTGTGAGCACCAGTTCTTTTATCAGACAAGCTAGTATGAGTGCTGGGAATGTATGGTCTGGCTATTGGGAGTGGGGTTTCTGTTTGGGAGTTGGGGCATGATGATTTTGGAGATGACTTAGGTTTGCATATTGACGCTGAGTCCCCACAGCTCCTCTGAGGTCTGGTCACCTAGGCAGGGGGCTATAGTCCCATCAAGGATTCAGGGTTTGGCTGATACTCTGAGTTCCCACCGCATTCTGGGCAGAGCCCTTTACATTCCCAGCTTGACTCTCCTCTCTCCATTGCTTTGACGGCAATTACACAAACATGAAGCAGAGAAAGGTCTCCAGGATTAGGAGCTGGAAATTTTGGCTTCTGGTGAGGGACTGGCTTCTAAATCTCCTTGAGTGTTGCTCCCTGGGTGGCTCCTGATTTTTGGGAACCCCAATCGGTGCCTCAGTTTTCCTTCTGGAAAAACCTCTGCCTTCTTTCCTAACTTTCTGGAAAGATAAGAGCTTGAAGGGGAATGAGTTTCTAACTGCCTGGAGAGGAATGAGTAAATGCCAGTTTAGTGAATTTACTGCATTTAAAAAGCAGCACTGGTTTCCATATTCTTTGTAGGTTCATTGTTGCTTCACCTGCGCTGGCCTCTCCCCATTTGCACAGTAATCTCTTGAAGGGCAAAAACCTTGTCCCTTTTCTTTTTATTCCATTCATCCTGAGTAACCAGCAATGTGTTCATGATTAACACCCTTTATTCAGTAAATAATTGCAAATTAGTTAATTGAGTCAAGATAGCAAGGTTATTACAGGAAAGTTCTATGCACAAGCTATTCTCTGGGTGACCTCCAGCGCTTCCAGGGTTCAAGGTGGTATCGACTGCAGTTACTTGCTGATGAAAGCAAGAAAGACATGGTGGCTCATGACCGGTGTCTTTGCTGCCCAGAGACTCTCTTGTGCTCGCAATGGCTTCTGTGCCAGTTAGCAGACAGCTCTCTCCAGCTTCTGCCTTCCTTCCTTTGACACACCTTGGGTATTAGTTGAATTAGTGAGTGTCTGATCTCAGAGAATTGGGCTTTGAGAGTAAATCTTCATTGTGAGGTCTAGAATGCTCCATATTTAACAGGAATGAACAGCCTCATCAGGTCAGAATCTGCCAAGAGATGTGTGTCCCAGGAGAAACCAGGACTTCAGACTTGTTCATATCTTCTCCCAATGTGTGGGCAGAGGTTTACAGTGCCTGGGGTTAGACCTGAGTTCCTGTGTTTCCCGAGTTACCTGGAGAGTATAAAAAACAGGAGCAAACCCTCCCCTTAGTAGTTTTGAGGGAAGCTTTCTGCCGGGTGGTTTGGAGAATCTAACCTCAGGAGCTGCCGGATAGTGAAGGGAGAGCCTTGAACCTGGTCTCCAGTCTCAAATCAGGGCATTTGGGATCTTTCGTTACTGTAGACCTACCATGGCTGGGCAGAATATCCTAAGTTTTGGTTTTTGACCTATGGATCTGAGCTTAGGAGGCAGGAGCCCACCCCAAGTGCATCACCCAGGATTGAGGAGTCTTTTGAGGGGTGAGGGGTGACAGTTGTCCATTTGGAAAAGGGAAAGCCTCAGCATTTGGAAACATCCCTCCTTTCTATCTCCCTGACCTCTTATAATGGATGTTTGAGAAATGAGAGTAACCCCACCTCCAAGGCCCTTATCAGGTCATCCAGAAAGATCCAGTCCTCTGCTGGCCCTGTGATGTTTTAATTGATCACAGAAGGGTTTAAGTAAAGAGAATTTGAATTAAGTGAGGAGAATTTGAATTTTTCTAGCCAACCTACTGGCAAATTTTAAAAACCTGACCTGTCACAAACACTACATTCAAGACCATTCTCAGAAAGAGACCTCACCCAAATAACCCCTGATCATTGTAGGCTCATCCCCAAGACCAAAGAAGGACTGTCAAAGGAGGCTCTCCCCAGTCCTCCCAGCTTCTGCCCTTTTGTGACAAGGGGGCCAGGAATATGCCGCAGGACGGTAAGATGCCTGGGGGAAGTGGGAAGAACAGGGTGGAATAAGGAGAGAGGGAATATCTCAGGGCTCTGCTTCCATCCACATGGTTTCCATGCCCTTGGCCACTGGCTGGGGGCACTTTGTCTAGTTGCCCCTCCCTGTTCCACCCTGCTTCCCTTAGATCACAGGGTCAGTGCATATGGCCAAGGAGCAAAGACTCACCCGTGAGCCAGTTCCAAAGAAAGTGACATGTTTGGAGACCTTGGTAACGGAAGAGACCCTGGGGATAGGACTTTCTCTATGGTGGGAAGCCAGGCTGTAGGGCCCTCCATGCCAAAGGTGGGCCGGAGAGAGGGGAGACATAGTGTGCAGGTGCCTCCTTCTCACCCAGGGGTCAGCAGTGTGAATCAGCTGGGGGGGCTCTTTGTGAATGGCCGGCCCCTCCCCCTGGACACCCGGCAACAGATCGTGCAGCTGGCAGTCAGAGGGATGCGGCCCTGCGACATTTCACGGAGACTTAAGGTGGTATGGTGGGAGCTTCACCCAGTGATAGGGACAAGAGGCAGAGAGAAGGGGCCTCTATTCAGGGGATTCTGCAGACTGAGGGCCTGTGGGACTTGGGCTACATCCTAGAAGACCATCTTTGGGGCTGGGATGGGGAGCTTCAGACTCCCAAAGATGAGGCTGGATCACTCTCGACTCTGTGGTCCAGTAAGTCTCATTTGACTTCGTGGCCTCCTTCTGTCTCAGGCCCAGTTGCCCTCTATCCTTCACACTTACCCTCCCCTGATTCTCACCTGACCCAGGTATCTAATGGCTGTGTGAGCAAGATCCTAGGACGTTACTACCACACAGGTGTTTTGGAGCCTCAGGGGGTTGGGGGAAGCAAGCCTCGTCTGGCCACACCCCCTGTGGTGGCTCGGATAGCCCAGCTGAAGGGTGAGTGCCCAGCCCTCTTTGCCTGGGAGATCCAACACCAGCTCTGTGCCGAAGGGCTTTGCGCCCAGGACAAGATTCCCAGTGTAAGTGGTGTCCCTTGCCCACATCAGGGTTGGTAAATAGGCTGTCTGGGAAGAAGATCCCTTCTACTTGGCAATGGGGCCATCCCAGGCTGAGGGGCAGGGCTCTTAGGCTCTCTTCAGAAAAGTGGTGGTGGAACAGGTAAGAAGAAGAAAGCATGGGGAGAGAGAGGAGGGAGGAGGCTGCCCATGGCAATGATTTGTGGGCTGGGACAAAAAGAGAGAGGATATTTGGGAAATAGTCTCAGGATGCAATCCTGGGTCTGTGTACCATCTCTCCACTCAACACCCCCAGGTCTCCTCCATCAACCGAGTCCTGCGGGCACTACAGGAGGAACAGAGACTGCCCTGGGCACAGCTCAGGTCACCAGGTGGGTCTTGGAGCTGCCCCCAGGGATGATCAGAACCCAACCTACAGGTTTTGAAGCTCTTACAGTTCTCGAAGCCCTTTCTTGTTCTTTTTTGGATCACCCTCACAATAAGACAATAAGGAAGGCCTGGAAGGGAGCCTTATTCTCTCCTGGCAGAAGAAAATTGAGGCTCAAAGAAGGGAAATGACTTACCCAAGGTGACCAGCTAGTTGCTGACAGGTCCTGGAAAAGAATCCAGGTCCCCTAGTGTCTAGGTTCACAGGATCTGCCGAGGAAGAGGCAGGCCTGGGCTCCACACCCCCCTTTGCCTTGCACACAGCTTCTCAGAGCACCCTTTGTGTTCTGTGGGGTCATGCAAACCTGGCCCAACCTTGCTGCTATGTCCCAAAACACTAAGCACACATCCCATCGTGGCCCTGCAGTGGCCTCCAAGTAGCTGTGAATGCCCCCCTCCAGCACAGCTCTGCTGTCCCCATCCGCAGCCCCAGGGACTCGGGGACCCCATCTGACAAGAGGAATTTCCATCACAAACCACCATAAGCCATTGGCCCTTCGTGCAGCGGCTTTGCCTCTGGTGCCTGGCACTCCCCACAGTGGTTCTGAGGTGCCCCGGGGTCCTCACCCAGGGACTGGCCACCGGAATCGGACTGTCTTCTCCCCAGAACAAGCCGAGGCACTGGAGAAAGGTTCCAGGGCTGGGGTGGGCAGTGTAATGCTTGGAGGCAAACGGCCCTAAGGCCTGTGGGCAAAGGCTGAGGGGGAGGCTGCGGTTCATCCTGCCTCCACAGGAGGGTAGTTAGGGTGGTAGCTGGTGGAGAGCAGGGCCTGAGGGGGAGACCCAGGACTTGCTCCTCTCCCATGCCCTTGCTATGTGACCTTGATCTCTGCAGAGTTCCAGCGTGGGCAGTATCCTGACTCAGCAGCCCGTGGGAAGCTGGCTGCTGCCACCTCTCTGCCTGAGGACACCGTGAGGGTGAGTGAGCTCTGCCACACAAAATGCACAAACCACAAGGACAGAGAGTCTGTGCTGGAAAGGGTTTGGGTTCTGTGAGGTGGAGAAGGAGGCAGGAAGAAGGAAACAGGTTGGTTTGGAGCAGAAATCAGAGACAAGACCCTCCTTGTTTCCCTTCTGCCAACTGCTCTCCTCTTCCCCATGGCAAGCCTTTGAGCTGAGGAAGTGGACAGACAGCAAAGGCCAGAGCAGGGAGGGAGGAGGTGCGGCCTGAGGAAGGGTGTGCGCTCTGAGTCCAGGCCAGGGGCCTGTGGTGAGAGCAGTCGGAGCCAGGTGGCGGACAGCATAATGAGCTACACTGCTCCTGCCCACTTCAGGTCTGGTTTTCCAACCGCAGAGCCAAATGGCGCCGACAAGAGAAGCTCAAGTGGGAGATGCAGCTTCCAGGTGATTTCTCTGTTCATCTGTTGGTCTCTCCACCAAGCATTTACTCAGCACCTCCCATGTGCCAGGCCCTGTATTAGATGCTGCACACATACAGTCCTATTCTTTAGGGCTGCATTTCCCCGGTTTCCCACCCCTGGCATTTAATCCTTCCTCCCCAGCCTCCTAAGGCCCTGCCTGGGGAGGAGGGCAGTGTAGGGCTGTGGCACCCACCTCCTCCCACCCCTGCTGCAAGTTGCTGCCTTCCGCAGAAGCTCCCTGCCTCTCACTGTCACTCGTACTGGGGCCCCTGCTCCTCCGTGAGCGGATCTCCCCTCACCTTGCAGGTGCTGCCCCGACTCTACCGAGTGCCTCCCCAAGGACCATCTCTGCACAGGTATCCAGGAGGACAGCGGAATCTGTGAACTGGGAGAACTGAAGGGCTCCTGCTTCTCCCATCCCATGAAGGCCTGAGCTGGAGTCCTGACTGCCCAGGCCCCCACAGTGCACACTTCCAGAAAGCGCCATCCTCGTAGTCTACTACATGAATGGCGCCCTCTGGAGTCATACAGGATACAGGCTGGGTGCCTGCAGCCCTCAGGTCCCAGTCCTAAACAGGGGTACCACTGGCAGCTGAGCGTCTCTCCTTACCTTTTCTAGAGGTCCCCTGGCACTGTGCCCGCAGCAGCCCTGCCTGCCCTGGAGTCCTTGGGTCCTTCCTGCTGTCATCTGTTCTGGGGGACAGCACCAGACAGGTGTCTGAGTGACACCCCACCCCAAGCCTGTCTCACGCCCTTCTGGGGTAAGAATCCAGGCCAGGCCTCACTCCTGAAGGGCGTGGGGAGGGCTGAAGACATCTTGCCCCCCGGAAGGGCGTGGCTTTCCGGTAGGTCGTCAGAGGAACCTGGATACAGCTGTTGTCAGCCCTGGCATGGCCCACAAAGTTGGAGAGACTAATGTCCTGAGGCTCTCTTACCCCTGACAGCCAAGAGCAGGAAAAGGGGGTGGGACTGGGATTTGAGCATGTACCTCCAGGTGGAGAGCTGATGTCTGTCAGGGTTGGGCTGGCAGCAACAAGCCCCACATCACCCTCTCTTTTCCCTGCAGGCTCCCTGCCCCCCCCAGCTGAGCTCCCTGGATTCAGCACTGCTTTGTCGCCCTTGCCCTTACTTCCACTGCCCCTGTCACCAGTCTTGGTGCCCTGCAGGCCTTGCTCTGGCCTGACTCCCCACTGCTGCAAGGCCTGGAATGAGGGAGGAGGGCAAGCGGGGAAGGGAGGTGGGGTGGGGAAGGTTTAATGCTGCCCTGCCCAGGCAGATCAGTGCTCCTTCCTCCTTCTGTGTCTCTTCCTCACTGGCTCTGTCTCGTGCCCTCCCACTTCTCATGCTGGCCTTAAAAGGCCTCCACTTGGCAGTAATAAACATATTTTTTAAATTAACAGTAGTTCCTCTTGCCCATCAAGTTTTTTTCATGAGCTCTCATACTACCACCCCTCCAATTAACAATTACAAAAAGTTTGCCCTATCTACCTATCATCTATTTTCCTCCCTCTCCCCTCCCTTCCTCCCTCCCTCCCTCCCTTCCTTCCTTCCTTCCTTCCTTCCTTTTCTCTCTCTCTCTTTCATCTTATTATCTATCATCTATCTGTCATCTATCTATGTAGCTATGTGTGATGTATATATTATCTCTCTAATGTATCTACCATTATCTATCTATCCAATCTATTATGCATCTACATATGTGTATATGTATGTATGTATCTATCTTGGTGTTTGAGTGCTCACACACACTGATAGTACATGATGGCATGTTAGCCCTAAGTTCTCCAGCATGCATCTCCAAAATATAAGGAACTTTTCTTACATAACCACAGCAACATTACCACATCTAAGAAAATGTACAATAATTCCTTAATCTAAGAAAACAGACATTAATTCCTTAACTGCATATGTATTTTTTGCATAGCAGCAAACAGAGTAGAAATGCCATTTGTCATATTCTGCTTGTCCCTTAACACATACTCCCAGGGCATATTGGCTTGCTTCTTCTTGACAATAAGTTCCAAATCTTTTCAATTTAATCTCCCTGCAGAAGACTCTCTAGGCTCCTTTTGGGAAGACTTGGGCTGTAGGGAAAGGAAGGAATATGAAGGAAAGGGCTAGTAAAGGGGATATTTGGAATGGGGTATGGGCTCATCCCTCCAGATTCTTTCCCCAGATTCCAGGGGATGAAATGATGGTGCAAAGAAGGGTGTGTGTGTCAGGGCGTGTTTACTTCCATCTGAAATAGGTTCTGGTCCAGAAGTTATCCTTTAAGAGATCTTCTTAATCATTAAATACTCTAGAACCAAGCTTTTCAATAAATAGCCACCAACCACTTGTGGCTGTTTAAATGTAATTAAAATAAATTAAAATAATTCCGCTTCTCACACTAGCCACATATCAAATGCCCAATAATCACATGTGGCCTGTGGCTGCTGTATTGAGCAGTAAACATTAGAGAACATTTCCATCGGTACGGAAAGTTCTATGAAACTCACAGCTCTTGAATGAAATTCCAAGGATAATAGAGAGCACCTGCCCCTGTCCTACCTTCTCTAGACTCAAGCTGGAGGCCCTGCTGGACAGATTGCCTAGGGAAATGGGTGAGGTTTTGTGGGGTGATAATCTGCACATGAGGCTAAGGCATTCACTTCAGCAACAGGACTGATGTCAGCAATGGAAGGAGCTGTCAGCTGAAGCCCTACAGCTGAGCACATTCAAGGGGGTGGAGGCCACCTGTAGGGAACACGGCATAAGAGAATGTGTGTGTGTGTCCCTGTGCACCTGTGTGCCTGCACATCTGTGTGTGCGTATGTATTTATGAAATGCTAAGGAAATATCCTGCTTTTAAATGACCTCCAAGGTCCTGTCTTTCTGGAAAATGTATTCCACTCCACATTTTTGGCCTGTTCTCCATGTTCTCTAGGTTTCAGAACATGCCCTGGTTTCTAGTGTTCCGAACCTTCACTTACTGAATTAAATTTTTTACAACATTCCTTTAGATCTCTTAAGGAGAAACATTCTTACAAAACCTAAGGTCATTTTTCTCTATTCAGTGGAATCTCTCATGTTCCAGTTTCAGCTTCTTTTCTCTGGACTTAAAAAAACAGTTTTCCCAAAGTGGGCAAGCGTCACTGTTGGTATTTGAGAACATTTCAGGAGGTGTGTGGATGCTGTCTTAAATGGCACAGAGTCAGAGATGAGAAAATGACTCCCCTTCTCTTCTGATTGCATGAAAGAGAGTTTTCATTTTGGTCCTAGTTTTCAGCTTTTCTGTAACAGTTGCTAATCTCCTTTTTTTAACAGAGGGAAAGGGAGCCTCAGGCTCTGAGCCTTGGGCATGGAAGGGAAATCTTATTAGGATTTGATAACATTACTTTGTTTTCATTGTATTTATTTTTATGGTCACTTTCTATTTATGGCAAGTAATTCTGGTCTTTCATTTTATGATAGTAATTAAAATATTCCTTTCTAAATAAATGTACTTAAGAGTCTATGTCAATAAAAACATTAACAGGGCAGCTGGTAGGTAAAGGCCAACCTTATGAAGACAGTGCAAGAATGACAGTCATTTTGGAAGCTCTGTTTTGATGGAAAGAGTAGGAGACATTCAAATACACTCCAGTTAAAGAATTGAGTCATGAGACCTTGGGCAAATCACTTCAGCTTCCTTTAAAAGGTGGGCAGTGATGGGGAAAGTACCTGTTGTGCCCAACTGACTGGATCAAAGTTAATGATAAAGTGGGATGGTTGGTAAGCTTTGGTGGTGAGGGAGAGAGCTCTATGGGCATAATGTGTAATGACCATTTTCCTGTGCCCATAGGAGCAATAATCCTTCATTCCTTCTAAACCTAAAGGACATCTAGTCATATGTGGACTCTGAATTCCTCAGGGTAAGGCTGGCTCCATACAGGATCCCTGGAAAAGACACAGTGGTTCTGGCAGGGGACAAGGAGATAAGTGGGAGAACTGGACACCACTGGTCACGCCGCTTCTGGAGAGAGCTTGGGGCCTCAGTCTCCACCCACATCCAGACCCCTAATCAGTACTGAGTCAGATGCACACCAGGACTTGGCGGTGGCCCTTTGTGATGTATTGTTGCTTGAAACAGGTGTTTTGCTAAACTGGGTAGAACAAGTTGTGTAACAGATACTCTTCTCATGGGTCTTGACTCTGGGGTTTCTGTTCTGTGTAGTAGTTTCTCCTGGAGGGTTTGGGTCTTGGTAGGTAGCATCCCATTGACCTGGGGTTGGGGGAGACAGGAAATTGAAACCTCAGTCAGTCATTTGTTCATTTCTGGCTTTTAGGAAAAAATCTGGTAAGATCCTGTGGGAAGACAGAATAAAGTGATTGTCCCATTCTTGAGGAATCACAGATGTATTGAAGTTAATTTATAGGAAAAGGCAGTAGAAATTATTTTTAAAAAATCAAATTAATGGCATTCACAGGGAGACTGTAGTCATCAGGTAAGATTTACTAAGAATTCAAACTAGATTGAAGAAGACTTCTGATAGAGTGTACTAGGTTCCAGCCAGTTTATAAGTATTTCACAATCATTATCTTGTGTCACACCACAATCCTATGAAATAAATACTATATTCCCATTTTACCCATGAGAAACAGATTTTGCAAGGTTCATTTGCCCAAGGTCAAACCACAAGTTTAACTGATAAAATCCTAATTAGAACCCAATTCTGAGTCCAGAAATGAGGTCTTAACCACTATGATACACTGTCTATTAGAATGTCACACCTGTAAGAAGCCTGAGAAATTTAATACCTTCCAAACACCTCATGTAACAGATAAGAAAACAGGCCCCGTGGAATTTCATTTTCTTTTTCCAACTTTGGCCACAGGAAAAATTGTGTAGGAAACTGATAGAAAATGGAGGAAAGGAGTGAGCCTACGTTGTTCTACATGTCTCTAAAGAACATATTTAGGTCTATATCTAGATGCATTATGTCATTTAGCCTTTACACTACTCTATGAGGTAGATATTATTCCCATTCTACAGAAAAGGAAACCAAGCCCTATAAATGTTGAAGCATTGCCCCAAAGCCACAGAGTTAGTAAGGACGAAGCCAGGACCAAGCCTTACTAGCTCTGGGTTCCGTGTCTACGTTATATCAAAACTGAAGTGCTTTCTACAACATCCTTATGACTTTCCAAGTCAGGAAAGAGGTCAGTTGTAAAGGGACAGGGCTAAGAGCAGTGAGGTGGCCTGAAGAATTGTGAACAGGGAATGATGGAATGGGGGCAGAAGTTTAGGAGAGTGATCTTGGTGTGGAGAAGAAATTGGGTGGGGACAGATATGGCAGCAGGGAATGCTGCTGGGGACTCTTGTCGCAGTGCAGGCTTTTGGTGAAAAGCCTGGAACCATGGGGGGACAGTGGTAATTAAGAAGGAGAAAGCACCCAAGAGGTATTGAAGAAGCACCCAAGAATTTGCAGGGTTTTGGGAAGGGAAGGAAATGGAGGAAGGAGAGATGGTGCTGAGGTCTTGAGCCAGAGCATTTGAGAGGATGGCAATGTCCTGGATGGCCACAGAGAGGACAGGAGGCATCACCTTCGGAAGGGAAGGTGAGAAGTCTACTTTTGAGGGGATGGCAGAATGAAGTTAAGTCAACTGTCAATCAAGAAGTTGGAAACAGATGAGGTTAGAGTTCCGAAGGGTTAGGGCTGCAGATAAATATCTGGGGGCCATCAGCACCCCAGGAATCCAGGGGTGTAGGAATAGAAAGTGCAGAGGGTAGGAGGTATACCCTCAGAGTTAAATGTCTCTCTCAAAAATGGGGCAAAACTGTATCATCATCTTAATGAAGAGAGATGGCTGCATGACTGTACCTCACCCTGTCCCCTCCAGGTTTGCATGCAAGCCCATGTGTCAGTGGCACAATAGCGAGGAACCTAGGTCTGACTTCTTCGCCTCTCCTTGGTAAATCCAGGTTTAGAAGCCCTGATATGAAAGGCACAGATTTGGAATAAATGTCTGAGTCAATCAAGTTGTAGGTCAGAAGTCAGCCAGGCTGAGTTTGTTTTGGTCTTACTCTCATGTCTCCCCACTCGCCTCCCTTCTTCTCTTGCCCCTCATGTCCAGCTCTGGCTCCCTGGGTCCTTACCCACTTTACCTTACCTAAAATTCCCAAATACATTCCTTGGTAATGTCTTCGCTGTCTGCCAACAGAGTGCCACTTTGGTCGGATCGCATGTAGAAGCCATTGGGTGCCAGTACCGTGAGCAAGTTGCTCCCCCGAAGCTCTATACAGAAGTTGAGGGCGAACTTCCCCCAAGGGTGAAAGGTGCCAAGGGATGTTATTGACCAGAAGGATCCACCCTGTGCTAGGGAGGGAAGAGTTGAAGCTGGTAAGGCATTCTGGAGGGTAGTTCTCCTGCCTGACTGCCCTACCCTGGCTGCGTTGGCAGGTCCCTCCATGGAAATGCAAGAGGGCTGGTTTCTTTTCTGCCAACCCACTTTGGGGGCCTTGAAGTGTGAAGACAAACAGAAACTTTGTTTTTCCTTTTATGGTGAGTGGGCTCTGAGCGGCAGACCCTGCAGTCTGAGTTGAGGCTAAGGTGAGGCTAGCCTATGAACCCAGTGGTGAGGAAGAGGACCTACTTACCTTGGAAGTGGTAGATGCCCTGGTGACAGGGCAGCAGGTGAATACAGTTGGGGTGATCCATATTGCACTGCATGAGGTCGTGTTCTGTGGAGGTGCCCACGTACCCATACGGACCTCTCAATGCGAGGAAAGGACGGTTGGCTAATCGAATTCCAAATTCCTCATTTGGGCCTGAAAGAAGTAGGAAGGAGTTATCTGGATGGTCTGTCTCTAGATGCTTTCCCTGACGGAAGCAGGAAGGGGGAGACTAATTTCCAATAGCTGTTGTCAATATTTTAACATCTAGTAAATGCCTACTATGTGCCAGGTGTTTGTGAAAGCACTTAGTATAGTGTGGAGCCCAAGAAATTTTACTAGTCTTCCTTCCTTTGAGATGTGTGAATTTATTTAATCCTCACAATAATGCTGGGAGGCAGGCAGGTTTACTTCACTTCCACTGATAATGGAGACAATGAAACTGAGGCTCAAAGCAGTAGTTTGCCCAAGTGATGAAAAAAAAATCAATGACTCAGCAAGTATACAGACCCAGATCTTCTGACCTCAACTCCAGTGCTCTTTCTGTCATATCCCAGATACCTCTGAAAACATCTCTGGCTGGAATAACCTGTCAGGGGGCTGGATGACTCACCTGGAATGGTGGCATTGGCCATCAGCCGGCCATTGGCTACGACGCCCAAGAAATGTCCGTTGGGTGACTGCAGGATGATTCTGCCACAATTCCAGTGCATACGAAAGAAGGTGTCAGACTCCAGCTGGTGCCCGTCAGCCATTACTGCCCTATGGCGCCGCTGGAGTGAATATCCGGAACAGAGAAGGGAAGCAAGGACCAAAACTCTCAGCTTTCTTTCCATTAGTTTTATTCCTAGACCCTCTTTCCCATTAGCCATTTTCATTCTCCCAGGGTATGTTTTATGCTTTCAGATTCCTTTTGGGAAACATTCTTTGGCCTCAGTTCTCCTACGTGCCCAGTCTGTGCTGTATCCCAGAGCCAGTATCCAAAAGGAAAGAAATGATCCTCACACCTGTTTCTGACATCATTTCTAAATGGATCTTAGACTTAAAAGTGAAAGTTAAACTATAAAACACTTAAAAGAAAACATAGGAAAAATTCTTTGCAACTTTGGGGTAGTTAATGATTTGTCAGGACCAAAAAAATACTAATCATTTATAAAATGGAGAAATGGGACCTCATAAAAATTAAAAGCGTGCTGCTCAAAAGACACTAATAAGCAAATGAAAAGGCAAGCTGCAAATTGGGAAGAAACATTTACAATACATATATCTGGCAAAGGACTTGACTTTAGAACATAGAGAACTTCGTAACTCAATAATAAGACAAACAACAAATGGGCAAAAGATTTGAATACGCACTTCACCGAGAAGATAAAAAAGCACTTGAAAAGATGCTCAACATTATTGATTAGAAGGGACATGCAAATTAAAGCCATAATAGGTTGTCACTACACACCCCTTAGAGCGGCTATAATTAAAAAAGGCAGATAATGCCGAGTGTTGGTGGGGATGTGGAGCAATTAGAGCTCGCATACATTACTGGTGAGAATGTAAAAGGATATAATCACTTTAGAAAACTGTTGGACATTTTATTAGACAATTAAACACATTTATCATATGACCCAGTAATTTCACTCTAATTTGCCTGAGATAACTGAGAATATAAGCTTACAAAAAGACTTGAACACAAATGTTCATAGCAATTTTAGTCATAATAGTCCAAACTGTAAACAATTCAAGTGTTCATCAAACAAGTTAATGGATAGACAAATTATGTTTGTGTTTATGAGGAGTATTAGGGAATACTACTCAGCAATAAAAAAGAATGAACTACTGATATGCAATATCCTGGATGAGTTTCAAAAATATGCTGTGTGAAAGAAGCATATATACTGTAATACTGTGTGATTCCATTTATATGAAATTCTAAAGTAGGCCAATCTAACCTATAGTGACAGTATCTATCTCAGTGATAGTGGGAAGGGCAAAGGTGGAGGTGAACTCACCGAAAAAGGGCAAGAGGGAATTTTTGTGGTAATGGAAATAATACTCTCTAATTGTGTTATGCTTGTGGCATGGTTGCGTAGGTGTATACATTTGTCAAAACATATTGAATTGCACTTAAAATGAGTGTAAATGGGCCCACTGTTTGAAAATGAATGTTTATTGACAAGGGCCTCCATAGTTTACCTCATCATCTGGTCATCTGCCTTGAAGAAGGAAAAAGGCTGTCTAGAGAGGGAAAGCTGAGGGCTTTAGGGTTCTCTTGTTCAGAAAGCCAAGGGCTCACCTGGGCTAGGTAGCCACCATTGGATGAAAGAAGCTGCAAGGTGGAGCTCTTGCTGTCATATTCAAACTGGAACAAGGACATTGGGGTTAAGTGCTCAGAAGAAGCATACAGCTCATCTGCAGAGGAAGAACATGTCAGGGGATGGCTGAGTCTGGCATGTTCAGTCTCAGCACCTCCTCCATGCTTCATGGCTGGGCTTCCCTCTGCTTCCCCTCCTCAGCCTTCATCACCTTTCATCGGGCCATAACAGCCTGGAGAAGACGCAGGCCACTTTCCCCAAGCCCCTGCTTTATCTCTTGTGTTCAATGGTACCAAGAGATCCTCTTGGGACCCCAGGATCTCTCTTATCATCAGGTTCAGAAATCCTTGCTAAACCCAGTAATTTTCCTCTTTTCAGCAGCCAGCCCTTCCTCCCTCCATGGCTGTGTTGGACCTAGTACTTGCCATAGATAATAGAGAGGAACTTCCGAGTCTTTGACATGAGGCTGACCCAGGTTGGGCAGCGCTGTAGGATGAACCACTCCTCACCCCTCTGAGGACTAGAGCCCAAGCCCAGGAGCAGGCATGCACCCTGAGGATATAACATGCTTCCTTCTCCATCGCTCAGGGCCATGAGCCCTCCAGGCTGCACTTGCATATGAAAAGCGGTCTGTGCTGAGGGTTGGGAGACCAGCCGGCCTAAGTGGGATAAGAAGTAGTGTGTAGAGGTCTCCAGGTGGTAGCAACCATCTCGGAAATGCAACAGGAAGCCACATTCCTCCAGGCAGGGAACTGGTGCATCCACCCAGACATGGCCCTTGGTGGGGTCAGCCCGGGCATAGCAGTGGTTGAGGGGACTGTAGAAGATCACATGGACATGCAGGGCTGGCCGGGGAGTCCACAGGTGGTAAGCTGAGAGGACCCGGGAGTTGCAGAACACGTCCTCGCCATCAGACTCCACATAACAACCACTGATTAAGCACTGGAGGGTCCACTTGCCATTGTGATGGAAACAGAGTAGGAAGCATCCATGGTGACTGCTCTTTGGCCAGCCGTAGCACAGAGAGCCGTCTGCCTCACAGAGAAGGTAGAGGCCCTGCAAACTCTGTAGTCGTACCACTGCTTGTGTGTCATGTTTGTTGCTCACCAAGACCTCCCAGGTCTGGAGCATGAGGAGGGAGAAGAGGCAAATCATTATGGCCAAGTAACTAGACCAAGGAGCCCTACAGTCTTCACTCCTGGCATCACCCTTTTGTAGAAACCAAACACCTTCCCCTCCAAGCCAGCCTCCTTGCTGTCAGCCCTTCTACTCTCTTATCTAACGTATGAGAATATCTCAGGGCACCTCTACCAACGTAGCCATAGGGCTTCTCAAGATCCCAAGAGAAGTCAGAGCTGTCCACCTCTTCCAGCTAACAGAAGGTTAACCTCTCTCTCTTCCTTGACCACTTCTTTCAATATCTGATTTCCAAGAAATGCTTTAAGTCTTACTTCTCTCTTCCTCACTGTTTCCTGGATAGCACTTCCATCCTCAAAGACCACTTCTCCAACATGACAGGAGAAAAGCAAGGCCTCTTTCAGGTCGGCCCAGACTCCAGGAACAAGGATGGGAGCACAGACTGTTGAGATTCAATTGTCTGGTTCAGCTGTGATCAGCTCCTTTGTGAGAGGAACTCCCACTGCCTCACTCTGTAGTGCCACCCCAGAGGCGCCTAAAGCCCTCTCTAAAATGAAGACCAATGCTCCTAGTACGTCTAGAGTATCCTATTTCCAAACTACAACCAGAAGAGAAACATAAGCCTTGCAGTTACTCCACTGGTACAACTTCCCCTGGATGCCCACAAATCTGCCTTCACCCCTCTGTGACGAAACAACCGCTCTGTGCTGGGATGGAGGGCAGGGAGCAGCCAGAGTGAGACAAGGCAGCAAGGCTAGGGCTGAGGCTTCACCTCCTGCCATAGCTTTGGAGAGGGGACGATGGAGCAATGGAGACCTGTGAGCAAAAGTCTAGGGTAGAAGGGTCTTGGCCTGGCAATGGCAGAGGCTAGGAAAATGATCAGGTTGAGTGTGCCACTCCACACACACACAAACTCACAAACACACACACATGTGCAAGTGCGAGATTAGACAATGGGAAAAATGGCTCCAGTACAGGTTTGCTTTGTTACCTGTCTCTGGCCCAAACCCTTTGCAGAAGCAGTGACCGTATTTTTACATGGCTCAGAAGTGAGGTAGGCTCCCGCCCAGCTGATGAGCCCAACCCTTAGGTCCTCGTGCCTGGGTGGTTTTTGTGTCCACTCCACCTCATCCATGGGCCCAGCACCACAGGTGATGACTCTGTTCGGCCCAGCCTTCTCCCCAGTGGTGAGGTTCCACAGGCCATAGGGCCTGGAATCAGGCCCGTACTTCCCACCAGAAGATGTTACCAGAGGGAACTTCCCAGGGCTGGCCTAGGGCCCAGCGCCTCTGTGACCCGGGAGCATTGTGACTGTGGGGGTGCCACAGTGGGGAAGGGCACCAGCCCAGTGACATCAGTCCAGGGTCCAGACGCAGTGGGCCCAGGGCCTCTGGCACTAGCCTCCCTGCACCCCTTCAGGCACCGAGGTTGGTTAAGCGGGGTATCAGAAGAACTTCAGCCTGGGCCAGCGACCACCTGTGACTTCAGGCAAGTCTCTCTTCCACTTCTGTTTCTCACATTAATCAAAAGCTAGAAATTAACCTCTTTCCTCCCCAGGAAGTGGGTTCTGCCTGTCTCCTTTGGGGCTCAAATGTTTTTGGAGTTCATGATACCCAAGAAAAATCTATTACTTTTCATGGCCCTTGGGAGGGTGAGGCCAGAATGTCTCAGAAGACACTTTTCAGGGAGTGTGAGGAAACCCTAGATAGATAATCAGCAAGGCTCAAGTTAGAAAGGGCTGGCTCAGGAGCAGGGTAAGAATGGCCCAGGTGGTGAGGGCATGGAGCACCGCCCCATAATCTCTGGCTGCCCTGCTGCCTCTGTGGACACCAGCCCTCCCCACCCAAAGGCTCTGCTGGCCAAGAGCCTCTGGAACTTAGTTCCAGTGAATTCATGGAGGTAACTAGCCCAGAACCTGGAGACACTGACAACATGAAACAAGGGAGAAAGGCAAAAACTAATAGTGGGGGTGATGGTGGGTTTTGAGCTTTGCTGGACTGCAAAGGGAGATGGGGAGAGTGAACCATACTTGAAGAGTCCGTGGCCCTGGTTCCATACACACACTTTCCTATTCCCCATAGGTGGGGTCTTCCCAGGTGGCAGAACGAGTTCCAGTGGTGCCCAGTGAGGAAGTACAATCCCCAAGGCCCCATCAGGGTTTTATAAAATAAGGCTGAACGACTGCACGGGACAGAATCGCCTGGATAATTTTAAAGACGCATATTCTTAGGCCTCAGACCAGTCCTGATGAATCATTTTCTGGTGTGCCTCAGGACGCTGATTTTTCATGAATATTCCCTCCCTTCAATTTTCATGTGTATAATCATTAAGAACCGCTGCTCTAAGCAGCTAGATTGGCAGGAATAGAGTTACATGGTTTAAAGAACTATGAAGGTAGATCCTCTTACTCAGCTAAGGCTCCTTGGAACTGGGGAAGGAATGGGATTCCCTCCACCAGATCCCCTAAAGTACTTCCAGCATGAAGAATAAGCAGGGAGAAGCTAAGCTAGCAATGCCTATGCATACTGGGAGACGGCGTTGGCCCTGCAGACCTAGTTGCTTTGAGCCTCCCCCATGCTGTCTCTTTGCACCCAGTAACCCGGCCCCCAGGCTTCTAGGCTACAGACAACACATGTACAAACCACAGCAAATTTATTACTCAATATCCAGTGCCACATCATAGCACCACCCGGAGCCCTCCCTTCTCCCCCACCTGGCCCTAAGAGTACCCCCCCAAAACGGAAAAAAACAAAAATAAACCCAGATCCCTGCTCCTCCTCTGGAAGAAGGGGCCTTGGTCCTGGAATCCCCTCTACAGGTCCCAGCAGGCAGGAGAGCAGACCCCTCTGTGCCCAGCGAGGAGGCTCCAGGCTCCAACAACAGAGAGAACATGCAGGTGGGAGCAGGAGCAGAGGCCATGTCTGTGGGGGAGGAGGAGTGGGAGGGAGGGGCACTGCCTGAGGAGTCCGGGAGTCTGGTCATCCCGGGATGCACGCGGGAGCTTCCGGGCAGCAGGGGCCGGCCCCTGGTTGGTTAGCGCTTCGACAGCTCGTGGGACAGCCAGTCCAGCCCGTCGTACAGCCCTGTGCCTTGGGTGGCACAGGTAGCCTGGACATACCACTGTGGGGAGAAGGAGAGTCAGTAGCAGGGCAGGAAAGGGAATGCCTTCACTTTCTGCCACAGCCTGTGGCTCCCCTGGAAGAGGCAGGACCCTTACCGTGCGGCCTCGCAAGTGCTGCAGCCCCAGCTTGTCCGTCAGCTCGCTCACGGGCATGGCGTTGGGCATGTCCTGTTTGTTGGCAAACACTAGCAGCACTGCATCCCGCAGCTCATCCTCCTGCAGCTGAGAGAGGCAAAAGGGGTGGAATCTGGGGTCCTAGCAGGGTCTTCTGGCTCCCTCTTCACTGCTGTGGAGGAGAGCCCCCCTTTCTACCGCTTAGCATATTTTGGGAAAATATAGTATTGTGCAGTCTACTGGTGAACAGAAGTCACAGAATTACAAGTCAGCTTGAGGCCATCTTGACCTTAAGTCCAGAAAGGGCCTTTTTCTAATTTAAGTATTTGTCCTAGATAAAAGTACAAAATTTTCAAATAGTAAACCAAGAATGCAAGATGATGTTTCTCTCAACCACACATAATTCCCTCTCTCCACCAACTTCTCAAGACTCAGAGTGAAGACACGAGAATTCAAGGGAAAAGCCAGTCTTAGACTTTTTATCTGACCCAAGTTCAAAACAGGGTGAGATATTCCTATGTCTACGTCCACACAGAGAAATGCATATTCAAGGCCTGTGAGGCATATCCTGACTTTCACATCAGCACAAAGGCCTCTCCATCTCCAAACCAAGGGCTCTGTTCCCAGGCCTTTGGGTGCTCACCATCTTCTGGAGTTCATCAGCAGATTCCTGGACCCGCTCTCGGTCATTACTGTCCACCACGAAGATGAGGCCCTGGATATGAAGGAACGATGGAGGCGCAATCACCCCAGCTGGGGTATCCCTAGTTTCTTTCTCTCTTCTTCACATCTTTAACTGTGTCTAAACCCCTCTCATCTAGTAAACTTCCACCAAGGTTCTGCAGACCTCTTGGCACACACTGGAGACATCCTGCAAATAATAGCCTCTGTTCTCCAGCAAGAAGTCCAGCTAAAATATGTGCAAGGGAACAGGGAAAGACATATGGTGAGAGCTAAATCAGGTGGTGTGGACCCTGAACCCTGCTTCTGGAGAGAAGCCTAAGGTGGCTAAGTCTCAGGAGACTAAGGTCAGTTCTGAAGGATGAGTAGAGCTAGCCTACAAAAGGAGGGATTGAAGGAGGTTAAGGGTTTTTATTCCCAGGCCTGGGGGCCCAGCCTAGGCCAACATCTCAGTCTTTCCTGATCCTAACACCTCTTCCCCTGGGCCTGGGGAGCCCCACCCCCACCTGAGTGTTCTGGAAGTAGTGCCGCCACAGGGGCCGAATCTTGTCCTGGCCTCCCACATCCCAGACTGTGAAACAAATGTTCTTGTATTCCACTGTTTCCACATTGAAGCCTGCAGATAAGTGAAAAAAAAATATGAGGAAATACTCCTAAAAGGAAGGGACTCACTGAAACTACATGGATTCTCTGGGGACAAAAAACCAGAAAATAATGATGGAGTCCCAAGAGAACAGAACCCCAGAGGGCTGGCAGTGCACACATGGGGAGGGGCTAGGTCACATCCACCCCACCTCAGCACCATCCAGTATAAGGATACGGTGACCCACTTCTCAGGTAGCCCTATCTGGTGTCAGGGTCAGCTCCCTGCACAGAGACGAGGGCCTTGGGCAGAATGGGGAACACAAGCCTGCCCTTGCACGCCCTCTCCTCCCAGCCTCGACTCCGGACTCACCTATGGTGGGGATGGTGGTGACAATCTCCCCCAACTTCAGTTTGTACAGGATTGTGGTCTTACCAGCTGCATCCAAGCCAACTGCAACGGAGGGGGCATAGGGATGGAGACGCGAGCAAGGGAGCCCCCTAGAGACCAGAGAAGGGGAGAGGCCAGGACAGCTGCGGGTAACAGGGGCGAAGAGCCCAAGCGCCACCAGGTGCGCGCCGTTATCTACCTTCGAGGCCTTGAAGGCAGTCTAGGTGGTGAGTGCCAACTCCTGCCCCCAAAGCTGGAGAGGGGCGGGAGAGGACTGGCGATTAAGGAGCATCGGAGGAGGGCCGCGCTCCTTTTAAAAGTCTTTTCCAAGGGCGGAATCCTCCCTTCTTACCAGCCGGGTTGGGGCGGAAGGAGCTTCACCCCACCCAGGACAGCAGCTCC
>JAVSCE010003628.1:0-49524 GCA_032199065.1 Smutsia gigantea | reverse complement strand
TGTTCTTCTTTTTCCAATTTCAGTAATTGTGTCTTTAGACTATTCATTTGGGAATGTTCTTCCTCTTTTAAATAGGCCTGGATCGCAATATACTTTCCTCTAAGAACTGCCTTTGCTGCATCCCACAGAAGTTGTGGCTTTGTGTTGTTGTTATCATTAGTCTCCATATATTCTTTGATTTCTGTTTTGATTTGGTCGTTAACCCATTGATTAATTAGGAGAGTGTTGTTAAGTCTCCATGTATTTGTGAGCCTTTTTGATTTCTTTCTAAAATTTATTTCTAGTTTTATACCTTGGTGATCTGAGAGTTGGTTGGTAGGATTTCAATATTTTTGAAATTACTGAGGTTCTTTTTGTGGCCTAGTATGTGGTCTATTCTGGAAAATGTTCCATGTGCACTTGAGAAGAATGTGTATCCTGTTGCTTTTGGGTGTAGAGTTCTGTAGATGTCTGTTAGGTCCATCTGTTCTAGTGTGTTGTTCAGTGCCTCTGTGTCTTTACTTATTTCCTGTCTCGTTGATCTGTCCCTCTGGAGTGAGTGGTGTGTTGAAGTCTCCTAAAATGAATGCATTGCTGTCTATTTCCTCCTTTAATTCTGTTAGTATTTGTCTCACATATGCTGGCGCTCCTGTGTTGGGTGCATATATATTGATAATGGTTATATCTTCTTGTTGGACTGACCCCTTTATCATTATGTAATGTCCTTCTTTATCTTTTGCTACTTTCTTCGTTTTGAAGTCTATTTTGTCTGATACAAGTAGTGCAACACCTGCTTTTTTCTCTGTTGTTTGCATGAAATATCTTTTTCCATCCCTTCACTTTTAGTCTGTGTATATCTTTGGATTTGAGGTGAGTTTCTTGTAGGCAGCATATAGATGGGTCTTGCTTTTTTATCCATTCTGTTACTCTGTGTCTTTTGATTGGTGCATTCAGTCCATTTACATTTAGGGTGATTATTGATAGATATGTACTTATTGCCATTGCTGGCTTTAGATTCATGGTTACCAAGGGTTCAAGGGTTGCTTCTTTACTATCTAACAATCTAACTTAACTTTCTTGTTAAGTTATTGTAAACACAGTCTGATGTTTCTTTATTTCTCTCTCTTCTTATTCTTCCTCCTCCATTCTTTCTATAATAGGTGTTTTATTCTTTGCCTTTCGTTAGTATTTGGATGGTCTGCTTTCTTTGCTATGATTTTATTTTCTCTGGTGACTTCTTTTTAGCCTTAGGTGTGCTTCCATCTAGAGCAGTCCATTTAAGATATCCTGTAGAGGTGGTTTATGAGAGGCAAATTCTCTCAACTTTTGTTTGTCTGGAAATTGCTTAATCCCTCCATCATATTTAAATGATAATCGTGCTGGATACAATATTCTTGGTTCGAGGCCCTTCTGTTTCATAACGTTAAATATATCATGCCATTCTCTTCTGGCCTGTAAGGTTTCTGTTGAGAAGTCTGATGATAGTCTGATGGGTTTTCCTTTGTAGGTGATCTTTTTTCTCTCTCTAGCTGCCTTTAATACCCTGTCTTTATCTTTGATCTTTGCCATCCTAATTATTATGTGTCTTGGTGTTGTCTTCCTGGAGTCCCTTGTGTTGGGAGATCTATGAGCTTTGGTGGACTGCGAGACTACTTCCTTCCCCAGCGAGGGAAAGTTTTCAGCAATTATTTCTTCAAAGACACTTTCTACCCCTTTTTCTCTCTCTTCTTCCTCTGGTACTCCTATAATGCGAATATTGTTCCGTTTGGATTGGTCACACAGTTCTCTTAATATTCTTTCATTCCTAGAAATCCTTTTATCTCTCTCTGCCTCAGCTGCTCTGTACTCCTGTTCTCTGTTTTCTATTCCATTAACAGTCTCTTTCATCTCATCCATTCTGCTGTTAAGCCCGTCAATCGCTTGTCTGATTTCTGCATTGTCTTTCCTCAGTTCCCTCACTTCCTCCCTCAGCTCTTGCACATTTCTCTGTAGGTCCATCAGCATGGTTATGACTTTTATTCTGAATTCTTTTTCTGGAAGACTGTGCATTTTCATCCCTTCAGACTCCCTCTCTGGTGTTGTCTGGTTGATTTTGGTCTGAACCATATTCCTCTGTCTTTTCATGGCTATAGAATTGGTCACTGATAGTTGCCACGTATGTCAGCTGGGCTCTCTAAGACTTTAAAAAGAGAAGAAAAAAAAGAAGAAAAAGAAGAAAGAAAGACAGAAAAAAAGAAAAAAGAAAGAAAAGAAAAAACAAAAACAAAACCAAACAAAACAAAACAAAAAAATGCCCACCGGATGTAGATTCTGTGGGAATGCTGTAGGTGGCGCTATTGCCCTACTATTCCACAGCTGTGACTGTGCCGCTCCACAGGGCCCTTTATCGCTCTGGCAGGCGTGGGAACGAATAGGAGGCTGTTGATCTCAGTGAGAAGTGTTAAGTATGGCTACGCTTCCTCAGTCACCAGCTAAGGCGTCTGAAACTCCCCAGGACTCCCAGCCTACTGGGCTGAGTGTGCTGGGGCGATCCGGCTCCTCCGCTGGGCTCCTGTCTCTTTAAGACCGCTGAAGAAAGCGCGCGTTTTTTTTTTCCTTCCGCGTTTTTTTTTTCCTTCCCGGTAGCCGGCTGCAAGCACCCTGGCGCGTTCCCCGCTCAGATCCTGCCCCTCTGTCTCTCCAATTTCCGCTGCACTGCGCAATGTGGGTCAGCGCTACCCGCGCACATCACCGGGGCTGGCTACTTCGCGGGGTGTGCTTCCACTCCCTCCCGGCTCTGAATCCTCTCCTCCCGCCGGTGCGCTGGGGTGGGTCAGTGCTCGGGTCCCGCCGGGTCGCGGCTCCGTATCTTACCCGCCTCTTGGGGTGCCGAGTCCTCTCGGGTGTAGCTGCTCGCTGTGCGCTTTCCTGTGTATTCTCGTCTCTCTTTTAGGAATAGAGGTATTTTCTGTGTTTTCGTAGATAAATATAGTGTTGGGAGGAGATTTGTGCCGCCCTGCTCACACCGCCATCTTCCCGGAAGTCCCAACAGCTATGTCTTTTATCTTATCTCATAATTATTTTTTTTGTTAGCTAAGATTAGGCCTGCTTAGTAATGAAAACAGAAAGTTGTTATTTTGTGAAATTTTTATTATAGCAGAACCCACGTCCAAATAACTCAGGCCAAAAAGACAAATTGCTGTCTTGAAATAGCTCAAGCCATTGCCCAGTTGTCCACTTCCCTTTGAGCTTTATGGAGATGGACTAAAAATGTTTCACTTTGGTAAGCATCAGGGGGTCAGATGAGGACTGATAAGGAATCATGATTTTTTTGGGCTGCCACTCAGCCTTCTGGGATAAAATGGCAATCAATTTTAAAGCCTAGACTTTTTACAGTGGAACTGCCAGGCCCAAAGCAATTTTCGATTTTTCAAAGGATCCAGAAAGTAGAACTCCCTATCACACTGTGAAACATTTCTTGGCAGGGTCTTGCTAGATGTGCCTGAGTGCTCTTGGCAGAAGCTATAATAGAATCATCTTTCCTCCCTTTATCACCCCCAGCAATTCACAGTAGATCTATAATATGTTCTCAGAAAGGTAATTCTCAGTCCTAAGGGACATCAAAATGAAAAGCACACCAAATGAAGTGTTTAATTTCATCAACCCAAGATTAAGTAAAAAAATCTTTTTCTCCTTAGGGTCTATAATAGCGAACCAGTCTTCTGTTAGAAACATTTGATTACATGAGAACTTATAAAATAAACTTCTGGCATAGATTATGTGTCATTTAAAATTGTAGCAGAGAAAAACATTGGAATGTAAACCCGCTCGATTCATCCCTTATGGGGCCATATGATTTTTTTTTTACTATAACAAATATATCCTATAATATGTCTCAATATGACATGTTTATTCCTTTTTATTTTCAAAATCAATAGACTTTTTTAGGGCAGCTTTAGGTTTATGGAAAAATTGAGCAGAAAGTACAGAGTTCCTATATATCTTTTCTCCTTCTCTTACCCATTGCCTACCCCCTTCTGTATTATTAACATCTTGCATTAAGATGGTTGTTGCAACTGATTAATAACCAATGTCAATTCATTATTATTAACTAAAGTCCATAGTTTACATTAGGGTTCACACATTGTGTTGGTTATTCCATGGGTTTGAACAAATGTATAATGGCATGTATCTAATATTACAGTATCATACAGAATAGTTTCACTGTCCTAAAGATCCCTGTTCCCCACCTATTGACCCCTCGCTTCCCCTTCCCCCCTGGCAACCACTGAACTTTTTCTGTTTCCACAGTTTTGCTTTTTCCAGAATGTCATAGAGTTGGACTTACACAATATGTAGTTTTTTCAGATTGTCTTCTTTCATTTAACAATATACATTTAAGGTTCATCTATGTCTTTTTGTGTCTTGAAAGTTTATTTTTATTGCTAAATAATATTTCATTATACATATGTACAACAGTTTGTTCACTCACCTACATCTTGGCTGCTTTCAAGTTTTGGCAATTCTGAATAAAGTTGCCATAAACATTTGTATGCAGATTTTTGTGTAGACATACGTTTTTCAACTCATTTGGGTAAGTACCAAGGAGCATGAGTGCTTGGTCAGACATAAGGTAAGTTTAATTTCATAAGGAACTGTCAAACTGTCTTCTAAAGTGCCTGTAACATTTGTCATTTCCACCAGCAATGAATGAGAGGTCCTGTTGCTCCACATACTTGTCAGCATTTGGTGTTGTCAATGTTTTGGGTTTTAGTCATTCTAATAGGTTTGTAGTGATACCTCATTGTTGTTTGATTTGTTCACTGCATTTTAAAGTGTCTTAAAACATACTGCTACTTCCTGATCTGGAGTTCTTAACCTGGAGTTGAGAGATGGGTTTAGGACCATCGTGAAATATTGTGTAAAGTTGTATGTGACTCTTTGGAACTTGGGACTTATTCTTTTATTGTTAGAATTTAAAGGAGGTTTATCAACCACAAAGATGAAAAACCTTCATTTTAGAGCATTTTATTATATTATTTTTTTTAATTAAATCATTTTTACAGTATTATTCAGATTCCATCTTTTTTAAAAGGTTAGACTATGTATGGGCAATTACATTCATGATCATCCAACACATTTTTGGGCATATTTAATGTGACAAGCACAATATTAGGCACTGGAGATAGAGAGCTCAAAAACTCATTATCTTTGTACTTGAGAAATTCAGGCTGGTGTAACTCATGTTATCAGCCATTAATCACAGAGGAAGACCCTAGGCTGCTCTCTCATTTTGAAGATTACCTGAGGGTGTTCAGTCCTGGTTGTGCCAGTAGATGTCATTGTAGTGTAGGCCACCTAACTGATCAGTTAGCCTAAAGGCATGGAATTCAGAAGCATTCTTTGTTTTGTCTTGATGCATATGTACGTATATGTAAAAAGGGCATCATGTAGCGTTTTTTCTCTTACTGACACAGTGACACAGACAGAACTGCTGTGAGTATAAAATTGAGGTTATTTTGAAAGTTAAAGGAGATTTTGAAGCCTAACTTTAAAATATTCTGCAAAAGGAATAGGTATAACCAACAATATTATAACTCCTCATATATAATGTAGCTGGCAACTTGAAACTATTAAGATTTCAACATGATCTTGAGGTTTACTAAAGCCTCCATGTAAAAAAGAAAACAATAGCCATTACTTATATTTAACAACACCTGGCTTTTCTCCAATAAAACCCAAAGACAAACTGAATACTTAGCAGTGAAAGATTTAAATTTTAGTGTTTATGACATATACACTGTTTCAGAGAGTATTCGATTCTGAAATAGGAATTTTGTACAAGGGAAAGCTGAACTGAAAATCGAAAGCCTTATTTTAATTTTTAAAGTGCTCATTCATTCATCAAATAAATTTTGCTAATGTCCAAGATTTGCTAACCCTTGTAATTGCATTTTAAATACAAAGATGAATAAATTGTATGTCCTGTCCATAAGATTATTTTAGTAAGAAAGAATTTGTTTTTGTTTTTAATTTTTTTTAGAAACAAAAATTAGAGTAGCAATTATATAGACTCAGTCTCAATTGGATTTAGCATGTGTTTTTGGCCAGTCCCAAGCCAGTAAGAGACCAATGAGGTACGTACATACATTAACGTACAATTGCACTGAGGCTTTGACTTTTTCTTTAGTACTAAGGGGCTGGAGCTCTAGGTTGCCGAACTAATGTTACTGAACCAATAAGCTGTTTCACTAACTACTTGGCATTCATATCCTAAAGAGGCTTTGTCAGTGCCGACTCTCATATAGGGAATAACTTTGAGCAAGAGGCTCTTTTGTTTTTAAAGATTCCTCAGGTAATTAGGTGAAGACTGAAAGGCAGTCTAATTTGTACTGGGAGAGTTGACAGGAAACTCATTTTGTGAGGCCAGCATTATTCTGTGCTGAAACCAGACAAAACCATTACAAGAAAAACAAAACAAAACAAAAACTACTGACCAGTATCTTGCATAAAAATGAGCCCCCCAAATTTCCAACAAAGTACTAGCAAATTAAATCCAGCTGTAAAAAAGGATAATTCATCCTGATCAAGGGACTTCATCCCAGGGAGCCAAGATGGTACAATATTGAAACTAAATTAGTGTAATTCACTATTTCAATAGATTAGAGAAGAAAAACTATATGATCATCTCAAAAGATACAGAAAAAGCATTTGACAAAATTCAGTATTTCATGATAAAAACTCTAAACAGATTAGGAATAGAAAGGAATTTACTAAAGGACATCTATGAAAAACTTATAGCTATTATACTTAATGGTGAAAGTGAATGCTTTCCTGTAAGTATAAGAACGAAGGAGGATTGTATATTCTCATCACTCCTATTCAACACCTTACTAGAGGTTTTAGCCAGTACAAGGAGGAAAGAAAAAAAAAGCAAAGATGTTGAAAAGGAAAAAATAAAAGTCTCTATTTATAAGTGACATGATTGTAGGTATAAGAAATCCCAAAGAATATACAAAATAGATGCTGGAACTAATAAGTGAATTCAGCAAAGTTGCAGTATCCATGAGTATTTCAATTGTATTTCTGTGTATTAAATCAATTTTATGCCTATATATTAGCAATGAATAATTGGAAATTGAAATAAAAAATATCACTTCACAATAGGATTAAAAACATTAGATGCTTATATATAAATTAATGATATGTGTATAAGGTTTATATGCTGGAAACTATAAAACATAGACGATAGAATAAAAATTTCTAAAGAAAGAAGTGCTCATAGATTGGAAGACTCAATCTTGTTAAGATGTTGATTATTCTCAAACTGATTATAGATTGAGTGCAATTATAACAAAAATTCCAACAGATCCTTTCTTTTGTAGAAACCAGCAAACATATCCTAAACTTAAATGGAAAAACAAAGGTTAGCCAAAACAATTCTTCAAAAGAAATGCTAAAACAAATTAATGGTCAAAACAATTCTGAAAGAAGAAAAAAGTTGAAAGAATCACACTACTGACTCATTTTAAAACTTATAAGCCATGGTAATCAAGACAGTGTGGTATTGCCTAAAGATAGACACAGATCAATGAAACAGACGAGAGAAAGAGTTGTCAAACTACATCCTGAAGGCCTAATCTGGCCTGCTGTATGTTTTGTAAACAAATTTTTATTGAAATACAGCCAGGCTCATTTGCTTACATATTGTCTATGGCTGTTATTGTGCTGCAGTGACAGAGTTAATTACTACAAGATTCTATGGCCTACAAAACCTAAAATCTTATCTGTCCCTTTACAGGAAAAGTTGGCAACTCCTAAAATAAAATCCATACCTGAACAGCTCATACATGGTCAATTGACTTCTGACAAACGTGCTAAGGTAATTCAATGAAAAAAGGATAGACTTTAAATACATGCTGCTGGGACTCCAAGAAGGGGCTAGTGGTTACCAAAGGGGAGGGGTGGGGGAGGGTAGGTGGGGAGGAAAGGAGAAGGGGATTGAGGGATATTATGATTAGTGTACATGGTGTGTGTGGAGGGGTCACGGGGAAGACAGTGTAGCACAGAGAAAACAGGTAGTGACTGTGGCATCTTACTACACTGATGGACAGTGACGTCAATGGGATATGGGGGGTACTTGATAATATAGGTGAATGTAATAACCACATGTTTTTCATGTGAAACCTTCATAAGAGTGTATATCAATGATACCTTAATAAAAAACAAATACATGTTGCTGGAACAATATATGCTGGACATATATGTGCAAAAATATGAACCTTGATCTATACCTCACACTGTCTTAAAAACTTAACTCAAAGCAAATCGGAGACCTATGTGTAAAACCTAAATAAAACCTATAATTTCTAGAAAAAAAATAGGTGAAAATTTTTGTGAACTTGGGTTAGGCAAAAATTTCTCAATAGCATTCAAAAAGTACAAATCAACAGGAAAAAGTTGTTAAATTGGACTTGATCACAAAGTTTAAAACATCTGCTCTTCAAAAGACATTGTTAAGAAAATGAAAGAGAAGCCACAGACTGGAAAAAATATTTATAAAGCACTATCTAGTAAAAAACTGATTTCCTTCACATGTAAAGAACTTTACATGTAAAGTGACAACTCAATAATAAGAAAATGGACAATTCCATTAAAGGATGAACAAAATATTTGAACAGACCACAAAACAAGAGATACAGATGGTAAGTAAACACTGAAAAGATCATTAGCCATAAGGGTAAGTTGAAACCACAATGAGATACAGACCTCGGTGCTGGTGAGGATGCTCTACCACTAGTGCCCTCCTACATTGTGGGTGGGATATAAAATGGTGTAGCCACTTTGAGAAAGCAGTGTGACAGTTTCTTATAAAGTTAAACACATACTTACTATGTAACCTAACTTATCTTTAAGGTTTTTACTCCCCAAAACAAAAAGTTATGTCTGTACAAAGATCTGTACATGAATGTTTATAGCAGCTTTATTCATAACCACCAAAAAAACTGCAAATAACCCAAATATTCATCAGCTTGTGAATCTGTGTCTCTTGTTTTGTGAAGGGATAAGTAACCTATGGTATATCTGTACTGTGTGTATATACATGCTGTGTACACACACTGTGGTACATTCTACTAGTCAGAAGCAAAAAGGACAAATCTTAACCATATTATGCTAACTGAAAGAAACCAAACTTATAAGGCCATGTGCTATTTCAATTTACAATGCACTCTGGAAAAGTTAAAACCATAGAGACAGCCATAGGCTAGGGATTAGCCACAAAGGGACACTGGGAACTTCTTGGGGTGGTAGAAATGCTTTATATCTTTCTTAATTGTGGTGATAGTTATATGATCAGATATACTTGTCAGAATTCATAAAAATAGACATCTTTAAAAAAGATGAATTTTGCTCCATGTATTTATATCCCAATAAACCTGACTTTTTTTGTGCCAAATACATTTTATTAAAATTAATTCTGCCTATTTACATATATACATTTTTTTCCGTACCCATACAACCATTCTGTTTTTTTTTAATTAAAGTGTCATTGATATACAATCTTATGAAGATTTCACATTAACAACATTGTGGTTTCAACATTCATCCATATTATCAAGTCCTCACCCCTCCATTGCTGTCACTTTCTATCAGCTTAGTAGGATGCTATAGAGTCAATACTTGTCTTGCCCATGTTGTACTGCCTTCCCTATGACCTCCTATATTGTGATTGCTAATTAAAGTGCCCCTTAATCCCCTTCTCCCTCCCTCCACACCACCCTCCTCAGCTCCTCCCCTTTTGTAACCATTAGCCCCTTCTCAGTGTCTGTGAGTCTGCTGCTATTTTGTTCCTTCAGTTTTGCTTTTTTTAATACTCCACAAATGAGTGAAATTATTTGGTATTTGTCTTTCTCCTCCTGGCTTATTTCACTAAGCATAATACCCTCTAGCTCCATCCATGTTGTTGCAAAAGGTAGGATTTGTGTTCTCTTTATGGCTGAATAATATTCCATTGTGTACATGTACCACATCTTCTTTATCCATTCATGTATTGATGGACACTTAGGTTGCTTCCATATCTTGGCTATTGAAAATAATGCTGCAATAAACATAAACCTGAGTTTTAAAAATGGCCATCAAGTAAGAGAAAGGTTTTGAGTTAAAGTCAAAAAGCTGGCTGACTTGTGCTGGGAGGAAACCTAGGAGTCAAGGTAAAAATTTAATTTAGAAGAAATCCAGAATACCACACAAACATTTGCATGTTCAAGCATTTGGATCTGTGAGGTCTTAGAGTGTGTATCTTGGGAACATTAAGGGTCTATGGTGTATGCCATAAAGTACAAGTGTATAATAAGAATCTAATTTTTACGTAAGATATCTATTGGAATCCAAGAGAGGAGGGGGTTAACTCTGCCTAGAGGCTCATGCCGAGCCTAACAGAGACAATGCTGTTACCTCTTGAGTAGTTTCTTAAAGGATGAGCCAAGGATAAAATTGAAGAGAAAAGCATTCTTAGGAGAAAAATTTAAGTTATTAAGACTTGAGAGACCATAACTTAAGTCTTGAGAGACTTAATAACTTAAGGTTCATTCTAGGAAAGAAAAGTATTTTTGAAAGATCAAAGCACACTTATTCATTGTATTACATTTATTAACTTTTCTCTTGCTTAATTTGTTCCCTTCATTTATTCCACATAATCCTGAGCACCTACTTTGTGCCAGATACTAGGTAAGACTTAAGGAGATAAAGATAAATGATGAAGATAAATAAGCTATGATTTTCATTCTCCAGGAGCTCATGGGCTAGCACACATACACACACACATGAGGGAGAGAGAGAAATTACTGGTCTAGGATTTTAAAATATGCATATGCATATGTGTATGTGTATGCAAGTTGTTCAGAGAATAGAGGGTCTCAATATGGTGCCCGTGAGTGACTAGTAGTGAAAAGGTAAACTTGACAAAAAAGGACATTCAAGCTCAGCCTGGAAGTATGAGCTAGGTTTGTCAAATAGAAGACAAATGTCTTGCAAGGCAGAGAGAATAGCATATGAGAAAACACAGCTGCAAAAAACAACATGGCACTTGGAGAAAATGGCACATCACTTGTATGGTTAGAGAGCAAGGAACAAGGTGCATCTGAATGCATAGATGAAGAGGAGATGTGGTTAGAAAAGTGGACAAGGGTCTTTGTATACCATGCTAAGAAATTTGGACTTCCACTGACAAGCTACTGACATAATTTCCGAGATAATGGTATAATCAGAGCTGAGTAAAATGACATTTTGCCAGCATTCTGGAATATGATTTGGAGAAAAAAGAAGCTAGAGATAAAGAAACCAGTTTGGTGCTTGCTGCAGAAATTTAACTGTGGCATGATGAGGATCTGGCAGTGATAGTGAAAGTACAGATTAAGGGACACTCTCGCAAGATAGCCAAGAGATGAAACTGATGATGACTTGGAGATCAGTTGGAATTGTGTCTGGAGAGTTGTGGTGAGGAGAAAAGGGAACTTATCTGACCCTTGAACAATACAGGTTTGAACTGCATAGGTCCACTTATATGTGGATTTTTTTCAATAAAATATGTTGGAAAATTTTATGGAGATTTGCAAAGATGTGAAAAAACATTTTATTTTCTCTAGTGTACTTTATTGGAATAATACATTATATAATACACATGACATACAGAATATGTGTTAATTAACTATTTGTTCTTAGCAAGTCTTCTGGTCAACAGTGGGCTATTATTAAAGTTCTGGGGGAGTCAAAAATTATACATGGATTTTCCACTGTGTGGGGGTTGGTGCCCCAACCCCTGCATTTTTCAAGGATCAACTGTATTTCTACCAGAGTTCTGGTTTGGGTAACTGGATGGTGGAGCCTTAACTGGGTTAAGTTATTATAGAAGAAAGAGCAAATTTTAAACACAAGTGTCTAATAAGAATCCACTTTTCACACAGGAGATCTAAAAACTGCACAAATTTAAATTAGAAAAAGATGTCAAGAAAAAAAAAATCTGGATCCTATTCTTTTCCCCAGCCAGAGACATAGTTCTTTGCTCCTTCTTCTTCAAATACTGAAACGAATGAAATCTAAGACCTTGCAAATCATGTCCAGTTTACTCCTGGACTGTTTCACTAGTTGTACAATGATTATCTTAGAAATGAGATAAATAGAAAGTTGTTTCCAATAATGCCCTTGTTGCCTAGGAAGATAAGCTTTGACTGGGCTCTCTGTGAAAGGGTACCATTTTTTTCTCTTTGTTAGTTAACTTCAGTATGCTTTGGGATTTCCATTGAAACCTCAAAACATGTTGTTCCAAGTTTCTTTGAAATGCCTATGTCTTCAATATCCACAAATTATAACAATAGTTACTGAGTGTCTATGTTATTAGGCACTGTGCTAGGTGCCTTAGAAATATTATTTCCTGTCTCAATATCCCAATGAGGTACAAATTAGTCATTTTAAAGATGAAGAAGCTTTGTGAGTTTAAGAATCTTTCCCCACACTCTCTAACTGGTTAGTGAAAAGAACCACTTTGGTCTATCTGACTCCAAAGCCCTTGAAATTTCCATATGTTATAGTGATTAAATCTATACAGAGAAAAAGAAAACTTTTTAATGGAAAAATTTTAACATAAACAAAAGGATAGGCAATAGTATAATGAACCTCTAGGTATCCTTCACCCAGGGTAATAATTCTCTAATTATTAACCATAGTGAAACTTGTTTCCTCTGTACCCTCCTACTTTTTCTCCACTCCCTCTACCACTGAATTATTCTGTAGCAAATCCCAGATGTCATATTATTTCATCCTCCAATATTTTTGTATGTAGTTTTAAAATGTAAATATTCTCTAAAAAAACTAACTACGATATCATTATTATACCAGAAGTAATGAATAAATTCCTTATCGTCATGAAATACACAGCCAGTTTTTATATTCCCCTGAATGTCTTATACAGTCTTTTAAACAGTTGGTTGTTTGAATTAAGATGATTGGAGCTAATTTTTACTTGAGGTACATTGTTTAAATTAGTTAAAACATCACCTCATTTTGATCTATCCATCATTGCATCCACCTGCATGAGAGTTAGGAGAAACTCAGGGACAAATTGTAAATGAACTACTGAATCAGTAAGTGACCTGTGGGTCTCTATTTTTTTAATATATATATATATATTTGGTATCATTAATATACAATTACCTGAGCAACATTGTAGTTACTAGATTCCCCCCATTATCAAGTCCCCACCACATACCCCATTACAGTCACTGTCCATCAGCATAGTGAGATGCTATAGAGTCACTACTTGTCTTCTCTGTGTTGTACTGCCTTCCCCATGTCCCCCCCTACATTATGTGTGCTGATCATAATGCCCCCTTTTTCCCTTATCCCTCCCTTCCCACCCATCCTCCCCAGTCCCTTTCCCTTTAGTAACTGTTAGTCCATTCTTGGGTTCTGTGAGTCTGCTGCTGTTTTGTTCCTTCACTTTTTGCTTTGTTCTTATACTCCACAGATGAGTGAAATTGTGGGTTTCTATATTTTAAATTGAGATATAATTACATGTAACACTATATTACTTTCAGGTATACAAATATCAGGTGTACAAATAATGATTTGATATTTGTATATATTGTGAAATGATCATCATAGTAAGTCTAGTTAGCATCCATCACCACACATAGTTACAAACTTGCTTTTCTTGTGATGAGAACTTTTAAGATCTACTCTCTTAGCAACTTGCAAATATACAATACAGTATTATTAACTATAGTCACCATGCTGTACATTATATCCCCAGGACTTACATGTTTTATAACTGGAAGGTTGTACCTTTTGACCCCCTGTACCTATTTCTAATATAGACCAAGACAGAGTTGGCTGGAAGTCAATCCAGCTGGTGATCTGCGTAAAATGAATCATCACTTTGGCACCTTAACCAATGTGCTAAGTTTCACAATGTTTGTCTATGACAAGTCAGATTATCTTGGCTTCCTTTGATAATTTCTTCGGAAACAAAATGAAGAATTAAAAGAGTGCAGAATTTTAATGTAGATCTTCTAGCAGATTAAAATGTCACACAGCAAAAAACGTAAGAGCTGTACCATACATCTATTTAGTTTCTATACAACATCTAGTAATAATGCTCAGATATTAGAATCTTTTTCATGCTGTTCAATTTTTGGAGTAGGTGATGACTGTCTCTAGTGCCCCTCCCTCCACCCCCCAACATCCTTCCCCTGCATCCTTGTGCCTGGGGGCCATTTTCCCCCATGTTTTCCTAGAGACCCCTACTAAAGCCTGGTCTGACCCCAAATTTACCCATTCTCTAGAATTGCCCATCCTTTACCTTATCCTCCAATCAAACCCCTTTTCCCTAAGGACAAGCCACTGTAATAGAAAGCCTGTGGACTTTGGAGTCAGACAGGTATGGAGTGAAATCCTATCTCCACCACTATGTGACCTTGGCCAAGTTGTTTAACTTCTCTAAACATTGGTTTTGAGATTAGCCATCATGTTATTGGCAGGCACAGAGCATTTATGTACCCTATAACTTTCAGGTAATACCTTCAAACAAACTCTTGTTTGTATGATGAACCAAAAAGTTTAGTCCAGATCCAAGTCCTGGAGGGAGGCTCACTGGATACAAAGACTATTGGTAGAGTCTCAGAGGTGGCCAGCCAGAGGACATGCTGTCAACTAGCCTTTCTTTGTTTTGTTTTTAACAAAGACCAAGACTCACGCCACCTGCCCGCAACTGCTTCCTCAAAACACCAAAGCAAAGTAGGCAAAACTGCCCTCCCTTACTCCACGCACCCCTTTCAGGCCACGTATTGCTTTTTCATAACTGGCAGTCCCACTTCGGGTCCCTTAGGATGTTCTTTGAGACCTGGTTTGGAGTCAGTGGGACAACATGGTATGCTTTGCTTAATTCCACCACCATTAGAAAAGGCCCTGCCTAGAACTATTGAAGTTCTTCAGAAACAAGGTGAGGAGAACAGTCTTCTAAATATCCAGTTAATGGTGTTCATAGCATGGCCATGGGCAAGTAGAGTTCGATTCAGGACTGCCTGGGTGGAGTTGCTTATGGTACAACTCAGCAGGTTGTTCTGGGGGCTCGTCCTGTCACATCTGAAATAAGCCTTCTAGCAGCCACCTAGTGAGACAATCAGTTCTGCAGTGCCGAAGAGGCAGATTTTAGTGTGGTGCTCTAGGATGCCCTGGGTTCTGATGGTGATGGAGAGCAGGGTAGGAGAGCAGAAGGGCCCTGAGGTGCTCCACTTCCATTCTGGAAGTTGAGCTTTGCTCAGTCTTATTTATTGAGTCTGAAGGAAATATCATTTGGAAAAGAACAAAGCTGTCTCTACTACACACATGCACTCACGCACCTAGTAGGAAACCACTCTCCTGGTTTCTGCTCAAAAGAAGTTTGAGAGAGATAGTGGGAGAAGAAGCAGGCAGGGAGCAAGCAGCAAGGCCCTTGAACTTGTCTGTACTATGAGACTATGTTACTAAAGTAGATGTTCCCGGTGAAGTTAATCATGTGTGCTTGGCAGAATTTTTTGGATGAGTGGTTCTCAACTCTGCTTCCACGTGGTAATCACCTGGAGAGCTTTAAAAAAATACTGATGCCTGGGTGTCACCCCATAACCTCAAAGTCCTTGGTTATTAACCCAGCGTGTGGTGTCTAATAATGAAAAACATATATCCACATTGTAACATTAAAACAACCAAATATTATATAAATATACATATATAAAATAAATGTGTATTATATATAAAAATATAATGGGGATACTATATATAGGGAAACCTGGCACAATTATTGAGTTGAATTATTAAGAGTGTCATTTTTGGGTATTTTTCAATTTTATATTCTCCTCTGCTCATGTAGACACAAGACAAATGGCCATAGGCTTTCCTGGAGTTGTGTTAGATAAAGAGAGGCCATAAAACAAACTTTCATCACTTGTGTTTTCTTTATCAACCAGAGGGATAATAACATACATTCATCTTCATGATCTATTACTGACTCCTGGTTACAATAAAGATATTTTAGAGAGTTATTCTCTGGATGAATTATCTGATGTCAAACACTTGCTTCAAAATATGACTAGAAGGAGTTTTGGTCATGGCCTTGGAAAACTCAAGGCCATAAGTGTCCACCCTGCTTGAATAATGTTGTGAGAAAGTATAAGCATTAAATAACTTTGGAAGCCATTTATTGTAAATTTACTCCAAAGTCTCTGCTATTCTTCAAGATGACAAAATTAAACAGCCCACAACAAAATATAACATTAAAATTTAAAGCAAACATTGGAGCTTCTAACTTTTCAAGTATTTGAAAAGGCTGTGTTTCCTAATTCTATTACTTTTTGCCATTAAAAATGATGTAATGATAGAACCATAAAACAATTTGTCCTAAACAATCCTTGAAGCCCCATGACAGTGAATCATGCAATGTTTACAACACACACCCTCTGAGCTGGGAGGGTAAAATTCTCCCCTCTTGATGGAGCTGCTTCAAAAGACAGCATTCTTTCCTTGGGAGCCAGCACCCTTCTTGTCATGAGCTAAATAACTCTCCCCAAACTCTGTCTGTGGCTGCTGTTACCCCTCCATTACAGGGGGGCTGTGAAAGGAAAGAGTGGACTTCTGACCCCATAGAGACTGTTCTCTTTTGAGATTTACAGAGGTTAAGAGGAATATTTCTGAAATTTGGAAATGTCTTTCAAATTCAAATACAGACCTACATAAGCCACTTGAAAAAGCTCTGAGAAGAGATCATTAGGAAGGCTTGGCTATGGGGGGATTGATGGAAGATCTAGGGTTGTTCTTGTTCTGGACAAGGTCCTCTATGTGGATTCTTACCTTTACAAAAGTTTTAGCCAAGAAGTCACAGGCAGAATTTTTTTTATCCTTGATCCTACTTGGTAAGGTCACTTATGAATGAAAATATTTGGGGAAAATAAACAAGTATTCAAAAATGTTTCCCCCTCATTCAGCAAATGACATTTCTCATGAGACAACAGGCAAGGGAGGAAGTGAGCAGTTATTGAATAGGTTTTATAGTCCAGGTGCATTTTTATATGTATTATCCCCTTTAATCCTTACAAATGACAAGCAAATTGTTGTTTTATACATTAAAAATTAAAGTTTCAGGGGCACTAAGTAACTTTTCCAAAGTCATAGATCTGAAGAGTGATAAAGTCGAGATTCAAATTATGGCCTGAATTCAAAGTCTACATTCTTTTCATTATACCAAATCATGTTGTCCCTAAAAAGCATAATGAGCTAAACCATATGAACCCAAACAAATTACGGAATCAGAATACAGGAGAGTTCGTTTGGTGGGAGTGAAGAAAAAGTAGGCCAGTGCAGAGAGTGTTTTAGCAAATACCCTGTGTGGTCAGATAGACCTGAATTCCAGATTCCTCACTCAGCAGCCCACTGAGTTTGGGCAAGTTATATATTTCATAGGGATTATTTTAAGTATTAAATGAGAATGTGCTAAATAAAATCCCTTCCAGTGCATGACACATAATAAGTCCTCAATAAATGCTGCCTGCAATTGTTTTCATTTTCAGGAATTTAAAGACTCTTTGTTCCAACACCCTTATGGAAGTAAAAGCTGAGGTTTAGTCTAAGTGAATTTCTCAAGGATGTAGAGTTAATTAGTGACAGAGAATATTGGAACTGAAATCTTTTGGGTCCTGATATAGTCTCATCATCTTCTTAAGACATAGTACATTCACAAGAGGATTTATTGAGGTCGTCATTTTAATGATGACCACGTTTTGCAAACTGCATGAAATGAAATATTTGAAAGCAGTGTTGTTGAAAAAAATCGAGGGTGTGGACACTTTTCTCTCAAAAGGCATTAACTTCCTCTTCCTCCTTCCTAATAAAACCACAATTTGGCTCAGGTATCCTTCACTTCCCTATATCCAGGGATGGATTCTTTTCAATTTAAAGCAGTCGTCCTCAAACTTTAGAGCACATGGAAGACTTGTTAAAACACAGACTGGTGAGCCCTACCCCCAGCATTTCTGATTCAGTAGAACTGGAGTGAGGCCTGAGAATTTGCATTTCTAATAGATTTCCAGAAGCTTAAGTTGCTGATCTGGGGACTGATCTTGGAGAATCACTGGTTTAGAACAACATCATTCCTCTGTTCTGGGGATGGGCAAGTGTAGTAAGCTGACCCAGTCAGACTAAAGGCAAGTTCCTTTGTTGAAGGATTTGATCTCTCCTGTTGCAGATGAATAATAAATGACTATTGGTTTCTGCCAGCCATCTTACCACCATGAGGAGATAATTAAATTAGCCTCAGGAAAAAGAGAGTGCTATAGAAGGCAGAGCAGAAAGAGATAAAGGCCAAAATTTTGATGACATCACTGAGCCGCTAAATCAGCCAAACCAGAGCCTCAATCCTCTGTATTCCTGGTATGTGAGGTTGTACAAATTTCCTTGTTTAAGATACTTCAAATCAGAGCTTCTGTTACTTTGGCTATGCTTACCTACTTAATGTCAGATAAGTTCCTGAAACTCAAAAAAAAAAGAAAAGAAATATTTTTTTGTTTTGTTTTGTTTTGTTTTGTTTTTTGATGATGTATTTTATTTAACCCAATATATCAAATTAAAAAATTATTATGAGACATTTTATATCCCTTAATCAAGATAAAAATTATTGGTTTTTTGATGATGTATTTTATTTAACAAAGAAAACAAATGTATTTGAAATAAGTGACTTTTTATTTAATGACAGCTTTTCCTTTTCCAAGTAACTGACAACTTTTTCATTAATGAGAAAATGCATATATAAATAAAAATCTATTTCTGTGCTTTAAATCACAGAAAGTGCTCAATAAAAGTACAACCCTATTCTTAATGCTGTGATGATATACTGTGGGCAGGAAAACCAATTTTACTTCAAAAGATTCAATGGGATTAGTTAGTAGGTGTCAGTGAGAAAAACACTCCAATACATTACTAAATTAGGAAACACTTGAACTTCTTAGACAAGATAAATTTGTTCGAAGGAAGTTGATCCACATTATTTTAGCAATTATGGTCTGTTAGAGCCTCCATTCTGTTTTATAAGTCTTAGGAGCAGAAGTGAAATTAATTACTTCCACTTCTTCATATTTTATATTACTACTGTAAATAACTGCAACTATGATAAAGATGTTAAAAATAAAAAAGCAAAGCTCTCAAATATCATATTCACTCTTCCTTCTAGCATCACAGAGCTGGAATGTATATATATTTATCCAGTTCATTTCTTCCTTGCAAAAACATGCCATTTATTGTTTATGACTATAAGCAAACAACATTTTTTGTCTGTGATTCTGACACATTTCCATGTGAGTCTTCTTTGTGTGAAAGACCATCTTATTACAGCCTAATCATTTGGCTAGAGCCTATCTAAGTCTTTAAGTTATTTTGAAGGGGGCCAATTAATAAGTTTTGAGTTTTTCTGTTTCCTCTCAACCAAAGGCCATTAGGAGCACTAATAATAGCATTTGTTGCTGTTTGCTCTGTGTCTGGCATTGTGCTTAGTGCTTTACAGGAATTATCTCTCCATTCGATCACAAATTAATTTGACAAACATCTGTAGAACACCTGATATTTGTCAGTCTGGTACTATAGACCAGTTTTGGCTAGAATATTCATCAGGTGGGAAAGAGCAGCAGCAGACTGGTTTTGGATCCCAGAAGAAAAGCCATATTGCCCGGGAGGTCGGAGATACAGAAGATAGAAATTGTGTTGTCCTCTTTTTATTCCCTGAGCATTTGGTCCCAGTATGATATACCATGTTTCTCAAAGTTTGTTCCTTGATGTTTCTGCAAGAGAATGATCATAGGTATTATTTTTAAAGTTTCTATGACTAAAAATTCTGAGGGGAAACATAGGGACTCAATCATTAAACAATTCTGTATTATAGGAGTTCTCAGTGCCTATAATATACTTAGGGACTCTACAAGAAGGTGCCACATTTTGCACTATTTCCCAAACTTATTTGACCATAACTGCCCCATCGACCTCTACCATACAGGGGTACAGTGTTAAGGGTCCATGGCACACAGTTCAGGAAAGGCTGACCTAAGCTATTTTTGCTTTTAAAAGTTTTTTCATTCCTTCCTTCACTTCAAAGCTCAATAGTGCTCTAAAAGCTCCAGGTTTTATTCTCCACAACTGCAAACTCCCCACCTCCCTGCCAATTTTTTGAGTTTTCAACTATATCTAGTTTTCAGACCCACAGAGACTTCTAGTCAAATTTGAGATCTCTACAACAGATAATTTGCTTCTCAAATCCCTTCATTTCTGAGTGATACAGTGGCCTTGATCCTCAATGACTGTGAGAGGAGGGAAGAGGACAGAGGGAGGAAGATTATAACCAGGAAAGGAAAAATGTAAATTTCACTAAATAAATGAAACTTGGCACAGCCCTTCTGAAAAACTGCCAGCTCCTGACTGAAACCAAGATGTAGAAAAATTAAAGTCATGGATCCTGTTTATCCTGGATGCAAAATGAAAAGGAAAACCTGGAAACTGCCTGTTTATTCTGGTCACAATTCCAAGTCAAGGCCAATAATTCTTGTTGGAGGAGGTGTGGAGAGGGAAGGAATGGTCTTTGGAACTCAGATCATGTAATCTGGCATTTATGTTAGCTAAGTAACCTAACCATTTCCAGACCTGGAGTTTTTGCATGTGAAGAGGGTAGCTGCCTGTTGTTACCAGTTGCTACACTAAGTCCAGTTGGAAAACAGTAATGTAAGTAATAAACAAAGGAAGCCTCTGAAGCCTCCTCCAAGTAAATACATCCGTCTGGCCTCATAATTCTCTGAAAATGAGAAAAAGAGTAACATTTAGCATCAAGTGGAGAGAAGGGGGGCTTAGGGAATTCTGTGCTTGAGAACTTCCTTTTTGAAGAGAAAGATTTTGTATGAGCCAAGGTCTGGTAGGAAACAATTCTCCATTCAAAATGGTTCAGCAGAAGAGGTTTTTTAGTAAAGGAACCATTTAGAGAGATGAGGGCATGGATAAGGGGGCCAACAAGGATGTTGAGGTACTCAGAGACTAGCGACAGTGGGCAATTATTAGATTAGTAGGTCTGAGGGGCAGAGAGGAAAGGTGTTGCCTGCTGGAGGAAGGGCCACCCCACAGAAGCCGGGCTTGCAGATGCAGGACACCATGACAGAAAGAAGTGGGAAGGAAACACATCTGTCTTTCCCCTGTTCTGTCTCCCTTTCAGCCCTCAGTTCTCTAGGTATATCCCACTGGCTAAGGCTAGACAGAACCAGAGAACAAAGGAGTCCAGAAGATGTGGTGTGAGTAGTGAGAGTTTCTCACAGACCAGATCAAGCAAGGCTCTGGGGAGGAAATGGAGAATATCCAGGCCATTTTTGCCATACTTCTAACCTCTGGGTAAAAACTTAGAGCAAAACCTCAACGTCAGTTAGGATATTTTACTTTCAGGTCAGAGTACAATCCCCTCAGTTTACAGGTGAGAAAACTGAGACCCACACAGCTTGTCCAAAGTCGTACATCTTACAAGATCAGTGTGAGGTTACAGCCCAATGCTGACTTCTAGCTCCACAATGCCTCTAGCTCCCACTTTGCATCTCTTAGACCCTCTGGGTCTACTCATTTTCTTACTTCTGCCTCAAAATTCAGTTTCTCAGATCTCCTATGTATTCTAGAGAAGGAAAGAGAGAGATGAAGATTTCCTCGTCAGGCAGACATATGCCACCAACAACTGGGCTATTCATATGAATAAGGTGCAAATTGCACAGAAATGAAAAGGTGATTATATTAAAGCCCAGCTTTGGGCAAGTAGAATGGATAAGAAAAAGCTGGCCCAGCAGGAGAAGTTAGCTTGATCCTTCCAAATGCAAAATCAGTGTGTCCTATGGCAAACTGAGTGGGCAATTCAGGCGGCCAAAATGCTGGGTCTGTTATTAGGTTTAGTGGTGGCTTCAGCCACCCAGGGAATGCCGGGCACTTTAGATTTTAATAAAACCTCAGGGGAAGCCTTAGGGAAAATTGGGAAATGCTTGACCTTTGTCTTAAGTCACCTAATGTCTAGTCCTCCTTCCAAGGCACTTCCTTTTCTAATTCCTTGTCACCAAGAGCTAGTTCCTGACTTAGCTGGTTTTCCTATCCCCTTGAATGTGGCCCAGCATTTCAGACTGTCCTCTGCTCAACTGAGGCCTGTTTTTAGGTTTCCCTTTCATTGAGATTTCAGTAAGAGATCTGCTAAAAACAGGTGTGTCTAACTGTTCAAGGTTGTTACTTAGCATGTTTATGTGTTACCCTTCCAAAGAAATCTCCCCATATTCCCATTCCTGGCCACGGTTTCACATTTATAGCATCTCATCCTGCTAAATAGAGCCTATGATGGAATATTCATACACTCCAGGTAATCTGTAATAGAGCAACAGGGGGAAGTTATCTAGTATCTGTGATAGAGCAGCTGGGGGAAGTTATCTATTGCTTGAGATGCTGAGGAAAGTAATTCACAGCCTCTTTTGCTAAAACAGAGAAGAGTTTGTCGGCCCCTATTGCCCCCTCTGGGGAAAACTCTGCCAGGTGGGATTTGAGGCCAAGTTAAACCTCTCTTTGGGCCTCAAAGACCATCATGTTATCAGAGGTTCACCCATATTTTCAGAAAATCTGTTCTGAGTCATTCAAAGAAAGATCTTTCTTGGAGATTTTAATTTCACAATACCATCAAACACCTGTCAAAGTTCACTTTTCCCTTTCTTAGAAAGACTAGTATTATCTGTATTAGTATTAATTATTCCTACTTTATGGCTGATAGATTAACTTACCTTGTTGTAGCAACTGTCATTAACTATTTTCAAGCTGTAAAGTTTGAAAACCCATCTGGTTTTCACTCTTTATACTTAACTCCTTTCCCACCCCTCTGCTCCCACCTGATCTGGCACATTGTTCTCTCAGACATGTTCTCTCTACAATGTCAGTGACAAAATCCTGGAGCTAAACCAGCTGGATTGACCAGAAATCACCCCATCCAGAAAAATCTGTCGCTACTAACCCACAGACCCAGTACATTGAGTCAATTAATATATATGTAGCCTCTGACTGACAGTTTAGACTTATTAAATGACTATTGATCTTGCAACTAGTAGACAAATAGGTCCTGGACAACTGATGCACAGTACAGCGAATATAGACAACAATATTGTATTGTAATCATCAAACATGCTAAGAGTCAATAATTCTAATCACACCCTGATATTTGCGCCAAAAAATTTTTTGGTGAGTGAATTTGCTGAAATGATAATTATGTTTCTAAACAGCAGTGCTAACTATAGCTACAATGGGTAATCATATTCCAGTATGTGCCCATATCAAGTCAACATGTTGTACACCTTACATTTACACAATGTTATGTGTCAAATATATTTCATTTAAAAAAAGGATTCTTGATTCTGAATCAAAATGTGGCTGAGCAGTGATTTGCGATGAAACAGGCATACAGACATGCTTTGAAATTGCAGAGCATGGAAGTGTCTGCAGTAATCACCAGGGAAATGCAAGTTAAAACCACAATAACATTACATACTCATCAGAATAGCTAGAATGTAAAAGACTGGTAGTGCAAATATTGACAAGGATGTGGAGCAATTGGAACTCTCATATTGCACTAATGGGTGCGTAAATGATATGATTACTTTGGAAAGTGATTTGACAGTATCATGTAAAGATGTCCCTAGACCCAGCAATTCCATTTGGGCTTATATACCACAAAGGCTCCTGTACATGTGCACCAAGAGTGGCATACCAGACTGCTCCCAGCAGTATTATTAGCCCTCTGCTGAAAACAGCCCAGATGTCCATCAGTTGTAGAATTGTCAGATATATTGTGGCCTAGTCCTATAGTAGAATACCACACAGCAGTGAAAAAGAATAAACTACATTTACAAAAGAAATGTGGAGGGATTCCACAAACATAAAATGGAGAGAAAGAGGTCAGACTCAAAACTGTATTTTCTGTATGATTCCACTTGCAGAAAATTTAATAGGCATAGGCACATTAAGGTAATAGGAGTCAAAACTGAGGTTATTTTTGGGAAGGAGGGGGAGAAAGTGGTATTGGGAGCAGGCCCAATGGGTCTGCTGCATTGTTGTCAATGTCCTTTTTCTTGACCTCGGTCAGTGGTTGCAATGTTTACCTGTAACAATCTGCTGAGGTAATCATATTTTTTGTTTTCTCTATTTTTCTATAAGTATGCTGTATTTCAATTAAAAGCAAAATTATAATTGCAGAGCTGACAGGATTTGTCCAGTCCTGCCCCTTGACCCTTTTAGCATATCATATTTCCTGCAACAATCCCCCTAATACTTTTCAGCTCTAGATAGTGTCTTACTGTCCTTGGTCTCCACAGTGGAGACCTCTTTAGAATACTGTCTCAGGCTCAGATACCTGCGTTCCTTCCCTCTGCCTTCCCTATTTTCTTTCCTAAAGTCCGCTCTTTCTTAGGAGCATGAACAATTAATCTTTGCTAATTTTTTGATGACTGATGTGACTTCTTCTCTTCCTGGTGTAATTCAAATTCGAACAAACCCTCAAGAGTGATGTTAAGGATTAGTACCATAGTTCAGCCCATAGAGGCAGAGGTTTTTTGGGGATGACACCCTTTATATGACACAGGGTAGGTGGACCTGAACACATATCCTATGCCTATGCTGAGGACTTGCCTCAGGTAAGTAGAGAAGTCCAGAGAAAGTGTTCCTCGGTTCTGCCAGTATAATGGATATCAAGAAAGACCAACTTGGTGATAGGCTGGGTCACTTCACCATGGTGTTGGAGAAAATGGGTGCTGGGCTTGTCCTTACTAAACACTGCTGATGATGTTGAATTCACTCACTGTAACTTCTTATTTGGCATAAATATTAGGGTGTGGTGATGATGACTAAGTAGATGGGAACAAAATTGAGAAATGGAAGTATTATTCATACACTGGACTCCCTTAATACAAAGGTTACAGACCAGAGGAATGGGCTGGCAAAACCCTTTGGGGGTGTGCCTTTTCCTACCATTCCTCCATCCATGTCCTTGCAGCTGGGCCTGGAGTTTCCAGACTTGGCTACCCTCAACCAGTACTTGTACTTGTTGAATTGTACTACTGGGCAAGGAAAGCATGGAAGTGGCCTGATTGCTGTCTCTGCAATCTGGATGTGAGTTAACACATGAGAAACAATTTGGGAAATTCTCAAGGTGATAAATAATGAAGTGTTACACTGAATACAGCTGAAATATTTTGCAACTGATGAATGCAGTGAGTGGTTAGAAAGAGGAGGATCATGTTTCCATTTAGCTTATAGACCTGGGGACAAGTGTGAAAACCCGAAAAAGATTCATAAACCAAACTGAGATAGAGGAAGAAAATGGCCATATTTTCATGTTCTCCTTTAACCTGTGTTTCTGACATTCCTCTATGGGCTGAGGACCTAACTGCTGTGGAGGACCCAAAGATGACAAAATACAGTTCCGTTTCCTCTAGGGTGGGGTATCGCTGTTTATGAGAGTATCTGTATATTTTATTTGTGTTTTCTGTTCTCTGGGTCTCCATATGGAAGAGAAAATCTACGTACAAGTTTGTGCTTCTATACTGAATTCTTCTGAGGTCTTTTGCTTGACAGTGCCAACAAGAGCTTTTCCATAAGATTTATGAGAGCTCTTTAAAGAATTTTGAATAATGCATTAACTGAAGTTCACTGGGCAGAATTAACAGTAAGTGATGTACAGTCTGCTGTCTCTTCATCTTAAAAAATAATGTGCACTTCTTTTTTTGGTTATACAACTAACACCTGTTTACAACATTTGGTAAATTAAAAACAAGTGAAGAAGAGAATAAAATTCACCCATGATTTCTCCATGCTTACAGGTTGCTGATTTATCCTTCTGTTATGAAAATTTGTAAAATTGTGACAATATCATATATGCAGGTTTGTGCCCATCTTTTTCATTTTTTCCCATGTTATAAAATAATTTTCAAACCCATGATTTATAAAAGCTGCATAGCAAGACTCTTCTGGAAATACTTCTTCTTGAAGACATTGGTTAATAAAATGTCTTAGAAGATATATATGGACATTCTTCATTTCCATTCACTGGAGGGTAGCAGATGTCTTAGGTTTCCACCTCTATCAATATGGCTTTCTCAGAAATATGAACAAGATTGGCTCTGTAATTAAAAGATAGGAGAAAGACATTTTTCCCTTAAAATATCTGTTATACAGCAGCAAACTCACAGACTCCAAGAAGGTTACCAAAGGGGAGGGGAGAGGAAGAGCGGGTGGGGAGGGAGGGAGAAGGGGTATTATGATTGGCACACATGGTGTGTGTGTGTGGGGGGGGGATAAGGGATAATGGGGAAGACAGTGTAGCACAGAGAAGGCAAATAGTGACTCTGTGGCATGTTACTACACTGATGGACAGTGACTGCAAAGGAGTATGGGGGGACTGGATAATATGGGTGAATGTAGTAACCACATTGTTTTTCATGTGAAACCTTCTTAACAGTGTATATCAATAATACCTTAATAAAAAAATAAAACACACACACACACACAAAATCTGTTATAAAGATACTGAAATTTTAATTTTAATTTATGAACCCTTTTTTTTAAGATGTGGAGAATGTTTTCTTCTTTCCAGGATGTTATTCCTAGAAAAACCTGTAACCAACCTTGAAAGATAAAGTTATCTTTGCAAAATTCTTTTCCTTTGTCCATGACTCTGGAAATTGACTTACCGGTTTACAGAGGGCTGAAAGACACAACAATTCACTTTGAATAGCTTCGGTGATGCAGATGGGAATCTTATAGGACTCTGGGAACAGCTGTAGTTGGACCTCAAAGATATTGAATGCAAACACTGTAAGTGGTGTGATTCGGTGCAACTGTAGGAAATGGGTTATCTCATTGTCCCCTCAACAGCCAGACTTCATTGATCCTAATCTTTATTACAGTGACTCATTCTACTCTGTCTCTACTTCTCTCCTTTTTTACTAGTTACTTCATCCTCTACTTTATATGTCAATTCTCTGCCTAATGGTTTCAGTTTATCCATAACTTGTCCTACTTAGTGCTTCTTAGGGGACTTTTCTACTGCCTGACGTTTTAGCTTCTGCTCCCACCATGTGATTGATGTTCTCTTCACATTTCCAGTTCAAATTCTTGAAAGAGAACGGGTCTAGGTAGGCACCATCATCCCTATTCGGGTAGAGTGTTCGCACATGAGGTATCTCTTATGCATGGCTGTCCTCAGGTTATATGATTCTATGAAGGGGGTTATATGGCACAGATCATGGCTCAGGCTGCTGCCTTGGCTGGGGACACTGGCTGGAGTAGCTCCATTCAAAGACGAATCTGGCTCAGCAAGACAGAATAACCTCTTAGGCACATTCTATTTGTTTTGATTTTTTGAAAAAGATACATTTTAACATACTTACCACTAAAGTAACATATTTTTCATGTTTTTTTTTCAAGAAAAAATTATCCTGACCCTTTCATTTAAAATAATTACATTACATAGAAACAGAGAGTAGATTGGTGTTTGCCATCAGCTGGAGGCTAGGAGAAATGGGAGATGCTGGTCAAAGGGTACAAACTTCCAGTTAGAAGATGAGCAAGTTCTGGGGATACAATGTTCAGCATGGTGACTATAGTCAATAGTGTATTGTATACTAGAAAGTTGCTAGGAGATTAGATCTTAGAGGTTCTTACTACACACACACACACACACACAGGCACACACACACAAAAGGTAACTATATGAGGTGATGGATGTGTTAACTAACCTTTTGTAGTAATCATTTCACAATATATATGTATATCAAATCATCACATTGTACACCTTAAACTTACATAATGTTATATGTCAATTATATCTCGATAAAACTGGAAAAAAATAGTCATGCTACCTGTTTTCCAGCTGACTTTAATAAAAATATATTGAGCTAAATTTTTTCTTAAAGCTCCTGAAATTTAATATCATAGGGAAAATGGTCATGCTTTATGAGGTTCAACCAGCATTTTAACAAACTTATTTGCAAGAAGGTAAATACATTTTAATAGTTAATGTAGAATTGTGCTTACAGATGTGAGAGATTAGCAAGGATGGGTAGGGAAGGTCTGAAATACACTGACTTTCAAAAAGTAGGTTAAAAACATTTCTCTTTTGAAACAAAATGTGCTCAGGCATTTTCCTGTTGCTTTGCTGCTGAAATATAAATGGTTATGTGTAACAGTTAACTGCAGACTGTTATTGTTGGAAATTATTTTTATCTGCACAAATTGTGATGGAAAAGAAAGTGGATTACAAACATAAATTTGTGTTTTGGTTTAACTCTGACTTAACTCAAAATGCCTTCTTTATCATCTTACCACTGCAAAATGGGAAGTGAAATCAGGCAATAAACGGCTTCCTGTCTTCTTGCAGAAAGGAAACAAATATTTAAATATTTAAATATACATAGGCAGCCTTCAGTCTCTCCCCATTCCATCCAGCTATTCAGAGTCCTGATTTAGCTTTAACAAAATGTTATGATGTCATTCCCTAGTTTTCAACCCTGGGTGTATGTTAGAGTCACTTGGGAAGCTTTTAAGATAAACCCTATATCCAGGCCCCAATCTCCAATTTTCTGATTTATTTGGTGTGGGTGTGTTTTGGGCACAGCCTAAGTAATTCTAAGGAGGAGACAGGAAGTCACTAGGCAGAAGGACAGAATCTAAACATTTGAGTTTGCATTCAAGGCACTCTATTATCTATCCCTAATCCAGTTTGCCAGGCTCCGGCCAGCCTTAATGGCCTCCCATGCCCTCTGTACATCGCTTGTGCTTCCCCTCTTCTGTTCCTTTTCGAGGCATTCCAGGCATCCTCCTCACACATTCTTTTCTGATTCAAATTACTGCCCATTTTTCAAGACCTGGCTGAGTTTTTACCTCCTCTAGGAAATCTTTCTGGGCACCCTTAACTGGAGTGTTTACTCCCTCTTCTGAACTCACACAGTTGTTAATGTCTAAAAAATTATCTGAACAAGTCAATCATGTTCTGCTTTGTGTCATCTCTTCTACTGTTGTGTTAAATGATTAATCTTTACTTAACTTTTCACTTGTTTACTACCCAGCTACCTACATTGTAAGCTTCTAGTCTTTTGTATTTTTGGTAAGCTGACTGCCTTACATAGTATAGGAAGTCAATGAATATTTGCTTCTCCCTTTCAGACCCACCTCCACGGATGTGGTTAGGCCTTCATCTCTTCTGGAGTCTTGCTGTGGTCCCAGTGGGACTTTCTGACACCAGACTCTCTGGCTCCTTAAATGCACTGGCATATCGTTATGTATCCTCCTCTGCTCAGTCTAGCTCTGTCCCTATTTTATGATCTAGCTGATCGTTTGGCTTTCTTTCCCTTTCTGGACCCTCATTCTCCTACTCCCTATTCTGCCAGGACTTGATGGCAGAATTCAATTTCTTGGGTTTTGACGGCTTGCGTTCTCCAAGATGTCAGGGTATGACATACTCTCTGGATCTTCCTGTTCCCATCCTTTGGGTAAACACGTCCCTAGCCAGGCTCTGGCCCAGCCAACCTATTCTGCCAGTCTTTCAACAGTACACTGGTCTGATCTGTCAAGATTCTCCTCAAAGAAAACAGACACTTTCTTACGCTGTCTGTAGGATTCTCACCCTTTAAAGGAATCCTGATTGTGTCGTCCACATGATTAGACGCTTCTGTTGGTCCCTCATTTACCTGTAGAATTAAGTCTAAACCAGAGCTGTCCAGTGTGGGAGTTATTATAATTCAAATAAAAAACTGAGTTCCTCAGCTATGCCATATTTCAAGTACTTGATAGCCACATGTGGCTGGTGGCTATCTATTCGTACAACACATATAGACACATTTCTATCATTGCAAAAAGCTCTGTTGGACAGTGCTCACCTAATACCTTAGTGTAGGTTGTGATGTCTTCTTACATCTCATTTCAACCTTTTGCTCTAGCTTAATTTTAGCTGCCTTTCACCTTTCAGCCCCACCCACTTTCTCTATGTTCCCCAACCACTCTGTGCCCTTTCAAAACTGTATGCCTTTGATCATGCTGTTCTTTCTTCCTGAAATGCTTTGACTTTCTTCTTATTTACCTTTTAAGATCCAACTCAAACATCACCTTCATTGTGAAGTTCCTTGACTTTGCTAAACACAATAATTTCTTCCTCTGTGTTCTCCTTGCCCATTGATCCTAGTTCTGTTGCCCTTATCACCATGTTTTGTTATTAGTTGCTTATAATTCTGGCTATGCTCTTGGAAATGGGCTTCTGTCCAATTGTTTTATAGATCTGTCCTAAAAATTACTTGAAATTGTTTGCTTGATGCCTTTTTGATATCAGGTAATATATTTTATTTATGTTCTTGTTATTTATGTTTGGCATATTTGAAAAGATCAAGTGGTACTTCAGAAGCCCTCCCCCTATTTAGTGTAAACCTAGAACGACTTCCTGTCTTCCAAGTGGAAAGTCCATTGTTCTAATTAATTCTGATTGGATTTGAGAGGGATGTTGTAGGAGGAATTGCGAAGGTCAAAAACAGATGGACTAAATGTAGGAGCTAGTTTAGATGTGCTCAGGTTCCAGGAGTTATACAAAATAGTGTGTTTTTGGGAGAAAGGAAGGGAAGATGGGAGAAAATAAGAAGAGCCCATGGAAAGAAAATTGAGGAATTGCGTTTGACTTTTTCCAGACTAAGGCCAAAAGCAATGACGTAATAAGATGGGAAGAGTTTTTATTACCATTTTGCAAAAACGTACATTTTTTTTCTCCCGGGATTTGATAAGATTTTAATAAATTTTTGTGACTCGTATTACTGAGAAGTAATTCCTCTTGACCAAGGAATTAAAATATGTTAGTTCCTCTTCTGTGCTTATGGTTAACATCACTCCAAAAGGCTTATTTTCTTCTGAGGGCCCCAAATCTTTAAGGCTCAGTCTAAGAGACCACTGATCACTTCCGTCTAGGGGCTACCACAGATCTCACAGTCAATCATTGCCCGTTGGAAGCCCCGACCACGCCCATTGCTCAGACCAGGCCCACCTAAATCGCCCTCCCGCCCACCTCATGGCTCCGCCCCAGGCCCAGCAGAAGAAGATTAGCATTGGTGAAGAAGTTGTTCTGGTCCCGCCCCAGGCGACCGCGATAGGTCGAACAGGCATGGGGCGGTAGTGGTTGGCTGTCTGGAGACGGGTCCCTAGTTGTGCCTGTCAGAGTGGCTGGCGGCGGCAGCGGCTCTCGGGGCTGGGTTGTCAGTCTGCGAGCGGAGGGGAAGATGGCTCGTTGGACTCCGTTTTGCTAGGAAGGAGAGGGGCAGGTGGTGCTGCTACTCGGGAGAAAGCAGAGCAGCCGCCTTTGCTGTCGCTGCAGGTCAGACAAGTCGAGGTTCCGAAGGTGGAGCTCGGGAAGCCGCTCTGGTGAGTCCGGCAGAGCGACCCACGCCGGGCCCCCGGGGCAGCCGGCGACCGATAACTTTTTTGTCTGGGAGGAGCTGGGGTTAGGCGGCGGCTGGGAGTCGGGACCGTGACTTTGTCCCCGGGACGGCGCCTTAGTTGGACTTAACGGCTCCTTCGCGTGGCGCCGCGGGTGGGCGCGAGAGAGCGTCGGGCGCGGGGGGTGTTCAGGAGGCTCGAGCGGGCGGCCAGGGTGAGTGGGCTGCGGCCAGCGCTGCTCGCCGCGAAGTTGGGCGCAGCCCGCCTGCTGCCTGGGCGGCGGCAGCTTTGTGAGCGCGGTTCGGGTCTTTCTTCTCCCGGCAAGGAGCGGACCAGACTCCGGGCTTGACCCGGCTGCAGCCTCCTCCGCCCGACCGGCAGCCCCTCTGCGGGGTAGGCCTGGAATGGGATTCCCCCGACCTCCACCCTATCGTGGCTGATGCTCCGGCCTGGCCTAGCCCACCCCTCCCTGCCCAGCAAGTCCTCCGCCATCCGTCCAGTCCAGTGGCCAAAATGGTCACCGCCAACCCCCCTAGCCTTTGAAGGCAGCGTTCTCCTCAGTCTTTGGTCCCCAGCAGGGCGGAGAGATTCAGAAAGCAGCCAGGATTCCTTCCTTGGTTATTACACTAGAGATTCCCCTCTGCAGCCCTTGCCCCCCTTCTTTCTATGAGTTTCTCCTCTCCCGAGGCTGATTTTAACTACTTAAGAATCGTCGGGGTTTTGTCTGAAAATTCTTACATTAAAACCCCAAATTTGCACCCTTCAGTAAAACCTGGTATCCACCCTTCAAGCGTGCACAGGTTTGCCTCGTACCCTCTAAGTTGGGACATTCCTGAAGGATTTTAATTTTGCCCTAGTCGTTTGTATTGCACAGAATCTGTTCTCTGATAAATACACTATCACGCCCGGCAGCCGCCCGGCTCTTCAGGTAGGAGGGAGTTTGTTCCCCTGGCAGCTACTGCTTATCTCACAGACCATTCTATAGGCTTAGGACCAAGCTGTCCGTTTGCAAATTATTTGTCCTTTGAATCAATCGCACGGTAGATTTTGGAGTAGGAATGCCTCCTCTTTGGTTCCTGCGACATTTTACAGTTTGAAATTTTCAGCTTTCAAAATATTATCTGCATGAAGTCATAAGGCTTGACATAACCTGAAGTCAGTGTGATAACCCTGGGAAGGTTGTTGTGGAACATTCTACTAACATCCACAGGCCCCACTACCCCCTTTTTCTTTTGGTTAATACATTTTAAGGTTTACAAGATGAATATTAGTACAAAGCACCATATTTTTGAAGGGCTGGGAAGGGCAAGAGAGAAAAATATCTTTAGGATATGTTTGGCCAATAGTAGCTTCAAGTCAGTCAAATGATTCATTTAAATAAAGTGACAAGGGGGGAAACTATAATTTGAAAACAAATTCTGGATTTGGCTTACTTTATACTTTTTTAAAAAATTTACAATTATTACCATAGAGGGATTGTAAACCCTCTTAGTTATCAGCATTAACAGCACTTGGATATGGACACCCAGATGGGGTGTTGGTTAGGTCAGTATTTTATCCTTGCTGTGTTATACTTCTACTTTATGGTATCTGCTTTTGGTTGCATTTTTTAGAGTGATGTTGTTTTGATAGAGTTTAAATATATCTTACAGTCAACTATTTTATTCAGGATCCTGTTGCCTGATATTTATTTTGTAAGAATGTTAAGAAATGTCTAACAAATATTGGTATCAAGACAATTTTGGGGGTATCAAATTTACATTTTGTAAATAGTTGAAATTACATCAGACAAATTTATTGTGCACTGCCCTAAGCTGAAGAGGTACTAGGATACAGAAATGAATGTCGGAGCTCTTGTCAACAGGGAATTTACTCTCTAATGTACAAGAAAGATAAGTAAAATAACAATTATAATACCATGTGACAAGTGTGAGTTAGAGGAATGCCTAGTGTAGTAAGGGAGCCGAGTAGAAGATGGCTAACTTGGCTTGGTGAAGATAGAGTCAGGAGCTCACTGTAGAGTTTTGAAGTATAATGTAATTTTGCCAAGTGCAGGAGGTAAGTCAGCTTTCCAGAGGAGAATATAATAAGTGAGAAGGCAAAGTTGCATGGAAAACCGTGGAAGTTTAGAGAAGTCATTGCCAATGACAAGTCCAAAGTCAGTAGTGACATTGACACTAATCTGCCTTGAATGCAGGGGTTAAATAGGGAAATGGGTGGTGGAAGATAGTAGTGAGGAAGGCAGAGGGTCAGAATGTACGTCACTGTATTTTTGGCTAAGGTGATTGGATTGAAGGTGATACATAAGCCATTTAATGGATTTGTGTTTTAGAACCTCGTCCTGACAGATTGAGGTAGAAATTGATAGGTCCTGCCACTTTTGGGAGGAAAGAAGGAAGAATCAGGATCTTGAGGGTTTGACTTGGTTCCATTGATTGGTAATGAGGAGCACATAGAGGGAAGATGATAAATTCTGTCTTGGATTTTTTGAATTTCAGGAAGCTGTGGAGCATGCAGGTGAAGATGTAGACAGATGTTTGGACCTGTGGATATAAAACTTAGAAGTTACGATTGGAGGGGAGTTGGGGGTTGAATTGAAACTATTGATTTGGTTATGTTGAAATGACTCAGGGAAAGCCTTTAGCATGATAAATGCAGCAGCCAGAGGAAGGATTGATAAAAAGCAGAAATAGGCAGAATAGTGTGAAATAGATAGAAGAATAGTAGTTAGAAAGGCAGGAGGAACATCAAGAAAGATGCTAAGGGTGGATAGATTTCAAATAGAGGGGAATGGGTCAACAATTTGAAGGCTGTGAAGAAGTGGCAAGTAAAGAGAGGTCTCTAGGGACCAAGGAATAGGTGACTGTAACATGTACAGTTTTAGCTGAGTGGTGGTTTGGAAACCAGTCTGCAGAATATTAAGAAAGAATGGGTGATGATAAAGTAGGCATACTTGAGTGAGGCATTTCAGGAACACTGAAGTAAAGAAGGGAGAGAATGATAGCTATAGAGCAGTGGTTTGCAATCATGGCTACACATTTACAATTATCTGGAAAGCTTTGAAGAATCCTGATTTCCAGGGGAATCCCCCATATCAATTTGGGAGATGGAACCTAGGCATCATTATTTATTTCAATAGCTTTATTGCAGTATAATTGGCATGTAATAAACTACACATATTTAAAGTGTGCAATTTAATATTTGACATAGGTTTACACTCGTAAAACGATCACCACAATGAAAATAATGACCATATGCATCATCTTCAAAAGTTTCCTTATGTAATCTCTTCCTCTCATCCCCAGGAAATGCCTGATCTACTTTGTATTACTATAGATTAGTTGCACAGGTATTTTAAAGTTCCCTGGGTAATTCCAGTGTACAGTCCTGGTTGAAAATCACTGCAGAGGGATACAGGTTGAAGGAATGTTATGTTTGTTTCTTTACACACATAAGGAAAGAAGTAAGAGATTCAGGAAAGATGAGATATTTATTGGAACTAAGTCCCTGAGGAGATAGAAGTGGATGGAATTCAGAGCTTTGATCAATAAGAAAGGAAGACAGTTGTGAAAGAAAGCAACATCTTTAACAAAGAATATGTTGTTAAAGGTAGTATATTTCTTTGTTAACAGAAGCAAAGTTATCAACTTGTAGTATCAAGATTAGATCTCTGAAGTACTCAAAAGAATTAGGGAGCCCCTCTAGTTGTGAAATGGATGCCCCTCAGGAAAACCCCTTAAATGGAGCCTGAGACCCCCTCGCACCCACCATGTCATACTTTGTTATGTCTCCGAGGAAGCAGATGGAATTAACAGTTTAACTATTGCCTCTTGTTGAGGGCCAAATACTGACAGGGTCTTTTTGGTACTCTCAGAGTTAGGCTGCATATCTGCACTGAGGAAAGAAAACATTTACCATTTGAAAAGCTCCTGTTTGTTTAAAGCATCTTTGTTCAGAAGAAATCCTGCTTGCTTACCCTTTGGATATATGCCTTTTAAATACATTGGAGAAGAAAACCATTCCTCTGTCTCCCAAATGAGACAGAGAAGTGCAGTGATAGAACTTGTCGAAGGCTCATACTTCCTATTCTGAGAAAGGTAATACTTATATTTCACCCATTCATTTTTTTTTTCCCCATTTCTGATTCAGGATTTGGAGGTAGGTGAAAGCTGAACCTGGCTGGTTCTGAGGTCCAGGGCTTTCCCCTCACTCTTGATTTTTATCTTTGACAGGGGCTGAAGGCAGATTGCCTAATATTTAAATATTATTTGAAATTGTAGTTATCATAAATAAAGATGAAATGAGAACTTGTCTGTTTTCTAGAGTTCTGAATATTTCTTTCATTGTGATTAAAGTATCAGAGTCTGATCTAAAGAGGTAGGTATCTCTAATTTTGGTACAGCCTAAGAGAGTGAGAATATCAGTGTTAGCATGATTTTAGATACTATTATTATTATAGTAATATTGTGAACATTCTGTATTTTCTTAATCTAAAATAATACGTAATAACAATAGGAAATTTGGGAAATGCAGGAAAGCATGAAGGATCCTTATAATGCTTCCAACCAGAGATAATCATTATTAACACTGGTGATTATCCTTATAGATCTTTTTTTTTAACGGGTATTTCATTTTTATATATGTATTTATGTATTTATTGTTATTTTTTATTTTATTTTGCTATTATTAATATACAATTACATGAGCAATATTGTGGTTACTAGACTCCCCCTATTATCACGTCCCCACCACATACCCCACTGCAGTCACTGTCCATCAGCATACTAGGATGTTATAGAATCACTACTTGTCTTCTCTGTGTTATACTGCCTTCCCCATATCCCCCACCCCACCCCACCCCCACCCCCTCTACATTATGTGTGCTAATTATAATAGCCCTTTTTCCCCCTTATCCCTCCCTTCCCACCCATCTTCCCCAGTCCCTTTCCCTTTGTAACTGTTAGTCCATTCTTAGGTTCTGTGAGTCTGCTGTTGTTTTGTTCCTTCAGTTTTTTCTTTGTTCTTATACTCCACAGATGAGTGAAATCATTTGATATTTGTCTTTCTCTGCCTGGCTTATTTCACTGAGCATAATACCCTCTAGCTCCATCCATGTTGTTACAAATGGAAGGATTTGTTTTCTTCTTATGGCTGAATAATATTCCATTGTGTATATATACCACATCTTCTTTATCCATTCATCTACTGATGGACACTTAAGTTGCTTCCATTTCTTGGCTATGTAAATAGTGCTGCGATAAACATAGGGGTGCATATGTCTTTTTCAAACTGGGCTGCTGCATTCCTAGGGTAAATTCCTAGGAGTGGAATTCCTGGGTCAAATGGTATTTCTATTTTGAGTATTTTGAGGAACCTCCATACTGCTTTCCACAATGGTTGTACTAATTTACATTCCCACCAGCAGTATAGGAGGGTTCCCCTTTCTTCACATCCTCACCAACATTTGTTGTTGTTTGTCGTTTGGATGTTGGCCATCCTAACTGGTGTGAGGTGATATCGCGTTGTGGTTTTAATTTGCATTTCTCTGATGATTAGCGATGTGGAGCATCTTTTCATGTGCCTGTTGGCCACCTGAATTTCTTCTTTGGAGAAGTGTCTGTTCAGCTCCTCTGCCCATTTTTTAATTGGCTTATTTGCTTTTTGTTTGTTGAGGTGCGTGAGCTCTTTATATAATTTGGATGTCAACTCCTTATTGGATATGTCATTTATGAATATATTCTCCCATACTGTAGGATGTCTTTTTGTTCTACTGATGGTGTCCTTTGCTGTACACAAGCTTTTTAGTTTGATATAGTCCCATTTGTTCATTTTTGTTTTTGTTTCCCTTGCCCAGGGAGATATGTTCATGAAGAAGTTGCTCATGTTTATGTCCAAGAGATTTTTGCCTATATTTTCTTCTAAGAGTTTTATGGTTTCATGACTTACATTCAGGTCTTTGATCCATTTTGAGTTGACTTTTGTGTATGGGGTTAGACAGTAATCCAGTTTCATTCTCTTACATTCTCTGGCTAGGGGTTTATCTATTTTGTTTATTTTCTTGAAGAACCAGCTCCTGCTTTCAGTGATTCTTTCTATTGTTTATTCTTCTCAATTTTATTTATTTCTGCTTTAATCTTTGTTATGTCCCTCCTCCTACTGACTTTGGGCCTCATTTATTCTTCCTTTTCTAGTTTCATTAATTGTGAGTTTAGACTGTTCATTTGGGATTGTTGTTCTTTCCTGAGGGAGACCTGTATTGCAATATATTTCCCTCTTAGCACGGCCTTTGCTGCATCCCACAGATTTTGTGGTGTTGAATTATTGTTGTCATTTGTGTCCATGTATTGCTTGATCTCTGTTTTTATTTGGTCATTGATCCACTGATTATTTAGGAGCATGTTATTAAGCCTCAATGTGTTTGTGGGCTTTTTCGTTTTCTTTGTGTAATTTATTTCTAGTTTCATGCCTTTGTGATCTGAGAGGCTGGTTTGTACATTTCCCGTCTTTTTCAATTTACTGAGGTTCTTTTTGTGGCCAAATATATGATAAATTCTTGAAAATGCACTTAGCCTGATGAGTTTTCCTTTGTATGTGATCTTTTTTCTCTCTCTAGCTGCTTTTAAAAGTCTGTTTTTATCCTTGATCTTTGCCATTATTATTATTAATAGTCTTGGTGATGTCTTCCTTGGGTCCCTTGTTTTGTTAGATCTGTGCACCTCCATGTCTTGAAAGACTATCTCCTTCCCCAGATTAGGGAAGTTTTCAGCAATTACCTCTTCAATGACACTTTCTATCCCTTTTTCTCTCTCTTCTTCTGGTACCCCTATAATGCGAATATTGTTGCGTTTGTATTGGTCACACAGTTCTCTCAATATTCTTTCATTCTTAGAGATCCTTTTTTCTTTCTGTGCCTCAGCTTCTTTGTATTCCTGTTCTCTAATTTCTATTCCATTTACTGTCTCTTCTACTACATCTAATCTGCTTTTAAATCCCTCCATTGTATGTTGTGTTTCAGATATGGAATTTCTTAATGATTGAATCTCTGACTTAAATTCGTTCCTGAGTTCTTGAATATTTTTCTGTACCTCCATAAGCATGTTTATAATTTTTATTTTGAACTCTCTTTCAGGAAGATTGGTGAGTTCAGTTTCATTTGGCCCTCTTTCTGGGGTTTGTGAGATTTTGGTCTGAACCGGGTTCTTTTGTCATTTCATATTTCTGTGTGGTGCCCACTAGTGCGCAGAAACTCCAGTCTCTGGAGCTGCTCAGCCCCTAGAGTGAGGTTGGGGGTCGTAGGGGAGCAGAGCTGGTGCCTGGGGGAGGAAAGATCTGTTTCCTGATTCCTCTCTGCCCTGCCTGTCTCCAGTGTCAGAGCCAGTGGGCCAAGCACACATGTGTGAGCCTCTCTGCTTTGTGTCTCTAGCTGTTGTAGACAGGGCCTCCCTCTGGCTGGCCTGACGCCAGCACAGTGACTGCTGGTTTGTGAGCAGGTGCCTGCAGGCCAGTAGGAAGGTTTGGCAGGCTGTGTGTCACAGTGGGGGGCTTCGGAGCTGAGTAGGCAACCAGGGGGATGGAGCACCTGAAGCTGGGCAGAGTGGGCCCAGACAACCTTGTCCAGCTCTCTCTTTTCCTGCACAGCAAGCTCCATGCAAACCCTGCCCCTTCAACAGCCCTCTGGCTGCTAGGAAGCCTCTCAGACTGCCTGCCTTTCCTCTGACACAGAGTGGCTGGGTGTGTATTCTCTCCTCCACAAATGGCTGGAATGTCAATTTCTCAAGCACTCTGCCTGTCCGAGCTCCCCAACGTCCAGAGCACCACGCACTATAGGATTCTGATCACAAAGCAGATCTCCAGGGCTAGGTGTACAGCAGTCCCAGTATTCTACCCACTCCCCTGCTCACTTTCTCTTCCTCCCACCGTTGAGGTGTGGTGGGGGAAGGGCTTGAGTCCTGCCAGATTAAGGCTTTCCTACATTACCCTGTTTCATGAGGTCTGCTCTGTTCGTGAGGTCTATTTGCAGTCTGGTTCATCCTTCTTTCTTGTTGCTGTTTTAAGGTTAGTTGTATTAATTAACTATATTTTTGTACAATTTGTGGTTTTGGGAGGAGTTGTCCATCTCACCTCTCACCCAGCCATCTTGCAAGTCTCGTATTTCCTTTTTTTAAACAAAAAGAAACCATGTCTGAGTCCAAAAAATATTATTCTTTGACAACATAGCATCATTTTAAATGTGTGGCTATTATTCCATATGTATTTGTATTTAAACAAATGTATTTAGCATATGTATTTAACACCCTTTGTTCCAATGAAATTCTAGTTGAAAATTTAAGCTCTTTCCAGTAATTTTGAATGAATAGTATAGCAGTTAGGTTCATTTTTTTGTTTGACGTATCATTGATATACAATCTTAGCATTGGTTTCAAATATACAACACAGTGGTTTAACAGTTACCCATATTATTAAATCCTTACCCCCTGCAGTGTGGTTACTGTCAGTCAACATAGAAAGATGTTACAGAATTACTGACTATATTCTCCATGGTGTACTACCATCCCCTTGACCAACTTACATTATGACTGAGAATTTTTATACCCCTTTGTCGCCCTCACCCTCTCCACTCCAGCCACCCACCCCAACCCCTCCCCTATGGTAACCACTAGTCACTTCTGAGTGTCTATGAGTCTTACTTCTGATTTGTTCCTTCTGTTTTGCTTTGTATTAATATTCCAAAAATAAGTGAAACAATATGGTTTTTGTCAATCTCCACCTGGCTTATTTCAGTGAGCATATTACCTTCTAGATTTATCCATGTTGTTGCAAATGGCAGGATTTCCCTTTTCATGGCTGAATAATATTCCACTGTGTTTATGTACCACATCTTCTTTATCCATTCATCTACTGATGGACACTTAGGTTGTTCCCATATCTTGGCTATTGTAAATAATGCAGGGATAAACATAGGGGTGTATGTATCTTTTCGAGTTAGGGATTTTGTTTTCTAAGGGTTAATTCCTAGAAGTGGAATTACTGGATTGAATGGAGCAGTTAGCTTCTTGATGGATTAATCATTGCCCGTATCTTTATTTCCTTAGGATAAATTCTGAAGTCAAAAGTCATGCATATTTTAATTATTTTTGATAGATTAATAGATTACCTTCCAGAAAGGTTTAATTAAATTTCATTTTATTAATTATGCTTGAGAATGCCAGCAACCTCTGCGTACTCAGAACTAGCAATTTAAAAACTACCATTCTGACATGAAAAGTTGTATCTTCTATAAAGTTTTTATTTCATTGATTATTAGGGACATTAAATATTTGTGTTTCTTTTGTGAATTATCTGTTAGTGACCTTTGTTCATTATGATATTGGAGATTTTTAATCTGAGTTAGGAGAGCTGTTAGTATAAAAAATGACTAGGCCTTTGTCAAGTTACGTTGCAGATAATTTCTCCAGCTTGTTATTTACATCCTAATTTTGTTTTTGTTGTGGGTTTCTCTTTTTAACCAGATTTTTAACATTTTTAGTGTGTTTAAATCTATCAAATTTTCCTTTTATGGTATCTGCCTGCTTAGAAAGCGCTTTCTGAATTCCCAAATTATATAACTACTCACCTCTACTTACCTGTATTACTTTTACAGGTTGTAAAAGCATTTAGTCTTTAACCTATTTGGAATATATTTTAATGTACATTAGCAAGTCAATTATTTGAATACTTTTTTATAGAACAGTTGTCTTTCCCCAGAGGTTTTAAATGTCATCTTTATTATATACCATATCATATTTTTTATGTATATATATAAAACATATATATATGTGTGTGTGTGTAAAACTTTTATAGGTTTTCTATTCTGCTTTATTGGGCCATTTTTTGTTCTAGTTATCAAACAGTCCTGATTATTTTAACTTTTTAATATATCTTACTATATGGTTGTGTGAATTCCTTTTATCTTTTTGAAAATATTTTCAACATTTCCCATGTATTTCTTTTTTCAGATTACATTTAATTCAATTTATTAAGATCCTAAAAGAACCCCACTGGACTTTCTAAATGATTTTTTTAGAGGTAGTTGTGATATCATTATTTCTTTGTCATCTTTTATGATTCAGTGTATTGTAGTTTCTTCTTGTGGTTCTGCCCATTTTTTATTTTTTGGTACTTTAAAACTTGTTGGCTATTGGGAATGGAATATTTTTTCATTGTTTTTTTAATTTTAATTTTTTTATTTTGCTATTATTAATATACAATTACATGTGCAACATTATGGTTACTAGTCTCCCCCTATTATCAAATCCTCACCACACATCCCATTGCAGTCACTGTCCATCAGCGTAGTAAGATGCTACAGAATCACTACTTCTTTTCTCTGTGTTATACTGCCTTCCCCATATCCCCCCACCCCACACCCACCCCCACTACATTATGTGTGCTAATTGTAATAGCCCTTTTTCCCCCTTATCCCTCCCTTCCCACCTCTCTTCCCCAGTCCCTCTCCCTTTGGTAACTATTAGTCCATTTTTGGGTTCTGTGAGTCTGCTGCTGTTTTGTTCCTTCAGTTTTCTCTTTGTTCTTATACTCCACAGATGAGTAAAATCATTTGATACTTGTCTTTCTCCGCCTGGCTTACTTCACTGAGCATAATACCCTCTAGCTCCAACGATGTTGTTGCAAATGGTAGGATTTGTTTTCTTCTTATGGCTGAATAATATTCCATTGTGTATATATACCACATCTTCTTTATCCATTCATCTACTGATGGACACTTAAGTTGCTTCCATTTCTTGGCTATTGTAAATACTGCTGTGATAAACATAGGGGTGCATATGTCTTTTTCAAACTGGGCTGCTGCATTCTTAGAGTAAATTCCTAGGAGTGGAATTCCTGGGTCAAATGGTATTTCTATTTTGAGTATTTTGAGGAACCTCCGTACTGCTTTCCACAATGGTTGTACTAATTTACATTCCCACCAGCAGTATAGGAGGGTTCCCCTTTCTCCACATCCTCACCAACATTTGTTGTTGTTTGTCATTTGGATGTTGGCCATCCTAACTGGTGTGAGGTGATATCGCATTGTGGTTTTAATTTGCATGTCTCTGATGATTAGTGATGTGGAGCATCTTTTCATGTGCCTGTTGGCCATCTGAATTTCTTCTTTGGGGAAGTGTCTGTTGGCTTATTTGCTTTTTGTTTGTTGAAGTGCATGAGCTCTTTATAAAATTTGGATGTCAACCCCTTATCAGATATGTCATTTATGAATATATTCTCCCATACTGTAGGATGTCTTTTTGTTCTACTGATGGTATCCTTTGCTGTACAGAAGCTTTTTAGTTTGATATAGTCCCATTTGTTCATTTTTGCTTTTGTTTCCCTTGCCTGGGGAGATATGTTCATGAACAAGTTGCTCATGTTTGTGTCCAAGAGATTTTTGCTTATATTTTTTCTAAGAGTTTTATGGTTTCATGACTTACATTCAGGTGTTTAATCCATTTTGAGTTTACTTTTGTGTATAGGGTTAGACAGTAATCCAGTTTCATTCTCTTACATGTAGCTGTCCAGTTTTGCCAACACCAGCTGTTGAAGAGGCTGTCATTTCCCCATTGTATATCCATGGCTCCTTTAATTAACCATATATGCTTGAGTTTATATCTGGGCTCTCTATTCTGTTCCACTGGTCTTTGGGTCTGTTCTTGTGCCAGTACCAAATTGTCTTGATTATTGTGGCTTTGTAGTACAGCTTGAAGTCAGGGAGCATAATTCCCCCTGCTTTATTCTTCTTTCTTGGGTTATCTTTTTCTATTCGGGGTCTTTTGGGGTTCCTTTTAGAACTATTTTCTCTAGTTCATTGAAGAATGCTGTTGGTATTTTGATAGGGATTGCATCGAATCTGTAGATTGCTTTAGTCAGGATGGTCATTTTGACTATATTAATTCTTCCTAGCCAAGAGCATGGGATGAATTTCCATTTATTAGTGTCTTCTTTAATTTCTCTTAAGAGTGTCTTGTAGTTTTCAGGGTATAGGTGTTTCACTTCCTTAGTTGGATTTATTCTTAGGTATTTTATTCTTTTTGATGCGATTGTGAATGGAATTGTTTTCTGATTTCTCTTTCTGCTAGTTCATCGTTAGTGTATAGGAATGCAACAGATTGCTGTGTATTAATTTTGTATGCCACAACTTTGCTGAATTCAGATATTAGATCTAGTAGTTTTGGAGTGGATTCTTTAGGGTTTTTTATGTACAATATCATGTCATCTGCAAACAGGGACAGTTTGAATTCTTCCTTGCCAATCTGGATGCCTTTTATTTCTTCGTGTTGTCTGATTTTCATAGCTAGGACCTCCAGAACTATGTTGAATAAACGTGGGGAGACTGGGCATCCTTGTCTGTTTCCCGATCTTAAAGGAAATGTTTTCAGCTTCTCGCTGTTAAGTATAATGTTGGCTGTGGGTTTGTCATTTTTCATTGTTTTTTAAAGAGGGTTACGTCTTGATGGAACATAGAAAAGTTGGTGATTTGTGTATACTATTCTCTAACTGGTTATCTTATGAAACTCTTAGTTCTAATAGTTTTTATTGTATTTTGTATTAAGGCAGTTACAGCATTTGTAAATGGTGATAATTTTATCTTCTTGCTAATACATAATCCTTTTTTCTTTTTTTTTAATTACATTGATCAGGATATCTAGAATAATGTTAAATTATAATAGTAAATAGTGAGCATCTTTGGCTCATTTCTCATTTGTTAAGAATGCCTTTATGATTTCATAGTTGTGTATTCTTTTTGACAATTTTTTTCAGCATGTTAAGGAAGTAATCTATTCCCTTTTTTTGGAATTGAGGTTACATTGGAAAGAGATATTAAATTTGATTATTGGGATGATCATATGGTTTTCTTCTTTTACTTATTGGTTGATGAATTGTATTAGAAGATTTCCTAGTAGATTTCACCAAGCAGTTGCTCTCTTCGGTATAATGGGACTTGATAATATCATGCCACTTTAAAGTAGTGCTAGATTTGATTGCTATGGAAGATTGATCTCGAGGGCTCCTTTTGTATTACCTTTTTCATGTTTTGGTTTCTGAATATGCTAGCTGTGTAAAAAAAATTTATAAAAAGAGAGAGCTTTCCATTCTTTTAAATGCTCTGGCAATTAATTCCTTCTTTGAATGTTTGATATAATTTAGCTATAAAAATGTCTAGGTTTTTTGGACTGAATACAATTTACTGAGATTTTAGTATGTGCTATTTTCTAAATACTTTGCTTTATTAATTTCATTTAATTTGTGCACAACTTTATAAGTACGATTACCCTTATTCTATAGAAAAAGAAACAGATTCCAAAAGGTTAGGATACCTGTTCAAGATCAACAGCTATTTAGTGGTAGAGAGAGTTTAAGCTCAATTCCTATTGAGGCCATAACTCATGTTTTTAATCAGTACCCTTAATTTTTCCTAATCAGGACTCTACCCTTAGCCTCTATTGCTGAGAAGTAAGTTTAATCATTTTATTTAAGGGTGTTAAGTGTTTTCCTCTTTGCCCAATTAGTTCATTTTTGGTAACCTTATCATAATTACTACTGGTCTGTTCTGTGTTGATATCTTCTGCTATTTTAACAAACACAGCCCAGTATGGTTATGATAGAAGATCCTGGAATGGGAATGGGATAATATTTGTATAGCGCACTTTATAGGATTCACATTTTACTTTATTGAGTGTATAAAATCAATATGCATTTCTGAATCCTGTTTGTATGTTGTAAAGAATGTTAAGTGCAGCACATATAAGAGATGAAGGAGTTTTGGAAACAGTAGTTTTCCATTCTAGTTTAAATATTTGTCATTGTTGAGGCTTGCATAAGGGTAGCCTTTTAGTAGTAAATGTTAAGTGATATTTGTTTGGTGTTTTCTTGAACAAAGAATCTTTTGATTAGCTGATGAATATTAGTTACTTTCTCATATAAATGCATAAGGATTCATCCAGTTATTTGCACTTGACCTAATGAAAACATCATATGAGTTCTTAAACTACTATGAAAATTTTTTGAGGTTTCAGCTGTTGGAAGACACACATTTATTCTTCTGTAGAGTCACTTTTAGTCTTGGATATTTAAGAGATAATGTAAGCCTTAAAAGTGCTTAACTTGGGCAAGAAATTATGAATTCTGTTTTTATTTTTTTGCACTCTTCTGGGTTTTTCCCTTTTGAAATGTAAGTAACATTTAATTAATTCAGTTAGGGTATTGGTTCTAATCAACATACACATACTGTACTCCTCACATCCAGCCCATGGGGACATAAAAATTGCCAGTTTTGACCTCTTTAAACTTGCCAGGCACATGTATGCCCTTCTGATCTAAAGTTTAAGATTCCTGCTGATTTGATAATCCATACATATTACTATGGTAGATGGAGTGACAACAGCCCCTAACACAGTGTCCACTTTAGTAGTTTAGGAGAGGGAGAGACTATTTTGGGAAATTATGAAACCTTAAGTGGGTCTTGATGAAGGAGTGGAGAGGAAAGTAGATGAATTTTAGAAGTGGGTCGGGGAGAAGCATCAGCTAAATAGGGAATGTAGAAATGTGAAAATAGAATAGACTGTTAGAGAAGTAGAGAAAATCAGAAGAATGGTTACATGGGTGATAGGACAGAATATTAAAGTCAATGAAGTCTTAGTAGTTTCAGAAAGGAAGACAGTTGTAGCAAGGTAAAGAGAAAAAATGAATATTGAAAAAGAATCAATAGATTTGTCATTTATAAGGCCACGGAGAGAATATAATGAGAACCAAATAACATACTGTAAAGGGGTTAAGGAATAAGTTGGTGGTGAAATAATTGGAGGCAATGTTGGTAGATTAGGCTACCAAATCAGAAAGCTAATCAGTGAAGAATAAATAAAGATGGAAATAACTGGAGGTCATTAGAATCTAATGATACCTTGCCCCACACCCCCAGTCCCCCCCCAACCCCACTTTCAGGAACTGTAAGATCCTGAAATGAGTTTTCAGTTGTCCAACTGTTAAATATTTCGTTATTGTTAATTAGAGCTACTGTTATTGAACGTCTGTGGTGTTCTGGGGCTTTGTATTGTTTTTAATCCCTAAAACATTGCTGAGTGTAAATGTTATCACCCACCTTTAACAGCTGAGGAAACTGAGACTTAGAAAGTTTTATAACTTGCTGGAAAGTGGACATTAGTTTTTTGGACTCTTCATGATGCCATGTTGCTGCTTATATTTATTGAGCTGTGTTAAAACACTGGGGGTGGGGAGAGGCAGTTGTAAACGGACTTCTCTCCTTATAGAAAGGAGTAGAAGAGAATTTTTAGTTATACTCACTGTAATTTGTGTTAAGTATATTTTCTATTTAAAATGTTTTATAAAAGGAGTCCTTTCAATAAATTCCTCTACCATATGTATACTATTTAATTTTTAACAATTGCTTTTACTTGGTTATGAAATATTCTTTATATCCATGGTCAAGATAGGTTGAAGGTAAAGGAAGGACAGGCCAAAAAAAAAAAATCAAGAAAATAACAGTAAAACTTGCCCTCTTCACAGTGAGAACTTCAAGTATGTTATACAACTTTAGGTAGCACCTCAAAAAGTGAGGCTTTTCATGGAAATCATATTGAGCTGGTCACAAGGTGATAATCAGGGCAGATGCCTTTCATGTCACCATATTATAAAGCTCCAGAGTTTATTGGAATATAATGTGATTTATTGAATTTGGATTCCATCAATGAGGAATTGGTTATTGGTGAAAGGGTCCAAACAAATGTTTAGTTTTTTGTTATAAACCCTTTCTTCAGAAACAATGCATAACTGAAAAAGAAATGCTTAAACTACTTTAGGGATTAAATATTCTTACAGCACTTTCAAGTACTTTGGGAGAAATAAAGATAGAAATTTTCATTATACTAATTTTAGTTTCATATTCAGCTGCAAAGCAGTGTCTAAGTTACATTTTTGTTATACTCATATAAGACTTAATTTATTGAGAACTTTATTTTAAAAGTAATTTTATAATTCATTATCTGCTAAAACAAATTGACTCTTAGCCCAGTTAATATAAATCAACATGAATAGTCATACTGAACTATGTATTTCTATTTTGGTTACTGTAACTTTTAAACCAAGAAAAACAACTTTATTAATAAGATCTACTGAGTTTCTGATGTGGAAAAATCAAATAATATTTTATAGTACAATCAAGATATGTTGCTTTTATTAATATGGCTCTATTAGTACACATTACCACCATTAACTGTGCTTGCCTACATTTTCTTATTGCACCCTCCCTTTGACCCCTCCACTTTCTAGTTGAACATCTGAGCCTCTATTGGCAGACTTCAGTAATTGTTGAGAGTCTCATTCCAATGGCAGTGACTCACACCCTAAGACATCAACCCAACCTACAAGTCAAGTTGGTTCTCCTAACATGTTGGTCTTCCTTTGCCCCCAACATTAGAGTAGGGAACACTGTCACTTAGAATGCAAAAAGCTTCAAAGGAATTAAAGAGGTGTACTTTGGAAAGTGTATTTTTGTTTGCTACTATTTTGGGGAAAGAGAGAGGAAATAAAGGTGAGCAATAACAAAATAATTGCAAGGTAACATTTACTTGGACTTTCTTTTATTTTTTATTTCTCCTCATTTTCATCATGTATTTGTTTTATTTTTATTTTTTATTTATTATTTGGTATCGTTAATGTACAATTACTTGAACAACATTATGGTTACTAGACCCCCTGTTATCAAATCCCCCCCACATACCCCATTACAGTCGCTGTTCATCAGCGTAGTAAGATGCAATGGAATCATTATTTGTCTTCACTGTAAATACTGCCTTTCCCATGTCCCCCTTACCTTGGTACATTATGTGTGCTAATCGTAAAGCTCCCTTTTCCCCCTTATCCCTCCCTTCCCACCCATCCTTCCCAGTCCCTTTCCCTTTGATAACTGTTAGTCCATTCTTGGCTTCTGTGAGTCTGCTGCTGTTTTGTTCCTTCAGTTATTTCTTTGTTCTTATACTCCACACATGAGTGAAATCATTTGATACTTGTCTTTCTCCGCCTGGCTTATTTCACTGAGCATAATACCCTCTAGCTCCATCCATGTTGTTGCAAATGGTAGGATTTGTTTTCTTCTTATGGCTGAATAATATTCCATTGTGTATATGTACCACATCTTCTTTATCCATTCATCTACTGATGGACACTTAAGTTGCTTCCATTTCTTGGCTATTGTAAATACTGCTGTGATAAACATAGGGGTGCATATGTCTTTTTCAAACTGGGCTGCTGCATTCTTCGTGGAATTCCTGGGACAAATGGTATTTCTATTTTGATTATTTTGAGGAACCTACATACTGCTTTCCACAATGGTTGTACTAATTTACATTCCCACCAGCAGTATAGGAGGGTTCCCCTTTCTCCACATCCTCGCCAACATTTGTTGTTGTTTGTCATTTGGACGTTGGCCATCCTAACTGGTGTGAGGTGATATCACATTGTGGTTTTAATTTGCATTTCTCTGATGATTAGCGATGTGGAGCATCTTTTCATGTGCCTGTTGGCCACCTGAATTTCTTCTTTGGAGAAGTGTCTGTTCAGCTTCTCTGCCATTTTTTAATTGGCTTATTTGCTTTTTGTTTGTTGAGGTGCGTGAGCTCTTTATATAGATGTCAACTCCTTATTGGATATGTCATTTATAAATATATTCTCCCATACTGTAGGATGTCTTTTTGTTCTACTGATGGTGTTCTTTGCTGTACAGAAGCTTTTTAGTTTGATATAGTCCCATTTGTTCATTTTTGCTTTTGTTTCCCTTGCCCGGGGAGATATGTTCATGAAGAAGTTGCTCATGTTTATGTCCAAGAGATTTTTGCTTATGTTTTTTTCTAAGAGTTTTATGGTTTCATGACTTACATTCAGGTCTTTGACCCTTTTTGAATTTACTTTTGTGTATGGGATTAAACAATAATCCAGTTTCATTCTCTTACATGTAGCTGTCCAGTTTGCCAACACCAGCTGTTGAAGAGGCTGTCATTT